>CM070486.1:6175072-6452572 GCA_036324585.1 Champsocephalus esox | reverse complement strand
TGTATATCAGTATGTAGTGTCTCTACTTTAAAGAGTCCTCTCCTGCTGATGTTCAGGTGTATATCAGTATGTAGTGTCTCTACTTTAAAGAGTCCTCTCCTGCTGATGTTCAGGTGTATATCAGTATGTAGTGTCTCTACATGTCTCCGTGCTTTAATGTTCAAAAAGCTCTTTATCTTCTCATACTGCCTGTGCTGCAGCACCTCTTTTCACCCTCTGTCTGAAACCAGAACCCAGTCTGCTCTTATTGGTTAGCTGGACAGCTCTGTTGTGATTGCCCCTTAGCCTATCACGTGCAATGTGTTGGAGCGTTAGCCAATAGAAGCACGAGTGTTACTTAGTGAAGTCATTATGTTACGGAAGTAAACAAGGAGTCCAATGGAGGCGTTTCAGGCAGGGGGAACTTTGGGATGTTAGCCTTTGCAGACCATTAACATGCACTAAAACCTATATAACACACTAAAGGAGAGGTTACACCCCAAAAAGCAGCCTCTATAAGAACACTACTCGGGTAAATATACTTAGTTTCTGTCCACCAAGTCATTACATTCTGATTTTCCGAAGTTCACAGAAAAGGTTTCAAAGGACTTGTCAGGATTTCTTGTGATTTCTCGTGGAAAGCAGTGCAGCTAGCGGCCGAGTTAATGCAGCCGATATATCAGAAGCCACTTTAGACTGCTTTCAGGAGCCAAATGGAACAACAAGAGAGCAGTCTGCTGAAATGTAGCTCACAGGCCATTTGGAAAGCACTCTGCTGCTGGAGCTGTATTTATAACCACAGCTACCACACTCCACATGCTACTCTACCAGCACAGGTCAATGGAAATCTGGTTTTTAACAACATTTAAAATATTGTAGTTTGATAAAAATGGATCGATGCAGAGGAATCTGGTTACGAAACATCTTGAATTGTTTGATACTATTGATTTGACATGATATCGTGTGACTGCAGAAAGATGCAGACATGATACAAAGGGATACAAATGGCTTTTAAATGCTTCATTGTCTCCTACAATGGCAGTTACGGCCCCCTACACACGGCGGCGTGCGTTGCCGCTTGGCAGTGGGCGTGTCTTGAGCTTGGGGAGTTTACGCGAGCAACACGACCAACACGACCAACAACCAATCACATGAATCTCTCCTGTCAATTGCATACAAGGTTTTACATGTCACAGTTTATAACTTTATATGATGAACATTTATGACATTAATATCTATGGTGCTATTTTACGCAACATTCCATGCTGGCTAAATACTGTCTATGTTTGCTAGCTGTCCATTCAAACGAAGTACACTGGATATAAACTCCCCAAAACCTACCAGTTTCCCCCACTGTCTCTGCCACCCCCCTCCATGCCTGGCTCCTCCGGTTTGCATCCCGGTAGGTGAACAGGGACTGATCATAAAGCACCGGGCGATTCCCTACCGCTACGATTATTTTCTCCTCCATTTTTTGGCATATGAGGAAATGACTGGCTCTCCCAGCATACACGCGGTTTGATTGGCTAGCGCTTGTACTGGCAGATTTGCATAAGCGGGATTTGATTGGCTGACACCTCCGTCGAAGCGTCAAAAGTAGAACATTGCTCTACTTTTGCATCGAGCACCGCGAGAGAAGCTACGCTTTGCTCCCACAATGCAGTTCGGCAAAATGTGACGTCACCCCATTCAAAGTGAATGGACAGAAGCGTTGAGTCAACGCACGCCGCCGTGTGTAGGGGCCGTTAGAACTCAATTGTATCAGGTGGTGGATGTATTTGATTTGATTTATTTTGAACGTGTAAAACAATAATACAAACAATTATAATAATAATGAAATGAAACATGAGAATTATGATAGTGTACAAACTTAAGCAGAATCAAATTGATAAACAAAACTATTATTTTCTTACAAATTCTATATAAACGAATGATCTGCTTAATTAGACATCCGAAAAGGGGTGGGAAGAAGTTTACACTATTTTAATCCCATCTCCCAAAAACTAAATTACTAACATATCTTTTTTTTTCTTTTAACAAAATGTACATCTAAATGTATGTCTACATAGTACATACAATATACATGTACAATTATAAATAGATTATATAATTATTACTACAATATGTATATATATTTTACGTTGTATGTCATATTTTACAAGACAAATATAAAAGACTATCTTTTTACATCCACCATCCAATGTATGAATATTGTTAGCATAAACAATCATGTCCTTCATGACCCCAGTACATACAGATTATACTACCACTGTAATCTGTATTATATCAGGTAGCACTGATGAAGAAGATCTGCACATGCACACTTTCTCCTTTGCTTGTAATCTGGACACTGGGGAAATGTCTTTTAATTACATATGTGGAGAAGTGTCGTTAGGAACACACATTTGATTTTGGAGGTGAATCTCTCTTCAAGCTCTAGTGGCATTAACCCCACTTTTAAATCCCCAGGATCCCTCTAGAGCAGGGGGATCAAACTCAATTTCATCGCGGGCCACATCAGCATTATGGCTGCACTCAAAGGGCCGGTTGTAACTTTAAGACTATATAAATATACATATATAAATATATCATAAAATAATGTATTATATTACATTATTGCCTCTGAATTGGATTATGAGTAATTATTAGTAATAACTTCATAATTAACTACGTCTGAAAGCAGAAGTCCAGGGGAAATAATTGCAAGTCTCTTTAGTGCGCATGTCACAAAACCAGATGCATTGTGGGACATGTAGTTTATGGGCCACGTGCTTCTGTAAATCGTTATGTAACCGTATAATAAACATATTATATTCTTTGGAAGCTTTTGCGGGGCCACATAACATGAAGCCGCGGGCCGGATTAGTCTATGTGTAATAAAAAAGGAAAATACACTTAGAAGAGTTCATCCAAATGCAACGTCAGTCTTAGGGCTCCACAATTAATTGATAAAACAAGTCAATATGGAATCGTGTAATATCAAAATAGCATAAAAGTGTAATATTTGGTAAAATATCTGAAAATATATGAATGAAGTCCAAGAGGTGCAGATTCAAACTAATTCTACTGAGTTAATGGAAACAAATCAGAGCAGTGGCCTTACTGCTTTTCCTCATACGGTGTGCTTTCTGGAAGATGATTTTAATATCTTGATACCCTGGAAACAATTTTTTAGAACTATATACAAAACAACAATTGATTATTATTCAAGAATCTTCCATCTGAAGATTTTTTACAAGATTACCGCAACAAAAAACAACTCAACACCTTGAATATTGAACCATCACCATTATGTAGATTCTGTGATGATGAGGAAGAGGAAGACCAGATGCATTAATTTTGTTATTGTCCATATGTTGCAAGTCTGCGGTATGAGATTCAAAATTGGCTTAAAGGTCACCTATCATGCTATTTTTAGGCAATAGCATAAGTCTCTTTTTCATATAAAAATATACAAAAAACATTAAGTGTTTTGCTCAAACAGATCATTCTAGCCATGCCTCATATCCCTCTAGTTCACTTCCTGTTTCAAAAGTGCTGATTTGGGGGATAAACGCCATATCATGGATTATCAAGCATCTGAAACAGTCTGGAGATCAAAGGCTTTCTCTCTTGCCGGTTATACCACAAGGTGAGTTCCTTTCTACTTCCTGCTTCTTCACACACATGCTCTCCAGCACAGGTTAGCTCTGAGTGTTAGCGATGCTAATGTAAACACCGACCATATTACACCCAAAACAGTCGGGCGTTGTTTCTGATAGCAACTTTGTGATTGGGCCGTGGGTCCACATTTCAGATGTTACGTCATATCGGACGCAAATCTGGATCAGCTCCGTTGTTCCCCGTTTTTAGAGATTTGGGTACGGAGGAAAAGAGAGAGGGTTTTATTTTCTGATGCTGCGTGAGTTCACATAGTTATGTATAAAAGACATACAAAAGTGCATTTTGTATGATAGGTCCCCTTTAATACAATTAATATTGAATTTACATTTACATCCTTTAATATTTGATTTGGGCTTTTAGATGAAGATCGCACACAGTTCATAAACAACTATTCTTCTGGCTAAAATACATATTTTGAAAAAGTCAATCAAGGAGTAATTTTAATTTAAGGAGTTAAAGAGTAGATTAAAAGTACAATTTATTTTGGAAAACATTATTGCCACAAAGAATCACACACGCCATGAAGTGGGAAATAATGAGCTCTAACGAAGAGTGGGATTATAGGAACAATAAATATGCTTACTATTGTGTTTTTGGTGGCATTTGGTTGTCAACCTATTTTTGTTTGTGAAATGTTGAAGTGATCCTACTGACTGTATCTTTTATTTCCTAAATCTTTCTTCTGTACTGACCCTTACTTTAAAATAAAGGGGCCCTATTGCACCTGAACTAAGAACGTCCATAACATTCACTGGTTTGCAATTTACAGATTATATATCACTTGTATATAGACTCTTATGGCACTATTTTATCGTATTCACTTGCACTATTGTATCCGTTTGATTGTGTTGCGCTGTTGGAGGAGTCTGGGACCTCTGCTTCCCCTCCTCTCTCCTCGGCTCCCCTCCTCGAGTCCTGCGCTCGCATCTCCTGTGGGCGGGACTAAGGCCCAATCCCAAACCACTCCCTCGACCCTACCCCTCCGTGACGGAGTGAACTCCGTCTGTAGCCACACTCGCAGCTCAACGAGGCTCCTCCTGTCAGATGGAGGGAGTAAATACAGCAGCAAGCTTTGGGACGGCCTCCCCTCTCTCCGGCAGAAACAGGAAATGCCGTAACTGTTTGTAACAACGGTTTCAAATCAGCATCTCTTAGACAACAAGTTTAAATGAATAATTCAAATAAAACTCCAAACATCTTTCATTGTGTTTCAAAGCTGTTTTAGTTTTAAACCTGATGTTTATAAGCTTCTTAGTTTTTGCAACGGTCTGTGAATATACACAACTTTATAATAAAATGCAGACATCGACCTTTTTCTAGACGAAACACAGATATGATCCTAAGTTAAAACATATGAGTTCATCATGAGGTTGTTAACATCGCAGTTTATCAGTGGATGTTTGCTGGAACTACTTGTTAACAGCTTGTTTCCTGACGGACACACACAGCGTGACTCCGGTCAGGTAGAGACCGGTCTCAAGTCAGCACCGCTGCAGACTCGCTGTTTGAGGGCTTGATAGCCCACTCCCCCTCCACACTCGCTGCTTTGGAACAGCCCTCAATATGGCGGACCCTCCGCGTGAACGCGCAAACGGAGGGGTAGGGTGTAGGGGTAGGGTGTCGGGGGCGGTTTGGGAATGGGCCTGAGTCTCGAGGAGGGGAGTCGAGGAGGGGAGTTAGAGAAATGAGAAAGGGCCCAGCTGTTCTGCTGGAAAAACATGGCCACTGACCTTTCAACTCAGTCATGTGACCATGCAATGTGACATCTACTGACCAATGAAAACACCTACATCCAAATATAGCATGAAAAGGCTGCAATCACACCAGTTGCCTTTAGGAGGTGCTATAACAACAACAAAAACGAAACTTACATGTAACGTGACAGTTGCACTGAAAAATAAAGTGATAAGAAAAATAGATCTAAGATAACAACAGTGGCAAAATGTATGATATTTATTTAGGTGTTAGCACTTAATATGTATTGACTATAACACTTTACTCTATCATTTAAAATACTTGTAATGTGTTTAAAACTTGCAGAGAAGAAAGCCAAAGGTACAGTTGCATTAAAACGTTTTATTTGTATAACGGGGACCTCGAAATGTGGTGTACGTTTGTCAACACATGGTCTTTGCAGAAGTATAAATACACACATTTAACTTGAATCTCGAGTCTCTATTCTGCTCATTTTCGGGTTGAAATCAGTATGTTGTGCCTCTCCTCTGGACAAAGTGAACTCTGCTCTGTGTGCACAGTGTTCTGTACCTGGGGTTTCCAGTGGAGATGATGGCTGTGGAGCTCAACAGTTCTTCGTAAAGATCGGCTCCTGACACGGGGAACGCTGCATGTTGAGCCAGAAGAACTCGACGGATAGCAAACAGAGCCTGAAATACAGAAAAGGCAGCGTGTGAGGATCAAACTGCGTGAAGGGGGGCCAGAGGGGTCGATTTCCGCCAATTATGCCATTGTGATTACAATCCAAAAGCATGAGGTGAAATGTTGTCTTTTTGCTCTTTCCATGACTTCCCATTTCATCACTTGGTTCATATTTGATTGCTGGAGCGACGGTAGGCAACTTTGCATTTAAATAACACCAGCAGGTCATTTACAGAAGTTTAATCAGCAACAAAAAAGATTGAAACTAGTCAGGGATAGAACGTAAAGGCTCTATAACGGCACTTTTAGGTTAAACACGTGTAAGTTCAGGATAGCCGTGGGATTACCAATTATTTTCTTTATCAATTAGTAATCTTTTGTAAATATTTAAAGGGCTGTATAAGCATATTTAGGTTTAGTAAAATGTATAAATAAAGACTAATTAAGATTGTTTTTCATGTTACTGTAAAATGATCTTAAGTATTGGCAGCTGTGATTGATTGACCAGATATTTTTTATCTAACTACCCTAATAATTTGGATCACAAATGGAACAGTTTTGGGAAAGATTGCCACATATTTTACTTTTTTCATGACTGATTTTAAATGCCATTTTCTTAATGTCTTTCGTTTTTTGTAAAGCACTTTGAATTGCCGTGTGAAAAGTGCTATATAAATAAACTTGCCTTGCCTTGGAAAATATGTAATATAATAGAAAATGCTGGGGTCATTATCTTGGTTTCCTCCGTACTTTAATGGACAATGGATGATCAATCATGTTTTGTAATATGTGTATTGCATTAACTGGTACTACATAACAGATACAAGCAGTGGAGTGGAAGTATAAGTAGTATGGTATAATATTTGACGAAGATGTGTCCTTCATATCTCACATAAAGCACGGACTGCCTTCTTTCATCTCCACAATATAAAAAACTTTTTAAATTTGTCAATAAATCCCGACCCGAAATTTTGAACCACTCAAATCTATTCAACAAAAAATGGTGCTGTAAAATAAAAATAAATAAAAATATACTCTTTGCAGCATACAATATTAATTAAAGTGAAGTACAGTGCATATATCCCTTATATCCCTTCACAGAACTAAAGTATGCTTTTAAATAAGGTTTAATGAGATGATGGAATCAAAGCTGAACTGAATAATACAAAAAGGCAGACATGCTGCAAACCCAACCCCAGAAGGGGGTCTGGGGGGATTCTACCCCATAGATTTTTAGAAATACTAACATATAACTACGCATTCTGGTACACTCTGAGAAGAACATAAATAAATCTATTGCTACCGGACATATTAATAATATTATATGTCATTGTTTGTTTTTCACTTTGGTCTGACAGCTTGCTGCTCCTCACAGAGAGAAGAGCAAAGAGGAGAGGGTCTGTGTGAATTACTTTAAATTGTGGGTAAGGGTAGATAGCTCTGTGACCTGTCAATCATCAAACCGGGGGTCATATTTCATTACGTTTTATTGAGAAGATGTGACAAAGGTTTTCAAAAACGTTTATGGTCTCTGTTACTTCCAGTCCAACGCCTACTGCACGCACAGCGTTTGAAAATCGGGCCTTCAAAATAAAAGCGTTTTTTTTTCCACAAAAGAAAAAAAATAAAAAGAAATGTTTCAATTTTTGTTTTCACTCGTAAATCTGCGACCCACTAGAAACGGGTTCTACCAGTTGAGAACCACTGAGTTAACATACATTTGAACTGATGCTAAAGAACGTTTTAAAACAACGTGTCCATCACAAGTTTCCAGAACTCAAGGGGGAGTCAACAAATAATACAACAATTTAAAACCAAACAAAAGCAGAAAGTCCTAATGTTTGAGCAAATGGACCAAGCAAACATTAGATATGTTTAGTTTGATAACCTTAAAGTGATTTGATGCTGCTGAGCACTTTGAAATATAATGGAAGAAACATTTAGATTAGTTTGAAGTGTTGTTATTGTGTTGAGATTGACGCCAACAGCCTATCAAAGGCTTTCTCGAGCGTCCGTATATTTAAATTTAACACCTCCCAACTGTGCATATTGCTTGCCATCAAGACATTTTAATTGGCAAATTAGTTTACTCGTCTCGCAACACAAGCATATTAACCTTCACATTGCTTACCCAATTAAAGTAATGACATTTCAGTTGAGACACACAAAGCCTCTTGCCTTTATTTCACTATTAGCACCCACAGACGATGGGAACAGACACACAATAAGCCATCATGTCGTAAATTATAATGGAGTCGAGATAATGTTGCAGATGGATCGTTATCAGAGCCGACATTGATCCCAACCTCCTATTAGGACAACAAAACCACAAAGACAATGTCCCTAAAGCAGAAGAAAAATAGTTATTTCTCCGTCATTAAGGAGCTTATTGATTCTTGTTTCAACACCTGAATCCCTAAGAAATTCATCTTTTCATACAATTGGCCGGAAATCAAAATTTCTTCAACGAGGCACTCCAGCTAATGAATAAAAAGCTTCCCACCAAATCACACACTACTCGCTGTTTTCATATTAAAAAGGTGAGAAGACTAAAACCCCTCGATCCCACTCGGTGATACCACAGGAGAGAAAAAGTAGTCCTCGTTACGTAATTGGATGTTTGACTGATCAATTAATCAGCTCACACACTGACGCTGAGAGGCTTCTGGAGTTTTCCACATCTCAGGCCACGATAAAAAATACATTTTCCAACTTCTAAATTCTGTCCCCGTCTTCATTATTCGGCCATCTTTTGGTATCTGCCAGGAAAACCCTCTCCTCCTGTGGAATATGGAGCTATCTACCCTTACCCACAATGCATATGTTAATATATATGTTGATGGTTCATTCTGCACTTGAGGGCGCCTAGATGAATGTATTCAATGAAATTAAATATAGGCCAACCCACTCGCATCATATGGAGCTGCAGTGTTCAAGCCATGTTGAAATTGACCCTTTGCCTCCACATCTAATACTGAGTTGATGGTGTTGACTCTACCACTGCTGCGTTTCTGTATACAGAATTAAAACACATGATTTTAAACTGATTGTTGTACGTTTCTTTGTTGATCTCATGGATGCTTTACGACTTGTGCTTTGTTGATTGTTGTACGTTTCTTTGTTGATCTCATTGATGCTTTGTTGATTGTTGTGCGTTTCTTTGTTGATCTCATGGATGCTTTACTACTTGTGCTTTGTTGATTGTTGTACGTTTCTTTGTTGATCTCATGGATGCTTTACTACTTGTGCTTTGTTGATTGTTGTACGTTTCTTTGTTGATCTCATCAATGCTTTGCTACTTGTGCTTTGTTGATTGTTGTACGTTTCTTTGTTGATCTCATGGATGCTTTACGACTTGTGCTTTGTTGATTGTTGTACGTTTCTTTGTTGATCTCATCGATGCTTTGTTGATTGTTGTACGTTTCTTTGTTGATCTCATGGATGCTTTACGACTTGTGCTTTGTTGATTGTTGTACGTTTATTTGATGATCTCATTGATGCTTTGTTGATTGTTGTGCGTTTCTTTGTTGATCTCATGGATGCTTTACTACTTGTGCTTTGTTGATTGTTGTAAGTTTCTTTGTTGATCTCATTGATGCGTTACGACTTGTGCTTTGTTGATTGTTGTACGTTTCTTTGTTGATCTCATTGATGCTTTGTTGATTGTTGTGCGTTTCTTTGTTGATCTCATGGATGCTTTACTACTTGTGCTTTGTTGATTGTTGTACGTTTCATTGTTGATCTCATTGATGCTTTGTTGATTGTTGTACGTTTCTTTGTTGATCTCATGGATGCTTTACTACTTGTGCTTTGTTGATCTCATCGATGCTTTACTACTTGTGCTTTGTTGATTGTTGTACGTTTCTTTGTTGATCTCATCGATGCTTTGCTACTTGTGCTTTGTTGATTGTTGTACGTTTTTTGTTGATCTCATGGATGCTTTACTACTTGTGCTTTGTTGATTGTTGTACGTTTCTTTGTTGATCTCATTGATGCTTTGTTGAACGTTTCTTTGTTGATCTCATGGATGCTTTACTACGTGTGCTTTGTTGATTGTTGTACGTTTCTTTGTTGATCTCATTGATGCTTTACGACTTGTGCTTTGTTGATTGTTGTACGTTTCTTTGTTGATATCATTGATGCTTTGTTGATTGTTGTACGTTTCTTTGTTGATCTCATGGATGCTTTACTACTTGTGCTTTGTTGATTGTTGTACGTTTCTTTGTTGATCTCATTGATGCTTTACTACTTGTGCTTTGTTGATTGTTGTACGTTTCTTTGTTGATCTCATTGATGCTTTACTACTTGTGCTTTGTTGATTGTTGTACGTTTCTTTGTTGATCTCATTGATGCTTTGTTGATTGTTGTACGTTTCTTTGTTGATCTCATGGATGCTTTACTACTTGTGCTTTGTTGATTGTTGTACGTTTCTTTGTTGATCTCATTGATGCTTTACCACTTGTGCTTTGTTGATTGTTGTACGTTTCTTTGTTGATCTCATTGATGCTTTAATACTTGTGCTTTGTTGATTGTTGTTTGTTTCTTTGTTGATCTCATTGATGCTTTACCACTTGTGCTTTGTTGATTGTTGTACGTTTCTTTGTTGATCTCATTGATGCTTTACTACTGGTGCTTTGTTGATTGTTGTACGTTTCTTTGTTGATCTCATTGATGCTTTACTACTTGTGCTTTGTTGATTGTTGTACGTTTTTTTGTTGATCTCATTGATGCTTTACTACTTGTGCTTTGTTGATTGTTGTACGTTTCTTTGTTGATCTCATTGATGATTTACTAATTGTGCTTTGTTGATTGTTGTACGTTTCTTTGTTGATTTCATTGATGTCATAGTCCTTTTGCTTATTATATGTCTTATTGTTGATTTAATAGATGTGTTACTTCTAGTACTTTGTTGCTTATTGTTTGTTTTGAGTTAAGTACTTAATATTTGTTGGTTATTGTTTGTTGTTGCTTTATGCATTGTACATTATTTGTTTCACATATTAATGTTGATTATGTAGACGTTTAGTAATGCTTGCTTGCTTCTTTTATGATTAATTGTTGATTTTATTTGTTTTAATACTTGTGATTTGTTGCTTATTGTTTGTTTTGTTGTTGTTCTATTGACAGTTTAGTATTTAAGATGTGTTGCTTATTGTGTGTTTAATTTTAAAATACATTTCTCATGATTTGTTGTGTATTGCTTGTTGTCGCTTTATGCATTGAATGTTATTTATTTCACACATGAATGTTGATTATGTTGAGGTTTAAGTCATTGTTATTTCTTGCTTATTTCATGTTTTATTGTTCATTTAACTGATGTTTTACCACTTGGGATTTGTTGCTAATAATATGCTTGATAGTTGATTTTATTGACGTTTTAGTACTAGTGATTTGTTGATTATTGTATGTTTTAGTTTGGATTTCATTGATGTTTTAGAACTTATGCTTTCCCTACTTTGATGCTAATGTAATGCTAATTAATTACTTCTCTCTACAATAATAGGGAAAAGGACCAATCAGTATTTGTGTGTGTATAAATAAATATGTGATCTTCTAATCTAAAGATCGCCTTTTTAAAGCTTCTGTGATGTTTCCACCTCACACACTGCAGACATCCCATTGGATAATACAAGATTACATCCGTCTACTGCAGGGGTGGGGAACCTCCGGCCTCCAAGATATCTGGATTAAGAGGTTGCTTTTTCTTTGCACAGCATGAAAGAAAGGCGAAATGAATGGGCTGTGATTTTAGTATTTTTAAGCAGAGGTAAATCATTTGTACGGCCCTGGGAGCACGTTGAACAAATTGAAATGGCCCTTGAGAGGAAAAAGGCTCCCCACCCCTGCTCTACTGCATGGAAACACTCAGTGTTCATAAAGAGTCTGGGTAGTGATGCTTTTCATGAAAACAGATCCACAGGGAGAAAGAAAATCTAATTTTCAATCCTGTTTCTGTAGAAAGAGAAGCACTTAGAGCTGTTGAGCAAGCTTACATTGTGATTAGAGAGGATTTCCTCCCAGACTTTATGTCCAACAGCAAAAATGTATTTAAGGAAAATGAGCCAAATCTGTTGGGTCTCAATTAGTGGAAATGTTGGCGCCCTAATTTGGGAAATGTTCTCATAACATGGGTCTGTTTTTACATGGCAGCTTTAATTGAGCTGCTGTAGTCAAATGAATGCTCCGTGCAGGTGACCTAGCATTGACCTAGCATTGACCTGTCTGTGTGTGTGTGTGTGTGTGTGTGTGTGTGTGTGGTGTGTGTGTGTGTGTGGTGTGTGTGTGTGGGTGTGTGGTGTGTGTGTGTGTGGTGTGTGTGTGTGTTCAGGCAGAACAACCCGTGCAGCTCAGCCACCAGCAGGACTCTGAACCTGCTGCAGGCACGGACCTTAAAAAGTAGTTTCAGAAAATATAATGATGTCATGGAAGGAAAAAAACGTTCTCTTATTACGTGAGAATATCTTTGGACACTTGTAACTCAATTCACATCCATCAAGGTGGTTTTAGGAGCAAGGATGTGCTTCTTTTTGCCGCTGCTTTGAATTGAACTATTCACATCTTACACTGCACTGTAACTTTTATTCATGTACCTGTGTTATTCATGTTTTATTATCTTTGTTATGTTTCTAATGTGTTTTATTCTCTTAATGTCTTTCATTTTTGTAAAACACTTTGAATTAGCGCTATATAAATAAACTTGCATTGCCTTGGTCTTTCACTTTGTCACTTGTGGGAAACTGGTTATTGTATAGAAATGATCAATTAAAATCACCTGCACCCGTTTATCATAGTTAGTTAGGAAGAGAGAAAAGTAAGGAGCCTTAACTTCTGTTGAGCGTAAGTCAGAGTAATTTCAGTGTCATGTATTTTACGTCGATCGGCTCTAGCGATCGGCATTTTTTCGACCATGTACCGAAAAATAAATAAATAAACACTGTATTTATTCCTAAAAAGTATTTTAATTTGTTTTGTAAAGCACTTTGAATTGTCGCGTACAGAAAAGTGCTATATAAATAAACTTGCCTTGCCTTGCTACCAGTGCAGGCCTTTCTAGTCTAATGCATAATGACTCTCACTCGTCTTTTTACCAACAAGGGTTGACTTCCCTGCCCTCACCACCCACACAATTATTCCCTTTTATCAACAATGACCTTGTGGGTCACGTTCCTCATTATTTGCGCTCTTATATCCCCACGAATGTTTGGTGGAAAGCCGTATTTATGATCTAAACCAGAATGTGTTTCCCATGCCATCTGCTCATAAGGTCAGGAGTGAGTTAGGAAGAAATTATTTCTCAAAATGATTTAAAACTTATAGATCGCCTCTCTTTGGGTTCAATCTGATAATGAAGGACTTTGTGGGTCCAGTTAGGAGATTTTAAGTTCTGCTTTCCTGATGGCTAGACCCTTTAATATTGCCCAATACGTACTCTGTAGCTCTAATACTTGCAATGCAGCTTTATCTACAGGAGGAGCACTGTAATTACTGACTGGAAAAATACAATTAAATACACAGAAACTATTTTGCCCGACTTGATAAAAAGATGAACTTTCTCCCCATACGGAGATATGCTTACATCACTGCTTTTATAACGTTAGAAACTCGAGCTGCGTGTGGGTTAAAGATGAACATGATGGCAGGGACTAAATAAAGTTTAGAGTGTGGGTGGGCTTTTGATTTGATTTCAATTATTTCCAGCACAGCAAAAGAAAGCTGTATGATGTGATTCATTACACGGGAATAATGTTACTGTCTCAATGATAAACCGTCATATGTAACAATGAGGACATATGTTTGGTTATAGGGTCTTCATTTAGGCAGAGCTCAACGTGTGTGGTGTGTGTGTGCGTGCGTGCGTGCGTGCGTGCACACTGTTAGAAATTTAAATCAATGTTTTGATAGCAAAACATTGATTTTTGCTGATAATTTTGCTGATGATATTTCATAAATTTGTTCTCAATTAACATTTTCAATTCAGGACTTTGACTCGTTCAGGAGTTTTTGTATGACCATAGCATTTCTACTTTTACTTAGGTTAAGTACTTCTTCCACTTGTTGCTTAATCATATGCAATGTTTTTAGGGTCCTGTGAAAGTAAATGAGCAACATGTGTATAAATACCAGTCTATGATAAATACCTTATACGACACAGAGCATCTCTGAGCCAGATCCTCGATGTCAGAAGAGACCACGTCCTCCACTGAGGAGACAAGAATAACAGTCAATCAAAATGTTACTCAAGTATAAGTACACAAGTATTATCATCAAAATATAGTTAAAGTAGCGACAGTGAAAATAGTCATTGTGCAGATTGGTCCATTCCAGAATAATATATATGATGTTTTATAATGATTGATCATGAAAGTGTTCTCAAAGCTGGTGGAGGTGCAGCTAGTCTGAAGTACTTTGTAGACTGCAGGGTAGCTGGTGGAGGTGCAGCTAGTCTGAAGTACTTTGTAGACTGCAGGGTAGCTGGTGAAGGTGCAGCTAGTCTGAAGTACTTTGTAGACTGCAGGGTAGCTGGTGGATTCACTCCAGGTGGAACTAAAGTCTGATTTAACAATTAGATTTCACATCATTCATCCACATCTGTGAAGTAACTGAAGGTATTAAATACATGTAGTGGAGTACAAGTACACCATTTACCTCTGAACTGTAGTGGAATATAAGTACAACGTAGCATAACATGGACATACTTGTAAGTAAAGTACAAGTACTTGAGTAAACATACTTAGTTACTTTCCACCTCTGACAAGAACCCATGCTTGTTCTTGCTGTTGTAGTTTATATTTCAAATGAAGCATCTTCAAACACTCACCTGTTTTAATGTCTGCAGCACGCAGGTCACGCACTAAATCCGCATCCAGTCCAGGACACATCCCTTCTCTCAAGACTACCATGGTGTTGCATTGTCTGATGTTAGAAAATAACACCCAGCTAAAAAAAGAAATCAGAAATTAAAGAGCTAGCTAGCTGAACAGTTAGCCACAGTTGTTTTTAGCTTTGCGGCTAAATTAACTACATGGCTAACGTTTCCGCCTGAGTGGACCGTATGAATGGCTTTCACTGAAGATTCACGGCTGTAAAACACTAACAGGTTGTACTCACGACAAACTGAGACTTTTACGAAACTTTTCCCATTTGCTTTACTGATGCCTAAGCAGCAAACGGATTCAAAAACGAAACGCGAAGGTTTAATTTCCTCCTCCCGCTTGCCGTAGTAATCTGCGCTCGCATTAACGTAGTTTACTGCTCCAAAGTTTCTTGTTTGTTGCTCATTTGTGTCTTAATACAGAACTCTTCTTCATTCATCAGTTATTTTTTTGTTTTTATTTCTCTCTAATCTGCTCTACTTTATTAACTGAAACAAAGTCAGTCACAGAACCTTAGGAAAAAAGTATCGCATAAGCCTATACAAAATAGTAATAATTGAATACAGTAGCTACAAACTTAAACACAGGTCTACCAAAAAGTATACACGCAATTGATAAAATCAATGAAAAGCATTATATAAAACAGAGTTAACGACATGAACATCTAAAATACTAAATACATATAAACACCATTTGAAACAGTTTGGATCATGACAGAAGAAGAAGAAAATGACTTCTGTAAATCCATCCTAATGAGAAACATGTGTAGATAGAGTTACATAATATTTCCCATTTGTGGAAACTAAGCTAATCATTCGGTGTGTCTGTGTTTCATGCTCAGTAATCTTTGGGTTTTCATTTTAATAGACTGCCTGGAATGGATTTGAGTCCCTTTCTTGCATTATAAGTATTCTCATAAAGTCAGCAATAACAAGGATTTTCGGGATCACTTACGCTAAAATCAAATGCTATGACAATGGTGGAAGTGGTCATGGCACTTTGGACGCTGATGGCACTTACTGTACCAGAGAGGCTTCTCAATGGAGGATACATTAATCGTAAAACTTGTTACATATTGATCATAAAATGCTGAGAAAATCCGTGACTCTTCAGTTCACCCAAGGACCCATTGTTAGGAACCTTGACTCAATAGCTTGGAGGACTCAAATGCACGACCCAGAGACAAAAAGGTTTTGAAGAAAAAATAGTCTTTACTTGCAAATAAACAAAATCACTCTTTTAGAGGAATGAACAAACTGACAAACGTAAAGCGCTCTCGTGGAGGGTAAAAGGCAAAACACTGACTGTGGCTTAGATCCTACTTCTTGGAGCAATGAACAAGACGAACCGACCACTAACAAGGGGAGACAGGACAATATATACATGAGGTAAGTGGGCACAGGTGGAAACAATCAGGGGCGGGGCAGACACTGATGATGGCGGGAAAAGGAACCAGAGCAGGAAGTAAAGGGACCTGGAATGAGACAAGGTGAGTACAACATAAAACAGGAAGTGGAACATAAACTAAACTAACATGACTAAACTTAACATAATTGACGGGACACAACACCCATTTCTACTTGTAGTATTTCTGTCATCAGTCACTTTCCATCAGAAATACCCTTAAGCCTTGAGCTAGCCATAATATACTTCTTTGCTTTTCCTTTTTTCTAACATGAATCTACTTTGATTGCTCTGAAGTTACTTAAAGGTATTTTTTCAAATCTCATATTCACAGATGGCTTCTTCTGTTAAAGCACTTCAACGTACCATGTCTGGTTTATTAATAGCGCTGGATTTGATCAAATGTCTTGGGAAAGAAAGGGAAACAAGATAACATGTGATGTTCTCGAGGATCAATAACGAATCCTGTAATAACCACCTTTATGCTAATATAATTCACTCCAAATGAAGCATATTCAAATGGTGTATATAGATTGGATATTGGATTCATCTTTGGACTATATCTGGTGAGTAATGAAGTTCTACACTGTGATGGTGAAGTTTTTAATATAAAACTTGCTGCTTTGCACTCAATTACCGAAGGCGTATTCTGGAAAGTTCTGTTTCCTGAATAATCCTGAGAGTATATTGCCCCACTGAAAAGAGAGACAAGATCTTCCAGTTTGCACATGGTTTAAAAATACTCTGCATTTAAAGGTTTAAAGCAACAACAAAAGGAAACACTTTGATCGGTGAGGTTTTAAATATATATTGCGAGAAGGACGCCATCATTATCAAGCACTTAATTTGTCTTGGATTGAATGAATTGCCAATTACTCTAACTAATACAGCTTCAAAGCAGTTCTCAGTGATTTGTGTCAGCGCTCTGGGGCTCCTTTACTGTCTCGAAACACAATTCCCTGCATTGATTTATCAATCATGAGACAGCAAGCCTTTGCATTTTACATCACATGAAGTCGATCGAGAAAAACAAAGAACCACAGTCTCTTCTGTCGATCCAACAACATTGTGTTTTAAAACTGGTTTCCCACATTGACCTCTCACATTCCTATTTGTTTGGATTCATTTTAAATACGTTCATAATTCGAGCCGAAGCACGATATCAGACATAACCAAGTAGATGTGTTGTCATGTGTTGTCATTTTGTGAGATTTGATTTTCTTACGTTTTTATTCACAACGCTAAATGTACGTTTGAAACTTGGATAGTTGGTTTCATTGAATTAGTAATGCAGTTCAGTTGAACGTCATTCTTGGTAGACAGTTCTAAGAAGAGAACTGTTCCTTCATTTAGCAACAACGTTTCTATCACACAAGTCACATTGATTTTCATAACCATGGAGAAAGAAGAAAGTTCAGGTGAGTCATCCCTCTCGGTCTGTGCTCAACAAAGTAAACACGAGAATATGTGCGCACTAAAAGAGGTCAAATAAGGTGCGTTCCTGTGCTGTTAGCAGGTTGTTATTAAGGCTGTTTTGTGAAGTCCATTTTCCTGGTATTGCTGTAACTGACATTGAGGGAAATGTCAATCGTACAAAATGTAACTGAGGGTTGGAAATCCCATGGCAACAATGCCTGTTTTAATTGAAGCAAAACGTTGTATTTGAAAACACAGCCAAAATCATGCATTTTAGAGGCGGCGAGGAATACGAACGTTTACCTAAAATCTCAGCATTTACAGAGTCTCTGCGCTTCAGGTCGATAACATATCGAGGCAGCACCATCTCTGCTCTACCTTCATCCTCTCTAGTGGGTACGGATTAATAATTCATAGGCTACAGTAGTTTGAAAAAACTTTGACCATTTGATGTAGAAACGCTGCCAAAAAAAGACACAAGAGAAACCAACCAGGGCTCAGTCACATACCAAAGTGTTGCCAAGGCCAGTCTCACTTACACAGAGCTTGTCATTCAAAAACATACGCCACAGTCTTTCCAGTCATCGCACTTCGACTCAATTTCGCACATATGAGCGAGTCCAGATCTGTGTCTGAGGCAGTGTCAGCAACCATCAGCAGAAAACGTCTAAACGAGGACTTTGTTGGTGATGAAATGTTGTCTAGTCTCGTGAGAACAACACACACACACACACACACACACACACACACACACACACACACACACACACACACACACACACACACACACACACACACACACACACACACACACACACACACACACACACACACACACACACACACACACACACACACACACACACACACACACACACACACACACACACACACACACACACTTGTCTACGCCAAAACAATGTGTGAAGCTATTCTTCTCATGCCAACTGCCAGAAGAGGTTTCTTTTGGCAGTTGCACTTCTAGAAATTTAGCTTTTATCAGAGTTTTTCTTTTTTAAATAGTGCTGTTCAGAAAGCCATGTTGGCCTGCTGAAGGTTATGTGAACCCTTTTTGGGAGATTCCTCTAGAAATCATTCTTCATAACTCAATCTAGGTGTACTATTACAATAACTGTAAGTGTTAAAGGTCCCATGTCATGCTTTTCCAGTTATCACCCGTCCCCTCGTGTTATGAAGGTGTTTCTGCATGTGAACGGTCTGCAGTCACAAACCCTCAAAGTGCACCCTGTAGCGAGTAAAGCTCTAACACAGAGAGACCTGTCTGTGCTGCCCCAGAACGCCTCGTTGGGGATTTCTCATCTTCCATTGTTTGCCTCCTGGGTTCTGTGACGTGTGAACACCCAGTTCAACAACAAATGACCGGATTGGCCCAAATGGACCAATCCGCGGAGCCCCTCACTCACCAGGACCCCTTGGCTAACTAACAGGGAGTCCCATTGACTTGCATAGAGCTCCCTGAACGCTGGTAATAGACGGGTTGGGATGGTGGAGAAACGCTCTCCGCAGACCCGTTCTCACAGCGTTACAAACCTTGTTTCTTTCTCACTATCAAGCCACACTTATTGTTTCTACTTCGGCTGTGAGTGTGTGTGTGCTCAGGATGAGTTTCGCTTGTGCTCCCTGTATCGCCGACCCGGAAACCTGTCCGCTCCTCGCAGCAGCTCGCAGCAACGAGCCTCGCAACGAGCCGACCAATCAGAGCACACTGGGCTCACAGGGAGGGGGGGGGGCAGGAGCTCCAACAAGCCGTGTGGGACAGAGAGTGAATACACAGACTATACAGACATGCTGTGAGAAACCAATGTGAGTTTGGAAAGTTGCACAATTTAAATCTATTCTAGTCGACCTCAACAATGGAAACATGATCAGTAGGAATGGCCATGACGTGGGACCTTTAAGGAAAGACCCCTTGTATACTTCCAAGTTGTGCAAGTACTATCTCTTGGGGGTATTTCAGTAACGGTACGTCCACACAGCAGCTTCAGAAGAATCTTCCACCGCTTCTCTGCCCATTGACTTTGAATGGGGATGACGTCACTTTGCTTTTCGCCGAACTGCATTGTGGGGGAGCGAAGCGACGATTTCCAGGATGTCCAGGATTTCCAGGATTCCAAAGTTGAGCAATGTTCAACTTTTGAAGCTGAGCTGGAAGCGCTAGCCAATCAAACCGCGTGCAAGTAGGGAGAACCAGACCGCAGTTCATTTCCTCATATTCCAAACGAGAAGTTACGGTAGCAAATCACCCGGTTCTTTACGACTAGAACTATTACCGGGATACAAACCGGAGGAACCAGCATGGAGGGAGGTGGCAGAGACAGTGGGGGAAACTGGTAGGTTTTCACCTGTTTGGGGAGTTTATATATATATATATATATCGCTCGCATAAAATCGCCGGGGTTTTTTGCTTTGTATGTCGGGGGCGGGAGATTCATGTGATTGGTTGTTGCTCGCAAAAAATCCCCAAGCTGTCAGACACGCCCAGCTCCAAGATTTTCAAGATTTTTTAAAAGCTGCTGTGTGGACGCACCGTTAGGGTTGCAACAAGAGCTCCAAAGTTCATGGACAGGCTTTTTCTGTATGCAATTTCACATTTGATGTTTGTTACATCGATAACATATTAAGAAGACTAATGGCTTCTTTGATCTTTCTTCGACCACCCACTGACTTCTGGTCGATGCCTTGACCTCTTTCCACTAAATGCTTTACCAGACAGCTGATGTTTGGTTCCAGCGTTAGTTCAGTAGTTTTCAAACGTATTTATTGCGTAAAATGAATTTTGATCATATATAAGGGATGCCATTTTGCCCCATAAACAACCACCTGTTATCAAAGGACAATCTTACAATCTAGAGATCTCATCTGGTCTCATCACAACACCTCAGTTAGCACCAGTCGCTAAAGAAGACAGCGACATACATAGTCAGAGCATGTATTTTAATTACATTTTTGTAGAGAGGGTGCTTCCTTCTTCGTTCTCAAAAACTCACAGGTTCTTCGTCCAGATGGAAACACATGATCATTGTCAAGGCCAGATGGCACAAAGGGAAATTATAATAGAAAAGTAACTATAGATGAATGCGTAAACATAGAAAAGTCTCCATTGGTCCTGGTAGGATGAAAGACTAATTGTCACAATAGCATAAATTATAAATCTGTTGTTATTTGGCCAGTGGGGAAATTCACACTGGGACACATCAACGCAGATCAATAGAAAATGACAATCATGACCATGCAGCGAAGCGGCTGTGGATCCCTGCAGAGACTCAGAACGCCACTATAGATAACAGGAAGATAAACAACAACAAAAAACAAAGTGAATAAACAATTTTCCATTTTTAAAACATCTCTTTTGATGGTCCCATCCCATGAGTTGAGTTTGAAACTAACTTTTCTTTCTGGTTTCAAATTGATGAATCCTTCCCTTTATTGGTTGCCATAGTAACTAAACTTCACACCAGTCCCATCTGAATTGTTTCAGGCTATCAAGTCTAGACGTGTAAACAAAGAAAAAAAACACCTTCACTGGACCCTGTGGCCATTTTAAAATAGCCTCCATTATTGCAACGGTGTTATTTCTAAACTCGATTGCCTGTCTCAGTCAAAACAAATGAGACAAGTAATAAAAAATAACTGCACAGTGGGGAAGTGTTGAATTAGCAGAGAACTGTTCTCAAGGCACTTCTATTCACAGAGCATCCACTGATCATTTATCACATCAAACATATAATGAATGTTTGTAGCATTTCCCACTAAAGTCGGCCTCTTTAACTTGCATGATCTGATGATAGTTATCAATCATGAATTCAATTTACGACTGGGTATTAAGAGTGCTGAGATTATTCATTGGACTCTGGAAAGTGATTGATGTCTCAGGATTCACCCGCAGTCCATCACCCAGCAGGAGCTTTGAGTGTGAACACAGTGTCTCTCAATGAAAAGAAGGCTAATTGGTGATCAATTTAGATTTGATATCTGCCTCAGCCAGAGAGACACCATGTTAATGCTCTAATGTTAATGTCCTGCTCATTAGAGTGTGTTGTTTTAGGACAAGAACACATGTTTGTTTCCTAATCTACTTTAAAGCTGTCTCTGTGTGTGAGTATCTAGCTCTGTGGACACATTTTGAGCTGCTTCCGGTAACTGCTAGAATCCACTTCAAGACACTGGTACTTGCGTACCATGCTGCGAATGGATCTGGCCCTTCCTACATCCAGGACATGGTTAAACCGTACACCCCAGCGCGTGCACTCCGCTCTGCATCAGCCAAACGACTCGCTGCACCCGCACTGCGAGGGGGACCCAAGTTCCCATCAGCAGAAACACGTGGGTTTGCTATCCTGGCTCCAAGATGGTGGAATGAGCTCCCCATTGACATCAGGACGGCAGATAGCTCACACACCTTCCGGCGCAGACTGAAAACTCATCTCTTTCGACTCCACTTCGAGCGATAGAATTACTAACAGAGCACTTATATACTAATAAAGGACTGGCTTATCTAAAGCCAGTTGAGTAGCACTTGAACTGATTGGCTCTAGGAAGCCTGATGTACTTTATGATTCTGTTTTCTTCAGGGTTGTGTCTTCCTGGTCGAACGCACTGATTGTAAGTCGCTTTGGATAAAAGCGTCAGCTAAATGCAATGTAATGCTAACATCACAAGTTTGGTGATTTCCACATTTATTTTCGAATGGAATGACTGAATTTATTTACTGAGCTTTAAGAAGGTTGTTTTTTCTTGTTGTGCTGATACAAATATTACAAGAACTATCTCAAAAGTAGCTAATGTAGCTATTTATTTGGTTTCTAAGAAGTAAGAACTGACATTTGGCGATACTTGGCGTTCATATAATTGCAGCAATATTATTTCATAATGTCCACGATGATTACACATCAGTTTCCTTTCCTTTTATGTATTGGAAACAACTTGTTTGTTGCACATTACATTATGATCTTATGATTTTTGTAATCATTGCAACACCCTAATTCCCCCCACAGCAATACTACAATACTTTAATCATAACCAGTAAACACAACACATCCATCTAGCTTTGCCCATGTTGCATGAAATTGGTTATTTGGTACGAACGAGCCTTTTTAAATAAATGAACGTCATTATCTGCATCACAAAAATACTCAGAGCAAGTTAATAACTCCTGGCTGTAAGAACTCAAACATACAGGAGATGAAGATGGGACAAACTCGTCATCTTCATCAATTTAGAAAGCGTGGATTTAAAGGTCACCTATCATGCTATTTTTAGAAAGTAGCATAGGTCTCAGATATATAAAAAAATGTAAAAAACATGTCTACCAAGTGTTTTGCTCAAAATACCAAACAGATCACCCATTCTAGCCATGCCTCATATCCCTCTATTTCACTTCCTGTTTCAAAAGTGCTGATTTGAGGTATAAAGCTTACATTTTTTTTAACAATTGATAAAAAAAAAGGAGGGGTCTGAGCTCATGTGGGACCCGGCAGCTACTGTCTAAACTAAATGCTGCCGTGATGAAACGCCATATCATGGATCATCAAGGATCCTCTCTGAAACAGTTTGGAGCTCAAAGGCTTTCTCTCTTGCCGGTTATACCACAAGCTGAGTTCCTTTCTACTTCCTGCTTCTTCACACACATGCTCTCCAGTACAGGTTAGCTCTGAGTGTTAGCGATGCTAATGTAAACACCGACCATATTACGTCCAAAACAGTCGGCATTGTTTCTGAGAGCAACGTTTCTGATTGGGCCGTGGGTCCACATTTCAGATATGACTTCATATCGGACGCAAATCTGGATCAGCTCCGTTGTTCCCCCGTTTTTAGAGATTAGGAAAAGAGAGAGGGTTTTATTTTCTGACGCTGCGTGAGTTTCCCGACACACCGGAGACATATATTTATGTATAAAAGACATCAAAAAGTGCATTTTGCATGATAGGTCCCCTTTAAAGTGTTAAAGTTTCTCTTATGCAAAGGATCAAAACCAGAGTGTTTGGGGACAGTTCTCAAATCAGATTGACCCTCACTTGCCCCTCTGCTATAGCTAGGGTTTGAATCATGTATGAAGAAGTATAAATTATATAACACGTGTCTTGAAAGTGATGTTACATGATGGGTGCACTTTGTACAGCAGCACATGAAGAAGAAGACTGTTTCTTTAACCTCTTCCCCTGGCTCAGAATATAATATATTATAGAATAGTTCAAATGCCACAAACACTGCATGGAACGCTCGTATTTCTGTAAAGTGGTAAATAATGAATATTGATTAATGACTGCAGGCTTATTTGCACCTTTTAAACCCATGGTGGTCCCCTCCCCAATCTGATCAATGATGACATGTATAGCCGCATGTCATCATTTCAGCGCTGGTTGTCTTGGTGGTGCCCAGCAAACAATGTGGGCTTCGTAAATAATTGGACAGCCTTCTGGGGAAAACCTGGTCTGATTAAGAGAGACGGCATTCATCCTACTTTGGATGGTGCAGATCTCATTTCGGCAAACATTTCAGGGCTTTGTGGAGTTGAGACCAGGAGGCGGAGTCGCAGTCTTACACGCTTCTCTGCGCTCTCTCCAAGGCAGTCACCCATAGTAATCCCGAACCCAATAAAATACCCAATATTAGCGGTGTGTGTGTCTGCCCAAGGACAATTTAAGGTAAAACCTAATAGAGGTGTCATAGATAATAACCTAATAAAAGTAAATGTAACAACTACTACAGTGCAACAAAACAGGAAGATTAAATGTGGTCTCTTAAACATAAGATCTCTAGCATCTAAAGCAATATTGGCAAATGATTTAATATCAGATTATAATATTGATATATGCTGTCTCACTGAAACTTGGTTGAGACATGAAGAATATGTCAGCATAAATGAGGCCACTCCACCCAGCCAAATCAATACTCATATTGCTCGAGGCACGGGCCGAGGAGGTGGAGTTGCAGCAATCTTTGACTCAAGTTTACTTATCAATACTAAACCAAAATACAAAATGAAATTATAACTCCTTTGAAAGCCTCGTTTTTAGTCTTACGCATCCGACCTGGAAAACTTTGCAGCCAATCTTATTTATTACAGTGTATCGTGCACCAGGTCCTTATTCAGAATTCTTATCAGAATTCTCTGAGTTTTTATCAACTTTGGTACTTAATACAGACAAAGTAATTATCGTAGGTGACTTTAATATTGATGTTGACGATGATACAAATTGCATTACTGTTGCATTTAACTCTATATTAGATTATGTTGGTTTCTGTCAGAGTGTAAATAAACCAACCCACTGCTATAATCACACTGTCGACCTTGTTCTGACTTATGGTATTGAAATTGAGCAACTATTAGTCGAACCGCATAATCCTGCTTTATCCGACCATTTCTTAGTAACTTTTGAAGTACTATTACGAGACTATAAAGCATTAGTCAAAAGCTCCTGCAGCAGAAACCTATCTGTTAGTGCTATAGAATAAAATTAGACTCTGTTGCTCCTTTGAAAAAGAAGAAAATTAAACAACATAGATTAGCTCCATGGCATAATGCCGAAACCCGCAAAATAAAGCAAAAGTCGAGACAACTCGAAAGGATATGGCGTTCCACTAAACTTGAAGAATCTCGTTTCATTTGGCATATTACTCTCAATGAATATAAGAAAGCACTGCGTAAAGCGAGAGCAGCCTACTACTCTTCATTAATAGATGAGAATAAGAATAATGCAAGATTTATTTTCAGCACTGTAGCCAGGCTGACAGAGAGCCACAGCTCCATTGAGCCTTCTATTCCCATAGCACTCAGTAGTAATGATTTTATGTGCTTTTTTAACGATAAAATTGTTACTCTTGCCTTTGACCAGTATAGTGTTATTAACAGCTCCCGGAAACGTAAGTTATAATATTACACTAGATAGTAAACTAGAATGCTTTTCAGCCATAAACCTTGAACAATTACATTCAATGATTCTCTCTTCTAAACCATCAACGTGCATGTTATACCCAATTCAAACTAAGCTGTTGAAGGACGTTTTTCCATTAATTAGCACTTTTTTATTAAATATTATGAATATGTCTTTATTATCAAGCTATGTTCCACAATCATTCAAAGTAGCAGCGATAAAAAACGCTTCTTAAAAAGCACAACCTCGATCCAGAGGTTTTAGCCAACTATAGACCTATTTCTAATCTTCCGTTCCTCTCAAAAATTCTTGAGAAAGCGATCGCAAAACAGTTGTGTGATTACTTAAAAAACAATGATTTATTTGAAGATTTTCAGTCTGGCTTTAGAACACATCATAGCACAGAGACAGCTCTGGTTAAAGTCACAAATGACCTTCTCATAGCCTCAGACAAGGGACTTGTCTCTATTCTTGTCTTGCTCGATCTCAGTGCTGCATTTGATACTATCGAGCATGATATCCTATTGCAAAGACTAGAGCACTTAGTTGGCATACAGGGAACTGCTTTAGGCTGGTTTAGGTCCTATCTATCTGAACGCTCTCAGTTTGTACGTGTTAACGATGAATCTTCCACACAAACCAAAGTTAGCCTTGGAGTGCCACAGGGTTCAGTACTCGGACCTATTTTGTTCACATTATATATGCTTCCGTTAGGCAATATTATAAGGAATCATTCTGTAAACTTTCATTGTTATGCGGATGATACTCAACTATATTTATCAATCAAGCCTGATGAAATTAATCATCTAAATAAAATTCAAGACGTGGATGACCTTAAACTTTTTGATGTTAAACACGACCAAAACTGAAGTTATTGTACTTGGCTCGAAGAATCTACGAAACAAATTATCTAAAGATATACTAACTATGGATAGCATTAATTTGGCCTCCAGTGAGACTGTAAGGAATCTTGGTGTTATCAGGATCAGGATTTATCCTTTAACGCCCACATAAAATCAATTTCAAGGACCGCCTACTTCCATCTACGTAACATTGCAAAAATCAGGCATATCTTGCCTCAAAACGATGCAGAGAAACTAGTCCATGCATTTGTTACTTCAAGGCTGGATTGTTGTAACTCCTTATTATCAGGGAGTACCAAGAAGTCAGTCAAGTCGCTTCAGCTGATTCAAAATGCTGCGGCTCGTGTACTAACCAGAGTTATGAAAAGGGACCACATTACTCCTGTTCTGGCTGCCTTACACTGGCTCCCTATAGAACACAGGATAGAATTTAAAATTCTTCTTCTCGCCTACAAAGCCCTTAATGGGCAGGCGCCATCTTACCTTAAAGAACTCATTATACCCTACTGTCCTACTAGGGCATTGCGTTCCAAGAATGCAGGGTTGTTGGTTGTTCCTAGAGTCTCTAAAAGTACAATGGGAGCCAGAGCCTTTTCTTATCAAGCTCCACATTTGTGGAATCAGCTTCCAGTTTGTGTTCGAGGCGGCAGACACCCTATCCGTTTTTAAGAGTGCGCTTAAGACCTTCCTTTTTGATAAAGCTTATAGTTAGGGCTGATTAGATTCAGCCCCTAGTTTTGCTGATATAGGCTTAGTTTGTCGGGGGACATCTTACTTCTTCCTTCTCTCTGTCTATACCTGTGTACTCTCATGTTCCGATTAACACAGCTTCCCCAAATGTCTTTCTTTTTGGTGTCTATATACGCCGGGATCCGGAGACATGGATGATCCTGCGGTCCTGTGTCCTGGATCGCGAGCCCTGGATCTTGAGTCGTGGCTGTGGTCCTGGATCATCGGTCCTGGATGGATATCCTCGTGGATTCATCTTCCTGCATTTCCAAACATTTGGACTACCTATGTTGTAAATGTATTATCTTTTCAATTTACACACGGCATCTATTGCACGTCTGTCCGTCCTGGGAGAGGGATCCCTCCTCTGTTGCTTTCCCTGAGGTTTCTCCCATGTTCCCCTTTAAACTGTGGGTTTTCTCCGGAAGTTTTTCCTTGTACGATGTGAGGGTCTGAGGACAGAGGGTCTAAGGACAGAGGGTCTAAGGACAGAGGGTCTAAGGACAGAGGGTGTCGTATTGTCATACTGATATTCTGTACACACTGTGAAGACCACTGAGACAAATGTAACGTTTGTGATATTAGGCTATATAAATAAACATTGATTAACATTGATTGATTTACATGTTGCTTTCAGTATGAAGAAATACAAGCTGAAGGCTCTTAAGGTCCTTACACACCAAGCCGATTTTTGGCGTCGATAGATGGATACCGATAGATGTCGATAGACGTCGATAGATGTCGGGCCGTCGATGAGCGTCGTGTCGCCCTACTCAGATCGGTGTGTACTGCCCGTCGTTTCTTTTCGGCCGTGCTGACACCTTCCACCGCCGATTCGACATGTTGAATCGGGAGGCAAATAAATCACTCTGATTGGCTGTGCAGCTAGCGAATCAGTGCATGAGAAGCGAAACGGAAGTGAGGGACCCAAACAAACTATTAAGAAGGCAAATCTGAGATTTAATTTAACTCCAGCTCTCGACTCAGGTTCAGGAAAGCCCCATGAGCTTCTCGCTCTAGAGTGGAAATGGAACGCACACGCTATATGTTGTTTGTTTATATCACGCAGTCTGTTCTTCTTCTCTCAGTGTATCACGCAGTCTGTCTTCCGCTTGTTGCCTCTTTTAAATGACGAATACACACTATCGCTGCCTGCTGGTAAGGAGAGTTATTGCCACTCACGCATGCGCAGTTTGTACGTGCTTCTTGGCCGTCGGCCGAAGTCTTTGCAGTGTGTTCCAGTGCGACACATGGCCAAGACGCAGGAGACGTGAGGCGACGCGTCCCAATGTGTTCTTTGTTGTCAGTTTGGAGTGTAAGAGGCTTTAAGTCCAATACAAAACAATTAAAGAGGCCCTTTTATGCTTTGTGGGGGGTTTCCATTTGCTGTAATGTGTTGAAAAGGTTGTGTGCATGTAAATTGTCGACAAAGGCTAAAATCCCTGTTTTCTAAAATACCCAACTTCAAAAATCAATCATAATTGATTATGATTGATTTTGGTCTGATCTTCTTCCATCAATTAATACATCCCTAAACAACACAGGAAAAGTTCTGGGTATAAATGTGTGAGGAATATTTTCTGCCAGGGAACAAATTATACTTATAACTTATACTATAGTGTATCTAAATTTGTGTCCTTTTTTCCCAGGTGTTCTTGAGAAGTGCAATGATTACATATAAGTATACCTCCTTAGCCTTTGTATAGTTGAACAAAGGATGACGTCGTTCTTATATATGTCTACAATGTTTAGGGTTATGAACCTTCTATGGAGACTTAGGATAAAGGAAATGGACGTCCAACTGTTTTAAATTGCACCTGCTAAAATTGTTGTACTTTTATTTAATTTAAAGAAATATTTCTCTATAATACAACTCTATTAGACTATTTTTCAAACTAAAACTAAGAATGCATCCTCCAATATTCATGAGTTTGTCACATCAGACTTGCCTTCTGAGCAACATAAATATTTGGTGTGTTTGTTGTTCAGAGTTATTTTAGCTTTCTTTGCATTTGGTCTTCTGGGTCAGACTCTTTCTCATGATTAAGTGTGAAGTGTTGGCTCGCGGTTATCACCTCGCTGCAGAGGCTCTCAGATGATGGACCCTGACAACATGCTGAGTCCCGCTGATTTGTAAACCCCCCCCCTCTCTCCGCTATTTAAAGAGGCTGCCAACAGGCTGTGTGTGTGTGTCAGAGTTCCCGTTAGAATATTTTTTCACCGGTCAACATGTCCGTTAAAGTTTAAATCTTCCGGACAAAATGAGAAAAGTGCCGGTCAAAGGTCTTCTTTGTTATTTATTGAGCTTTAAAACAAATTGAAATGATTCGATATTAAACAAACTAATTATAGTAGATTAACTACATTATTCAAAAGTGAACAGTAATTTACAATAACACGGGAATAATAAACGCTCTCTCCCTCTCCTGACAGCCCGTCAGTATCATGCAGCTCGAGCCGGGCGGACTGGGGGCAAAAAGTGGCCCGGGGATTAATTGACAGACAGGCCCACTTAATGCGCGGCATGTATCGGCCGGCCGGCGACGAAAGTATGCTACTTAACAAAACACCCTATGCCTTTAATGTTATTTTGGACCATTATTCATATAGTAATCACATTACCTGAACCCTTCAGTTGCCTAGAGCAAAATAGTTACAGCATATATTTAGTGATTTTAATGTTAACAGATCATTGATGCAATAACATTTGGACCCAATTTGCCTGACTTGACACATGGAATAAAACATGGGCGTATGAAGCATCCTCAATGTGGGTGAGACAATTTAACAGTGGGTGTGGGCAGGTGGAGGGAGGGTCCGGGGGCAAGCTCCCCCGAGAAGATTTTTTTTTAAATGTTGAAGTTAAATGCATTAATCTGGTCCATTTTGAGAGCAAAATTAGGGACTAAATCTATGGCAGTCAGTATAGGGGCTTGGACTGTGAGCCATAGGGTCGCCGGTTCAAGTACCCGACCAGACCTATTTGGAGTGTGGACTTCTACTTGGAGAAGTCCCAGTTCACCTCCTGCCGTGGTGCACTTGAGCAAGGCACCAGACATCCCCCTTCCCCCTATTGCTCTGCGGGCGTTGTACAGTAGCTGCCCACTGCTCCTAGTACTAGACACCTGGTACTAGGATGGGTTAAAAGCAGAGAACACATTTCACTGTGTGTGCTGTATGCTCTGCATGTGTGACCATTAAAGAGGGTTTCATCCCTCCCAATTCTTCTTCTTCTTCTTCTTCTTCTTCTTCTTCTTCTTCTTCTTCTTCTTCTTCTTCTACACCCATATAAAACAGAACTGTAAACAGATTAACTTTTTCTTTCAACATTTATTTGAACAGCAAGTGGAGGCGAAAGTGACTGCACCCAAAACAATAAACCTGCTAGCTAACTAGCCTAAAGTCAGTAACAGAATGTGGGCAACACGTTCTTCTCCACAGCCGCGCGACCTCTGAGTCAGACGTCACTTCCCCATTTTCTATCCTACGGGTACAGCCGTACAGCAACTCCCCCTGAACCCTGTTGTAACAACATAATAAACTTTTTGGGGATGCAGCTTGGGATGTGAGGACATGGCTTAGAAAGGGCGTGTCGCCTTCTGTCCTGCCAGTGTTGGCAGGACATTAATTAAAATGTCGAACTCGGACTTCATTTTAAGGACATTTCGGCCAGGGGTGTAGAGCTATATGTGTTTAAGCACCGGATTGGCAAAACAGGAGAGTGTGTGCACCAGTCTGCCTTGATCTATGTATTCATGTCAGTGACACTCAGTATCTGCTGCCCGCAGCTGTTTTATAGAAGGAACACCTCCTTCACTTCATGAAATCTCTGCAGCACCAGGAGGCAGCGGGAGGGTTAACTCAGCCTCTGAGAAGAGGAGCGCGCGGTGCCTTTCGCGCACCGCCTTCACTGTGTTTACCTTCAGAATCATTAGAAAGGCTAAAGAGCGGTGTGGCTGATGTGTTTTAACCACACACACCTCTACACACACACGATTTAAACGCAGACTTTTGTTCCTCCATGTTACGTTGTTATTGTTTCACTGAGCGGACCCGCACATTTTTTTCAAACACTCAAACGTTTTGTGCGCTGTGAGGCTGTACTTTTAGTAATGAATATTAAATGTCGTGAGGAAATCTTTCCACCAATAATTCCAATAAGTAATCCAAAATGTCTTCACTTCAGGTTTACGAAAGTAACTGTAATCAGATTACTCATTTTTCAAATGTAACGCGAGCTGAATACAGTTACTTGATTTTTGTATTCTGATTGCGTAACGCCGTTACATGTATTCCGTTACAACCTAACCCTGGCCACACCCCACTGTCTGGGCTGGGCTGGGCCGGAACACTTACAAATGTGGGCCGGTAGGATTTAGGCACAAAATAAAGATTTTAATAAACTGTCTGGCCCTCCGGCCCACACACAGCACCGGCCCACCGGGTAAACTCCCGGTATTCCCAATGGCCAGTCCGCCCCTGTTTGACCGACAGTACAACTAAACACATCTATAACTAGTTACGGTGGTTTGAGAGGTCATTAAAATAGCTACGTGTGATATTCTAACCTGAAGTGTGTGTTTTGTCCGCTCACCGCTGATCATGCAGAGCTGCGTGTCGACTCGTCAGCAGCAGCTGATCTCTCTCTCCCGTTAGATTAGACTTCACTCGCGTTTATGTCCATATCGATCAGATCCAGCTAGTTCTAGCTAATGATATGACTACCTGCTTATTAAAAGACACCTAAACAATAAGTGTCGCTATGCAACCGGGTGAGGCCGCAAAGTATAGCGCAGCATTATGCATTTGTTTACATGCCCACCGGAACCCCGAGGCATTACCAACAGATCAACGCACAATCAACCCATACAGGACATCTCTTTCTCCACATTAAGTGTTAGACATTAGAATTGACTATTCTTGTCTGTCACATACTCTTCTGTCTGTCACATAAATGGTGCAAATTGCGCAACTGATGTGATATTGCGCTAAACGGAAATTATTTTGAAAGGACACTTTGACCGGAGAGATTAAGATTTGCTGGTCTTCAGCATATTTTACCGGTCGTAGTCCGGTAATTACCGGCTAACGGGAACTCTGGTGTGTGTGTGTGTGTGTGTTTTTATCACCTGTATAGCATTTAACTTTACGGAAATGCCAAAGACATCTACATTAAGGTGCTGTTTAGATGAGAACGAAACGGGTTGTATCCGCTACTTTTCTCTTTCGTATAGCCTGTTCGTTCACACAAGGCCGTAACGGAACCGCGGAAACGGACACCTAAAACGATAACTGGTCCCAAGGTGGATAGATCTGTGGACGGAACATTCTGGGGGGACAAACGGCTTTGTGTGTACGCCCTATACGATCATTTCCTGATAAAGATGAAGCCATAGCACCACTTCTCCCTACCTCTGCTGCTCACTGCTGTAGCATGGTCAGTAACTAAATACTGCTACTGACCATGCTACAGATGTTAGTGCAACAACTACAGCTCCTCTACCACAACCATCAACAACAAGTGGACATGGAGAATTACATGAACTACATGTTGCTGAATCCACCGCGGGGCATAAACAGAAGGGCAACCATGGCAACCATGCTCGGGAGGTCTTCTTCGCTGTTTTTGGTGTATTTTGTGGCGGAAGTACAGCGCCACTTACAGGCTCGGCATATGTACTACAGCGTCTCCAGCGGGTCGAGCAGTCTCGTGTGAAGGGACACGTTTATTGAGCCGTATCCGTGTGAGCGGAATACTTTTTTGATATCGAATTCGGTTCATATGCGTTTCGTTTGCGGTTCATTTGCGTTTGCGTTCCCGTGAATGGGGCCTCAAGGATGCCCTAAAAAATAGGGGAAAAAACACTTTCATCCAATGCAACGTCATTCTTAGGGCGATACAAAAAAGAGGCAATATGGACTTGTGTAATATCAAAATAGCATAACAGTGTAATATTTGGTAAATGCTAAATATGTGAAAATATCTGAATGAAGTCCAAGAGGTGCAGATTCAAACAAATTCTACAGAGTTATTATAAAAAATCTTTCTTCTGTACTGACCCTTAACATAAATTAAAGGGGCCCTATTGTGCTTATTTTTATGTTGATATTTGTATTTAGCGCCTCGACTGTGACATGTTTGCATGCTTTAATGTTCAAAAAGCTCTTCATTTTTCAGAGCCCAGTCTTCCTTTACCGGTATAACTAACTACAGGAAAGGCAAAACCCCAACAAGCATAATAAGACCCCTTGTTTTAAAAAATGATCAATCCCTCAAATCAAATCACAATTGCAATATCAATCAAAATCAACTTTCTCTTAGTCGTTCAGGCCCACTCAGTTTACAATTCTCCATGACTTTCGAGGCATCCATAGATACGCTGCTGCAGAAAGTGCTTTACATCATTAAAATTGATTGCATTGAGATGATCAAAACACAGCATCATCCTTCAGCATCATGTTTGCCAACATTTCCTTGCAATGTTTGCTGCTCGAGATAACACTTCAGTGGGTGACACTGCGGCCTACGCAGATTTCCAACATGACATGAACGCCGCGTGGAAAACAAGCTCCAACATCAAAGCCAGCTGAGTTTCCCCGGCCTGCTGCGAAGGTGGCAGTGGACTAAAAACACATTTTCACCGTCTGAGAGACACATTTGCATGTCATTACACGGAGCTCGCTGTGCCGCCCAATCAGAAATGTTTTCTTCCCAGCTCCCAACATGAAGGGAAGTACGGCCAGGCACCAGGGAGACACACAGCCGCCGGCAGAGGCTTTTAAAAACTGTTATTGTCTGCATTTAGGGAGGCAGACAGTGTCCAAAATGTTCAGAGTGTGTGGACGCCTTTCCTGTTTCATAAAGCCTACAGTTAGAGCTGGTTTTAAACTACATGTTACACTGTCATCTATGTTTGTTATTCTGTAAAACCCCGATACACATTCCTGTTGTCATCTTGCAATATACTCATAGTTATCATCGCAATAAACCGTATTTAATTTTGTCTTAATTTACATTATTTAATTTCATATTCGGTTCTTGTACATATCTTATATTCTATTGACATAGGCTTTTTGCACTACTTTTTATTTTGTATTTTATTATATATGTTGCATTGTTGGAGGGTAAGAATAATTTCATTGCCTTTTCGACACTATAGCTTTGTGCATATGACAATAAAACCGTTGAATCTTGAAATGTGTTTAGTGATGTTGGGCTACATAAATAAACTTTGATTTCTTCTCTTTTTTCACACCAAGATCCAAACAGAGATCTGGAAGAAACCCATAAAGAACACTTTGCTGCTACGCCTTCACACACACACACACACACACACACACACACACACACACACACACACACACACACACACACACACACACACACACACACACACACACACACACACACACACACACACACACACACACACACACACACACGCTCACTCACTCACTCATCACAGCAGGTGTCAGGCTGTGGCCAAAAGCTATGTTCTTAAGCTTTGACTTTTGCTTCCTGAGCACCGTAGCCTCCCACACATTCACCGGGATCTGAAACTCTGTCACACCGAGCGACGGTGTCAGGATGTGACATCAGGAGCTGTCAACACTGTTGTTGTCGTGCATACATTAAACTCAAATAAATAATAACTGAAGCGTGTCCTCTCAATGTGATTTCAGTCGGACAAGACGAGACGACAACTCTGTGTTTGGGAGAGAAAAGTTGAATTTTTGATGCACTATGTTCATAAATCATGTATGGGTTGTATAGTTTCTGAACAGAAAGACAAATAAGAAGTTACGAACACTTGGAAATCGTATCTGTGCCGCCTTTAAAGTCTATCTTTAATCAGTGTTTAATATCTGGGAGTTTACACAGCTTCAACACTTGAAACTATAGTTATCAGGAGGAAAAAAAAGGCGTGCAAATAAATGCTTACCCCTCAATTCTCTAGCCTGTCAATGGCCAAGGTTGGAGACGAGACACGTTTACAAAGTAACACTCTGAGCCGCCATGACACTTTAAACTGCTGTTTTGCCAGCCATGATGAATAATGGTTTCGTTGTCCTTGGTTGCAAAAAACCATCTTGCCGTAGCAAACAGAAAACCATAGATGGATAGATTTATTTAAAAAGCCAGCTGGGCACGGGTCGCTGCACTCAGTCTCACAGCCAGTCGTCTGATAAAGAAGGAAACTCATGCTGGACTTATGGAAGTGGAGCAGTGGGAGGAAACATCGCCTCGTGAGCGCCTGATTACACAGCATTTAAAGCGCAGAATAATGAGGGTTCGGGTACGGAGAATGGACCTGGCGTAGAAACGCCAACATGTGTCAGTGGATGCTTTGATGCTGCCTCTTATAACTAACACATATAGATTTGTATTTTCCTCTAAGTGCATCAGAGCTGTATGCAGAAAAAATGTAATCATGTAGTATCAAGGATTCCTTCCACACATCTGCTCTGTTTGGCCTACAGGTCTGAAAAGTACTAAATGGTAAGGCTTTAGGCAGACTTTATGTATTTATACGTTATGGATTTTTGGAAACACGGCACGCAGGTCGAGTTTTCTGCATGGCTGATCTGTTCTTGGGGCTATGCTTGTGAAATGCTAATGGGAATGTGGCCATGACTTGCATTTACCTAGAAAGTTATTTTATGTTTATATAATCTATGTACTTATATTCTTTTTACGAGGGAACTTGTTCGGTTTCGTGTACCTATTGTTCTATTAAAAGACAGATTCCTCCTCATTTTGCCAATCAAACATATATTTCTACACTAATTGGAGGTCAGCCTTTGGTTAGCCATTTCTCAATTATACTTTATCAATGTATTTATGAAATGATGGGAATATGAAGGCAGATACTGCATACTAATATCCCTTAAAGAGTAATTGCACTGGTCACTATTACATTACTTTACTTGTAGTTGCTCTTCTTCCTCCGCAGGCTGAGGAGGTTCAACACGGACTCCAGGATACTCTGCAACTTCCACAGGTGCACCGTAGAGAGTATCGTGACTGCTGCATCACGGCCTGGTACGGCAGCGGCACCGCCCTCAACCGTAAGGCTTTACAGAGGGTGGTGAAAACTGCAGAGAACATCACCAGGACGGAGCTGCCATCCATGGAGGACCTCTACTCCCAGCGACTCAGGAAGAAAGCCCTCAGGATGATCAAAGACCCCCATCACCCCAGCCACAAACTGTCTGCTGCCGTCTGGCAGGCGGTACCGCAGCATCCGGACTAAAACCACCAGACTCAGGGACAGTTTCATCCCGCAGGCAATAAGACTGTTAAACACCTGAACATTCATAACATCCATCTGCTACCTAGTAATTATTTCTCTAATATATCATTCCAATAGCTTGCATATAGACTCTTATTTCACTACTTCACTTTTTTAAAACTATTTTTCTTTTTGTATTTACTTTTTAATATTTACTTGTGCTACATTTTTCTGTTTTTCTGTATTCTTGTGTTGCACTGTTGAGGAGCCTGTGACCTAAGATTTTCATCGACATAACTACTACAATAAAACTGAACTCCTCCCCATCGGCTCCAAATCCACCCTCAGCAAAACCCCCAACCTGACACTCACCATTGATGGCACCCCTGTTTCCCCCTCCACCCAGGCACGCAACCTTGGCGTTATATTTTACCTCTCCCTCGAGCCCCACATCTGTCAAGTTGTAAAAACCTCATTTTTCCACCTCTGCAATATTGCTAAACGCCGTCCCTCTCTCACTCGCTCTGCAGCTGAGCGACTCATTCACGCCTTCATCTCCTCCCGCCTTGACTATTGCACTCACTCCTCTACGGCATCAGCACTACATCCCTCAGTAGACTCCAGCGTGTCCAGAACGCAGCCGCCAGACTCCTCACCCACACCAAGTCATGGCATCAAAGGCTCCCCGTTTCACACCGCATCCACTACAAACTCCTGGTCCTCACTTACAAAGCCCTCCACCATCTGCTCCCCCCCCACCTCACTGACCTCCTCATCCTCTACCAACCCCCCCCGGTCCCTCAGACCCACCTCAGCCGGTTTGCTTTCCATCCCCAAGGCCAAACGGGATAGAGCCTTCTCTGTGGCAGCCCCGAAGCTCTGGAACTCCCTCCCCCAAGACCTCCGTGAGTCTGAGTCCCTCACCCTGTTCCAGTCCCGCCTTTGGCTTTGTTTTGTTTGTCTACCCTCCCTCCCAAATGTAAAGTGTCTTTGGGTTCAAGAAAAGCGCTATAGAAATAAAATGTATTGTTACTGTGCAGCTATGTTCGTATGACAAATAAAGAACCTTGAACCTTGACCTTTAGTACGATTTCCCAACTGTCAGCCCAAAAACTATTAAAATATGCAAATAAGGCATTGTCTAATTAAATGTTTGCCAATGTTCATACATTCCCACAATATAAATCTAGACATTTGATAAAGCCAGGTTCCAAATTCTTGTTTTATTTTTATTTTGTAGGCAAATGAGAGTCCATGTTTTTGGGAATAACATATTTAAAAAGTTTAGGCCATGAATCATACATGAACAAGCCCTTCTGTAAAAACCTTCAGATTATACATTGGACTACAAATGGAAATGTTGTTGCTTGGAGTTTTGGTTTGTGAATAAACCCAATCTGTTCTACATTTTGAAAAGAGGTAAACAAATGAACAAAAAGATATCACCATGAAACTGTTGACTACTTACATTAAGACACTTGTCTCTTGTAAAATTACCTTCTCTCACAGTGTATTCAAATATGCAAATTAAGTATTATCTCCTGCAAACTTATGGTGAATTTTCAAAGAAATCTACAGTAAAAACACCTCAATGTTTTCTTTCCACGTCTCAAAGAAGACATTTTATGGAGGCAAAATCTCAAAAAATGTATATACTGTAGTGAATATAACAAACAGTGTTTTTGCCTGGGTTGTCTTGCCTTAAATTACACCTGTGCTTTTCTTCTATGACATGTGAAAATGACTGTGATTCCCTGGGTTTTTTAAAGATATGCGCCTCTGAGATTTCCGCCCCTGCCTCAGGGAGATGGATTTTGCTGGTGGTTTTCACAGCTTTGAGAAATGACACAGAAAATACGACAATGACAACATCCCTTTTGCAGAAAAACATTTCCGGGATCTGATCAATCCACATAACTCACAGTAAACTACTTTTTGTATTGCAACAAGTTTACGCTGGAGAAAAAGCTGTTCACAGTGCGGTGGATTATCCAGAGTATTGGGGACACTGTTTCTCGAATTGATTTGCCTATTTTTTAATTTTTTAACATTACGTGTCACTTGTTAGACGCTTTCATCCAAAGAGACTTACAATACTGTGGACAATCCCCACGGGAGCAATATGGGGTGAAGTGTCTGACGACATGCCGTCTGCAGTGGGGTTTGAACCTGTAATCCCCTGAACGCCAACGCTCAACCCACTGCACCACACGCCTCCCTTTTAAAAAGTGTATAAGCACTAAGGTGTTCCAATATACCCCAAACATGTGTATTCATCAAAAACTGAAGGAAGTAATACACATTACTCACAATGAAAAGTTGCCCTTTTATGCAACATTGACTATTGTTAGGTTTATATGTTTGTAAATTAAAACAATGTGGATTTGGATTGACCTAATCATGAATTAAAATAGCATTTTTTTTATACATAAAGTGAGAACTGTACTGGTATTGTAATTGAATACTACACAGCACATTCATTTCGGAGAGCTGTATAGTCTTCTAAAGCGATCAAAACTATTCAGTAAATAGGAAGCTATCCCTTTCATTACTTTATATTAATGTTATATACAAACACACAAGTCAATTAGATGGGAATCTGCATGAAAGATAAAGACAAATCAACATCCTTTCTGGAGTAGGAGCTTGCAAAAGGACATTATACAATCCTTTTTGAAAAATAAAAGTAGGTTTTTATTGTTGGAAATATGCCTTTGGTCGGAACCAAGTGAGTGCCACAAACAGGACAAAGACGTTAACAACTATTGAGAGTTGGACAAAGACATTGCTGTTTTTGTAAAGGGGATTTTCTGACAATAACAGAATTGTGTATCATTGCCACATCCATTTTTCCATTCAGTGAGAACCAAAATGAAAACGCTATCCACCACCATTGTATTGGGGTTGAGGAGGAAATCATGTGTATCTTAAAATCTCATATATACCGAGAAAAAGTGTTGACATTGGCAGATAAACTTTCCCTCAACTTATCAGTCTATTTATTTTGTTTACTTTATCTCTCCTAAGAAGGAACTTACAGGGAAATATGACAGGAGAAATGCAAACAGCTCAGCGAGACTTTTACCAGTCACATGAAGAGCTGTGTGGCCCTCGCCTAAAATGCAACATATCTTGTCTCTGCAATGCATTGTGGTCCGTGGAGGCAGCTGTCAGTGAGGGGCTGTTATCTCTGCCCTTCCTATGATGGATTTCTCCCGGTATGATTGCCGAACGGCGGTGAAAATGAAAAGAAAGAAGCGTCTCTCTGTGATTCGGAGGGGCTGGCGCTGAAACCTGACATTTACAATTGATCTTTTATAAAGTTAAAGATATTTCTGCTGCCAGGCTTCATTGTAGCTGCTCGGGAAACATCTTGACATGATACAACACTCTCCGTGACTGACCTGTTTTCCACGGGATTGATATAAAAACATTACGAAACATGAAAGTAAGGCGATAAATGTACGACGTGTCACCACATGTTGCTCTGGGTGTTGTTTCCCCTTTAGGTTACAGCATTTCACATAAAACGTCTAAACATGTCATTTATTTTAAGCCCAGACACCGAAGAAGTGTATGTATGCTCTTAGGCTTCACACTTTCAGGATTTGTACTTCTAAGCAGTATGTGAACAGAGGTGGGAAGTAGTGGAGTACAAATACTTTGTTACTGTACTTAAGTACCTGTTTCTGGTATCAGTACTTTACTCCACTACTTATTTTTCTGACGACTTTTTACTTTGACTTCTTACATGTTGAACACAAATACCTGTACTTTCTACTTCTTACATGTTGAACTCAAATACCTGTACTTTCTACTTCTCACATGTTGAACTCAAATACCTGTACTTTCTACTTCTTACATGTTGAACACAAATACCTGTACTTTCTACTTCTCACATTTTGAACTCAAATACCTGTACTTTCTACTTCTTACATTTTGAACTCAAATACCTGTACTTTCTACTTCTTACATGTTGAACTCAAATACCTGTACTTTCTACTTCTTACATGTTGAACTCAAATACCTGTACTTTCTACTTCTCACATGTTGAACTCAAATACCTGTACTTTCTACTTCTTACATGTTGAACACAAATACCTGTACTTTCTACTTCTTACGTGTTGAACCCAAATACCTGTACTTTCTACTTCTTACATGTTGAACACAAATACCTGTACTTTCTACTTCTTACGTGTTGAACACAAATACCTGTACTTTCTACTTCTCACATGTTGAACCCAAATACCTGTACTTTCTACTTCTCTCATGTTGAACCCAAATACCTGTACTTTCTACTTCTCACATTTTGAACACAAATACCTGTACTTTCTACTTCTTACATGTTGAACACAAATACCTGTACTTTCTACTTCTTACATGTTGAACTCAAATACCTGTACTTTCTACTTCTTACATGTTGAACTCAAATACCTGTACTTTCTACTTCTTACATGTTGAACACACATCCAAAGGCACACCTGTGCAATAATCATGCTGTCTAATCAGCATTTTGATATGCCACACCTGTGAGGTGGGATGGATTATCTCGGCAGAGGAGAAGTGCTCACTATCACAGATTCTTTCAGATTTGTGAACAATATTTGAGAGAAATGGTTATTTTGTGTATATAGAAAATGTTTTAGATCTTTGAGTTCATCTCATGAAAAATGGGAGCAAAAACAAAAGTGTTGCGTTTATATTTTTGTTCAGAGTACAAAACGACATAAATGCATGCTGTAAAAGCCTTCTGTATATATTTTTCGATTTTTGCCACAGCCATAGATTGTACATTTCACAGTCTGTGATGTGACCAGCTGTTAAATCCAGCATTTAGACTGTAAATGCCCACAAATGTACTGTTAGTAACGATATGTAATAGTCAGTCATTTTGTGATTTGACATCTACAGTTTTAAACTGCAATTCACTTTTGTACCTGTGTCAAATGTGGTTATGATGTACATTTACACCATGGTGTAAAGCAGGGGTCTCCAACCTTTCTTCATCTGAGAGCTACTTTGAAAACATGTAAGTGGCCAAGAGCTACTTCCATCACATCGCTTACATTTATTCACATAGCCCCCATCAGTTGAATTAAGCTATTTTTGTACATGTGTGAAATTGCAATACCTAAAGCTTATCAAAAATCTTAACTTCACACCAAGGTCCAAGAAAACGACAACGTCTCACATATTTTCATGGCCCATATAGTAAGTACATCACTGAAAATTCACATAAATGTCCTTAATCACTACCTTATGGCACATGTGTAAAATAAGTCCAGTCTATGGTATTTATCAACTGAAAATAGCAAGAGGACATTCATACTAGGGCTGAACGATTAATCGATTTTAAATCGAAATCGCGATTTTAAATGATGCGATTATCAAATCGCAAAGCCTGCGATTTTGTTTAACTTTTTTTTCTTTTTCTTCTTGTGTGTCAGTCATCCACACCAATCAGAAGTGCTGTGCTCCACATGTACCAGCCATTGTTAATCAATCAGAAGTGTCCCATGATTGAAGGTGACAGATTGATCCAATCACCTGCGAAGTGCTTCTGAAAGTGCCTGCCCTTTCCAAATGGCTTCCAATGGAGCTTTCCTAGATAGTTTGGTGAAACAAACCATCTGAGTCAGGTTAGTGACGCTCCATCACGTGTTTCTATCACAGGGTGAAGCTGAAACTGAAGCTTGACTTTAAAGCAACCCAACGGAAGTTTCATGTAAGTTTAGTTCTTTCACTCGTAGCTCGGGCTGCGGGGGTGCTAGAGACGGGAGCACGTTGATACGACCTTCCTAGCCGGAGTTATGGCCGCATTTTACAATAAACTTCCGTTGTGTCGCTTAAAAATAAATATCGCAATTCGAATCGCAATATTTGTCAGAAAAATCGCGATTATACACCTATGTTGTACATGTATTATCTTTTCAATTTACACACGGCATCTATTGCACGTCTGTCCGTCCTGGGAGAGGGATCCCTCCTCTGCTGCTCTCCCTGAGGTTTCTCCCATGTTCCCTTTAAACTGTGGGGTTTCTCCGGAAGTTTTTCCTTGTACGATGTGAGGGTCTAAGGACAGAGGGTCTAAGGACAGAGGGTCTAAGGACAGAGGGTCTGAGGACAGAGGGTCTAAGGACAGAGGGTCTAAGGACAGAGGGCCTAAGGACAGAGGGTCTGAGGACAGAGGGTCTAAGGACACAGGGTCTAAGGACAGAGGGTCTGAGGACAGAGGGTCTAAGGACACAGGGCCTAAGGACAGAGGGTCTGAGGACAGAGGGTCTAAGGACAGAGGGTCTAAGGACAGAGGGTATAAGGACAGAGGGTCTAAGGACAGAGGGTCTAAGGACAGAGGGCCTAAGGACAGAGGGTCTAAGGACAGAGGGTCTGAGGACAGAGGGTCTAAGGACAGAGGGTCTAAGGACAGAGGGTGTCATATTGTCATACTGATATTCTGCACACACTGTGAAGACCACTGAGACAAATGTAACATTTGTGATATTGGGTTATATAAATAAACATTGATTGATTGATTGGATTAGATTTTTTCCCAAAATCGTGCAGCCCTAATTCATACTCTGCAATCCAAGACTTGATTAAATCCACCAAAAACCTGACATGACGATAACGAGTGTGTCTCTGATCCGCAGCGACACGGACTGATTCAGACTCAGAGCGGGTCATTCTGCTGTTGGTTCTGGACTGGTGTCGCTGGTGTTGGTGGATACTGCCGACTGCTCCGTGTGTGGTGTCGCTGAGCCGCTGTCATGTCTGTTCCTTGATCTCTGCGTCACGGACCAATTTGATATTCGTGTCACAGAAGACATTCAAAAATAAAAAAACCTTACTTATTGTCCAGCCGCGGCCAAAAAATCAAGAAGCAACGTCACTACGCTATAATCGATAATCGAGCGGCGAGCGACTGAAAAGCTGCCTGTGAGCTACGATCGACGTGTTGGAGACCCCTGGTGTAAAGTCTCGCTCAATAGTAAGACTGACAGAGTAGCATCAGGTTGAGTTTGAAGGTTTGAAGGTGTTATTTTAAGGTTAAAGAGGTAAATTACTTTGCTTTAAAGATGGGGTAGGTAATTTTGGAGAAACCAGCTCGAGTGCGCTAGAATTTGAAAATACACAGCCGGAAAAAAATCTGCCCCTTCCTCACCCCTCCTCCAACACACACGAACGCGCACATGACCAATGAGGGCACGAGGTAAGTTTGTGCCCAGATGGAAGGCTAACAGGCAGGTAGGCCATCCAGTTACTTTAGCCGGCTCAGATGATTGGTTGTACTTTTTACAGCGCCACGGCTTCCACTGATGATATTTTTTAACGGATTTTGTGTCAAAGCACTTCAGATATTCATTGCTATCAGGATTTTCAGAGCATTCCATGGAATATAACAAGTGTATCTCGAGCCGGTTTCTCAAACGTACCTACCCCACCTTTAAAGATTATGAATTGTAAGTCAGGGCTCATACTGTACTATCTGAAATGAATTTTATGTGAAATTTGAGCCTTCATAAAGACTGAATATGTGATTTTTTGCTTATTCAGATGCAAATATTTAAAGGAATACATTCTTGTGTTACCCCCTTTATATATATACAATTCACACAAACATCTGTATTGGGCCGAGGGCGACACCGTAATTCCGGTATCCGCCGTTTTACGCGAGGTGCAAGCAGCCATACACCGTCTAGGTGTTGCTAAGCTTCCTGTACTGAATATCATAGTCTATTGCCTTAATCAATATCTAGTCAACTCTAAAATACCACATAAATGCAACGGCATGATAATATTATTGTGACAAGTGGGGTATTCACCTGGTGTTTCCAGAAGATAGACGTAGATGCAGCCAAAATCGATGAAGGCCACTGTCGTTTTTTCCATACATCTGCAGGCAGTCTGTAAAGGCACTCCGACAACCCACACAGCTCTAGTTGACGCTGGTAACGACCTCGAGCACACCCCTCAAGTCCAGAGATGTAATCCGAAGACATGCAGCGATTTCTTCGGTCGTTAATTCAGAAAAAAAACCTAGTGCGCTCTGCCTGGCTACGTTAGCTAGTTGTTTATATTAGCACCTCCAGGATATTTGCACCTCCAGGAAAATGGCGTATTTATATATATATATATATATATATGGCGCGTGTTGCATTGTGGGTAGCTCCTGACGTCACTGTGTGTGAAAGAATCGAAGGATGGAATTGACTACACATCTACAGAAACATAATTTGCTTCAGATATAACTCATAGCAAATAAAGTATAAAAATACAAGTCATAAAAAGATAAAACACTGGCATGTAATTTACGTTAGAATAAATAGAATGGTTTTGAATAATAGATGAGAGTAAAATCTACGTCACTTTACAGCCCCGCCCACTTTCGGGGAAACCAACGCTGTCATTTGAACGGCGATGAAGCCTGAAGCCACAGAGCTCTTCTGTTACTGTCCTTTCTTCTTAGAGGAAGTTCAGAAACACGTAACTCTGGATTTGTTTTAATGTTTGAGTTGCAATGAACGATAGCTTTTTGGCATGTTCAAACTATTATTTTCTGCCTCGCTCATGAGAGTAACAGCTGGCGAAATTACAGCCTCGCCTACTGCTTTCAAATGTGTGCTCTACAATGATATTTATAAATGACTATTATCATTATTATAAGCAAGACAATAAACGGCAAAGATATGTAGAAAATAAACGTATTTAAGATACGTTCATAAGAAACGTAACGTGGGAGAAAATACGTTTGTAGCTGAACGTAATTGAGAATGCAGTTTAGTTCTGTGGGAACATAGTTATTAGGAGACGGGGTTGCAGAGTACTGTAGGTTTCTCCACTCTCCTCTCAGCAGGGTCTTCATGCTGCTGCAGGTGTTGGCAGTGAGTATTATCGGATTGCATTCAGACTCTGCACAGCGGGGCATTGATTTGTGTATTTCAAACACTCGTAGGACTCAAACAGCAATCTGATCAATGGCAGAAAAACATGCATCAGCTATATCGTCAGGTGTAAGCTGCAGAATGGAAAAAATAAACACAAATAAACATTCTTATGTAATCTATCTCCTCTCTTCTTTTGGAGTTCTGAGGCCATGAAGTTGTAAGCGACTCATGTTAAATAGTTTTTGTTTGTTAAAATATTGATGAGTGAAAGTTAAAATAGTCACCTTTAATGGCAGTTTAAATCTATTTGCAAAATGTCATAACATACGGTATAAATCAGACATGTTTGCAATTATAATAGCAATCATAATGTGAAATATAAAGTCATTCTTATATAAAGCTACTGAGACAGAATTGCTAAATAAATGGCTGACACAGTAGCAACACATTTAAAGCTTAAGAAAATGGCTGAAAACACTCGCAGGTCAAATAAAAAAATACACCATGTCACGTATGTATTGCATTTTCTTTAGTACTTTACATATAACAGGAAAAATACAAGGGTTTATTTTCAAGAGAATACAGGAAATTCAACAGTGCTCTGTACAATAACATATTATTGTGAGTGTAGTGGTTACTTGGCACAGACTGAGCCGTGCACATCGTGCACAGTTTCCATGGGGGGGGGAGGTATAAGTCAAGATGTTCAATAACATGTTGTAAAAAGACTAAGTTTCTATTAGCAGCTTGAAGAAAATACAAAATGAGCAACGTGTGCACCACCACCAAAGCAGCATTACAAAAAGACTTAGAATGAAAGGGACGGGGAAGTAGGATTTAAGAATCAATGTGAGACGTATTATAATGGGAAAACCCAATGGAAACAGAGTGTAAAGCTGCTATTAGATACTTCATCTGTCATAGTGCTGTCACCAAATTGGGCTGACCACATGAACACAGCCAGGTTTAGCTAATAATCCTACATTCATCCTGAGAATCCATCATTTAGGGTTAGGAGGGAAACACTTTGGGCTGGCTGCTGCTTCTCTTCATTTCATGGCAAATCGTGTTGATGCTGAGGGCGCGAGGCAGGGCTTGGACTGTCAACATATAATGTTTTGAACACAGATTGTATATAATCAAACAAGAATCAGGTCATCATTCATTTCAACCACATGGAAAGTAGAGAGGGCATGCAGTAAAAGCAAATACTTAAAAGTCCCAATCCAGGATCACATGTGGATCTATATACAGTACATGTCACATATTGAATAGTTTGCTGATTGAAAATAATCTCATTGGAACTTTCAGATGAGTGAAAAGTAAAGCCGGTTTTGCTCCTGTATTTACAATGTTGCTGTAAGCAAACCAATTCCATCTTTCCGATCACATTAAGCACTACTGCTCACCAGCCAATGAACAAGGAGCTCAGGAAACACATCTTAAATATGAAATATGAGTTTGGATTGAATGATTTCTTCCCATATAATTCTGTTTCAGTAAAACAGTGCTGCCACACATACTGTACAACAATTCTGGATTGGGTCTTTAATAAGGCTGTGGGGGCTGAAGAGCAGCGAGGATCTGCAATAAAACCGTGACAGATTTGATTGACATATAGTACCGTAGAGCTAAGGCTCATAATCACCACAATGGGGACATTAGTTTTCTCATAGGATCACCAAAAGAAGTCAAGTGACATAAAAGAAGACTCCAAGCCCTTCGAACGGAATGAAAGGAAAGTGACACAGAAACACAGTTTTCATCACACGGCTGCTTCATTAGTCCTGAAAGAACATGTTTTATGTGAGATCAGAGCTGGAATAACATCGACCTTCAGACGTCATCTCCAATGATCCACACTACGACTAAAAAGCAGCTCCACTAACAGGGCAACTGAAGATACGATTAGCTCTACTGTCGCCAAGCTCTCACTCGCCGGCTGGCTTTGCACGGGTTTGATTGAAAACTCACCGAATACGTGTTCTTTCTAAATGTGCCAGCTCTTTTCTCTTTTTCTGCTGGAGTGTACTTTCAAACCCGTAAACCTTTAAACATTAGCACTTTCTGCACAACAAGACCCGCACATGACATCCACTAGCTGTGCTGTTTACATCACGTTGATTCGTCAATGAAGCCAATCCTGAGAAACTTTTACACGTCGTCACAACCACGCCACTCCTGATTTCTGTCCGTCTCTCCCCCCGCCCATTGAGTTCAGTCAAAGCAGATGTGTGACTTCGATACATGTGTTCACCGGAATAGATTCAACAAAATAACAACTACTTACATAGTAGAGTGTGTTTTCAAAAGTGACAGCATGAGATGGCCGTGGTTCCAACGATGGAGACAAATCTAGAATTTATTCAGCAGTCTTTCTTTTTCGGGTGAATGACATTTCCTGGAGAGTTTCGAGGCTCTTGTGTTCAGTGCGACGGTTTCCAACTAGTATGTTTGTTATTTTCCCAGAAGGCTAGAGGGTAGAATTTGAGGAGAGGAAAAAATAAATCTAGATCTGTTACAATTCTGATGCATCCCCATGTTCAACGGATGTGATGCCACTTTGTTAAAAAGCTACGGGTCTGTCAGGACGTCACTAAGGGGAACCTTCTACTCACAACAACACTAACGTTGGCAAGGTTTCAACCGGCTTCCAGCTCTGAGTAAGGAACTGGTTGAACGTTCGTGCTCGATGCGGTATATACATAGAGGGGAATGTCTGCATGTATGTAGGCCTGACACGGCATGCGTTTAATGCATTATAACATATTTACTTGTGTATGAATGATTATATAATTACAATACAAACATTTACAAATTTGGAAATAGTTGCTGATTGTGCCTCGAGATCCCCTTCCATGCAAAGAAAGTTAGAGACCCCCACGCTTCTACCTCATGCTCGAGATCATTTGTAGTATTTTACATCTTAATACGCCGTCTCTAGCCGTGGTGAGGGAACAGGGTGAACGCGCTGATATAAGAAGTGAACTGTGACCATTGTTATAAGGCATTAGATTTGTTCAGGACCAAGAGGACTGGTAATAGGGCACCGCTTCTGACCACCTATGAAATGTAGAAAAATGTAATGAATGAACATGAGTACAAATCATGAGCGTGCTGCACCAAGAACAAGAAATGAAGAAGGGTTTGCCATTAAAAGAACGCTTGTCCTACTTTGGCAAAAAACAAAAAGATAATTTTTTAGCTTTCATGAGAGTCTTTGACAGTTTTTTTGTTCATCAAAGGCATTTTCGTTTGGAGTCGGTACGGTACTGCAGAGACCCACGATGCCAAACAACTTCGACTATCCCTGTCCATGTCAGGCCGCTCTCTGGAATACAATCCTGGAACTAAAGAGAGCTGTCTGGCCATGGCTCGGCTTCCCAGTGAAACGCAGCCACAGGCTTCTCCAGTGATTGAGATCTGCTCAAGTCTTTGGCTTCCTCGCATCCTCTTCCGTGTGAGCGTGTATGAGATTTCAGCACTGTGCAAACTAAATGGAACACACCCTAACCGAAACAACAGTTGGCCTTTTAGTCTGTGAAAAGTTATCTTTCACTGAGGTGAAAAAGAGAAAAATAGAAAGGAAAGTTTCGTTAGAAAGCTGAGAGCCGGGCTTCACGCTGCACCTCATGACCTCAGGCTATTTCCTTTATTCTGCGCATGTAATCGTGCAGTTCCTCGGGGTCTTGAAAGCCCATATCCTGGCACACCCACTGAATGTCCTCTTCGTCCGCTATGGGGATGGAGTTGTAGGGCAGCTCCTCAGTGGGAAGCGTGGTGAAGGTGGTGAACTTGACTCTCTTGCGCTTGGAGGTGGGGGAACTGGCCTCCTCTCCTCCGTTCTCCTTCGTGGATCCTCCGGAGCTGCCGTCTCCCCGCCCGTGAATCTGGCTCTGAACGCTGGTCTGGGAGCTGCCGCTGCTGTGGTGGTCTCCGTGGCAGCAAGTCTGTACGCTCTCCAGAGGATTACTGGGACTCTCTATCTGCTGAGGAGACAGCTCACACTGGGCCCTCAGCGGCTGGCCGTTTCCCAGGAACACCCAGTGGTGGGAGTGGTCCATGTTGGCCTGGCCCTCTGGAGGAATACGCTTATGGCGGTACTTCAGCACGAAGACGATGCAGTTGATGAGAAACACCAAGATGGCCAGACAGAAGACTCCCAGCAGAGCGTACATGCCGATCTCAAGGTCAGTCATGTTGCGAGGTGAGTGCACAAAGTCGTCTTCCTCTTCTTGGTCTTCCTCTTCTTCCTCTTCTTCTTCATCGCTCTCTGTTGGTCGCTGTTGGTTGGTAATGGTGGGGAAATTGGTGTAATCGATGGGAACACTGGCAGGCTGCTCATTAGATGTCTCGTAAATTCTTCCACTGATGTTGGGATCAATGATTGGCCGCCTGGTGAAGGGGGCCAGCTCTATCTCGCCCTCGGTGGCCCCCTCCTCCTCAGAGTCCTCCTCTGGGCCGAAGCGGACCTTCACATAAACCGAAGCAGATGCGATGACGCTCTTGCGCTTGGTCTTCTGACAGGCCTCACAGATGGTCATCTCTAAACGCACCAGCTCTCCGGATCCCTCCCCTTCTGCCACGACCACAGGCCAGCGCTGCTGAGGCTCCTGGGAAACCATCACGACCCTGTCATCCAGCGAGGAGGCGTTGAAGTTGTAGTCTTTGGGATCAAAGTTAGTCAGAGTGGCGGCTGTGTTGTCGCTGAAAAGCATCCAGATGGACAAACTGGCCTCCTGTCAGACGGAAAGAAGAAGAACACACATTTTAGTTTAGTTGTTTCTTACACTTCAAAACCAATATAGAAAAGATAAAACAACATTACAAAATGCATTAACTTTCAAATCACACTGCAAGGTATTTGAATATTTACTGGTATCACCACAGAAATAATCATGATTGTCTGTTCTCAGGTCATTAATATCCAACTTGATCAAATCTTAATAAGCAAGGACATGAATATCCTCCGGGGAATGCACTTGATATTTTCTTAGGTTTCACAAATTAAAAAAACTCTGTGTGTGCGGGTTAAGATGGACAACCAACATCTACGCATCTAATTAGAGGGTGAAGAAATCCCACATTTTGATTATTAGCCGGAGAACCGAATACTGTCTGATTCATTGGCGGAAAGGACTTTGCAGTGATAACAACAGCTCCATATGTGCCTTCAAGGCTCATTTTGAAATGAGGTTGAGAATACATTGAAAAGTAATACATTTTGATTGACAATTCTTAACTACTGTTGCAATTTCATTGTGCAACCTAATATTAAAACATGTACAAATAACAATGGTTAAATACTTTGTGGAGCCTGAATTGCTTCCTCACTACTTTCTAAGTAATATCAAATCCAATTATTCACATTAGGTCAAACAAGTTCAACACGTCTTCAATCTTCTTTAATCTATCAGGGTTATCCGTAGGCTTCAAGGGGTTCGTAAACATGTCTACCTTATCACGTGGAGCTAAGTGTTGGGCAGGAAAGCGATGAATAGGGTAAAGGAAATGTAAAAAAGGTGATAGCAATTTCTCCCGGGTCCTTGATAATATCCGCAAAGTTCAGCAGACTAATTCAAAAGACTCTGTTTATATCCAACATAAGAATATTGGAATGGTTCGGATCCATTCTTCATGGCCCGTGGTTTGAATATCTGTTCCCAAAAGAGCCTTTGAAGTTCTGGATTTGCTCCAATCCCCCAAATCTCCAGAGTGTTTGTGAACATCCGCAGTGCCCTGTGCTCAGAACGAGCTTTCACACGCACACATACGGCCTTCCTCTGATCTGCACACCACTTTCAAGCACTGAGGAGGAGGAGGAGGAGGAGGAGGAGGAGGAGGAGAGGAGGAGGAGGAGGAGGAGGAGGGAGGAGGAGGAGGAGGGGAGGAGGAGGAGGAGGAGGAGGAGGGGGCTACAACACTGCAGCACACACTGACAACACACACACAGAAAACCCACACACATGTGCTTCCAATGATGAGCATGTGTCCAGTCTCTCCGTGTTTGTTGTGTGTGATGTTCTCGTTTAGTATTGTCTATCACTTTCTGAGCTCCCCGACGGAGAAACGGTATACAATGAGTTCTTGGCCATGGTAACATCATCTATTTGTCAGCTCATAGAGTTGCATTGTGAACCCCAACGTTTTATGATGGAGTCGTATAGTAGGGTCCCCGGCACATAGAAACTGCCGGATGCTTACTTGCATAGGTTGGGCAATTTGAACAATTAGCATAAGTCGCGTGCTATTAGCATTATAGCTTAAGGGCCTTCTCCGTTGCTGCACCCACTCTCTGGAACTCACTACCCCAATCCATCAGAGGTTCTTCCTCCCTCACAGCATTCAAAACAGCACTCGAAACCCACCTGTTCAACACTGCATTCAACCACTGACCCCCCCCCCTATTTTCCGTTTTGTTTATCTCTTTCTGTATTTCTTTGTTTTTGTTTTGTTGTTTACATATAAGTCCCATGTAATTTTATATTTTTATTATTAATTATATTATTATTATTACTGTATGTGGATAAGAGTAAAATAAATGGCTTGGCGGAGTTGTTACATTTTGGAGTGATTTCTTCGGGGGTATTGAGGATGCTGAATCCATTTCTGACTTCTTCAGAATCAAAAATTGCAGTTTTGAACCAGAAAGTGGAACGATTCGTACTCTCGGTGGCTGATTTTGATTCATTCTGGGAGGATTTTGAGGATTGAGTGGACTCTGGATCATTTGGATTGGACAAAAAGCTTATTTCTTTGAAATTGTCCACAGCAGGGATGCTAATGTTGATCTTGTGCTCTCTATATCCAAAGGTCACGACACTCCTCAAATTGTCCAAATCAGCATAATGAGAGTACACATATTGGCCCTTGCAATTGTGTATCCTAATTGGGCAAATTGCCAACACATGCAAATTAGCATCCAGCAGTTTCTACGTGCTGAGGACCCTCATTATACATTTCTATCAAACAACCGGCAGGTACTCAACATTTCGGGTCCACAATGCTGGCAAAACTAACAAGCATCTGTCACAGAGTGGCTTCGACAGCGGTGTCCATTAAATGTAGGCTGCATCTGAAGAGCCCTTTGTTCACAGCTTGCTCAAACATCATCAACCATCGCTGACAAACACCTTTTCTTTCCTAAAACAGAGTTGGACAGCTTCGAGGCTCCCTTTTTTTGGTTGAGATACACACCCAGCCTTTCCGGGACCCAAAACCCCTGTGGTCCAGTTTGGACTGCTATGTTGTGGCGGTGTCCCACTGAGAGGCAAGCTTCTATCGGCCCAGCGTGACGGCGTGAAGGCCGCCTTTGATATGGATGACTTCAATAATACATTGAATATGGCAGATCTGTTTTTATGAGCTGACTCCGCAACGAGCTGATAGAGGGGGGAAAGGCAAAGAATGGCGGTTTATATGCGGAAAAAAACAATTGGCGCATTTTTTATTCCGATCCAATGCATGAAAGATATACATGTGGCAACGTGGATTTTGTTTATTTGCTAAAAAAAGAAGCTATTTCAACGAAAAAAGGCATCAAAGAACTGACGAGACCCAAAGGGAAATCTGGACCGCGATGATATTATTTTGTGCATGTAGTTTGACAAACCACTGGCACACAATTAATGTAATCTGTGCCATTCAACCAATAGAACAGCTGTATCAAGGCGTTTGACAGAAAGCCACATTCATACCACCACTGTACCATCCTTGATAACACCATTTCTTAAAGGTGGGGTAGGTAAGTTTGAGAAACCGGCTCGAGATCGCTGGAATTTGAAAATACACAACCGGAGAAAATCTGCCCCTTCCTCACAGAGCCCCTCCTCCAACACACACGAACGCACACACGACCAATGAGGGCACGAGGTAAGTTTGTGCCCCGATGGAAGGCTGACAGGCAGGTAGGCCATCCAATCCGTTTAGCTGGCCCGGCTCAGATGATTGGTTGTACTTTTTACAGTATTACGGCTACCCCACCTTTAAGTTCTGACAATTTTAAGTCTTTTAAAAGTATGTGTTTTATTTATAAATGTTTACATGGACTGCCCCCCCCCTCCCTTAGGGGAACTCATCCACAGAAAACACACTGGACGCTGCACTCGGTCAGAAGCCAGAGGAGACTGTGAGGTCCGCCACTTTTAGACAAAATGTCCTCTCCATTAAAGGCAGCTCGTTGAGGAACAGCCTCCCAGCTGAGACACGGGATCGTCCCACTCTCAATAGCTTCAAAGGTCAACTCAAAGGATGCTTGAGAGACAACCAGACGTGTAATCACCGCTAAATGCGCTTTAACACAGGGGTATCTCCTCGTGCACTTTGTCGTTGCTGCTATATTGTATTACCATACATACTTGTGTATGCTGCTCTTGCTCTCATCATGCATTTTGTTTTTACAATGTTTGTAAAATGTAATTTTCTTAAATGTTTTATGTGAGGGACGGATCATGAGCTCAAAGCTAAATCTGGCACGGTTACGCTTGATACATTTTTAATGTTTTAAGTGTTCATCACTGTACATGGTCCCTGCCAAATAAATGATTACATGAATAAATAAATGACATGAAGTTAGAGTGATATTCTGAATGAGGAAGTTTCCTATGATTATGGTATCACGGAATACATGTGGATGTAAGTGAAACATAAACAGCTTGGATTATAAAATATTCATACGCAGAAAACACTCCAGTGGAAATAATGCAGCAACTCTACAATTAATAATAGCATTTAGATTGATTAAAGGGGACATATTGTGCTAATTTTCAGGTGCATATTAGTATTTCTTTAGTGCCTCTAATGATATGTCTCCATGCTTTAATGCTCAAAAAGTGTGGGAGAGAAACTTCATGTGGAGGTAGCACAGGGATTTTAGCCTTTGCGGACCATTTACATGCACTAAAACCGAAATAACACACTTCAGGAAAGGGAAACCCCCCAAATGGCATAATATGGCCTGTTAAAATGGATATATAATGTATGTATATGTGTACATATGTATGTATATTTTATAACATAATTATCTTTTTTTACTTTATCATGCAACTGGATGACTAGCGGGAGAGCGACCGCTGTATAAGCTTTTATTTCTGCCCTCCTGCTTCAACTAATGTAGTTAGTTTTTATGGATGTACAAACTGTCTAATTGTTGAAATAGTGGAATACATAATACAAAAATAATAATAATAATAATTCAACAGTAACAGTGGGTTAGTTGTAGCACCAAAGATAGTCTATGTGTCTTTGATTTCTGAAGGTGTTAAGTGGGAGAAATAGAATAATGCAAAGAGACCTTGATAGTCCAATGATTCCTTTTCATAGTTGATATGTTTCAATCATTTCTAGAGCTATCGAGGACATTGACAAAGTTTTCCTGTGAAACAGAATCAAATGGCTTGAAATCGCTCCAGCTCTTCCGAGAGCCTCGCTGCAGGGGATTGGCTGCCTTTTATGGCCCGGCCTTGGAGAGCACTTAGGACAATACATTACAATAATTAAATTTCAAGGTGGCCAAGAAGCGGAAAGCAAGAGAAATCGGAATTTAATGCCCGCTTCTCTCTCACTATGCTTGATGTGGTTGTCGTGCACTTTTAGCTACTCACAGGCCAATGAAAGGGCAAAGAGGGAAAAGTACACACACACACACACACACACACACACACACACACACACCACACACACACACACACACACACACACACACACACACACACACACACACACACACACACACACACACACACACACACCACACACACACACACACACACACACACACACACACACACACACACACACACACACACTTCTCTCTAGGGGTGAAACAGTGCTTCCAATTAATTCCTCTGCATAGATCCGTACTCCTGTGCAAAGAGACGGTGGCAAACAAAAAGCAGTTTATTTTCTTTCACCCTGAAGTCTTCTCACTTCTCACTTGAGCAATAAATCAATTTTAGGAAATGTGTTTGGACGTACCAGAAGCTTAGCTAATGTGAAAGTTGCAATAAAACAGTCCGGAGGACTCTTATTAGTTTACTGCCGCTGCCTTTATCTGGTGTCCTTGTTAACCATGCTGGCTGGAGCTTAAACGAATGAGCTGGGAAATTATTTTAATACTTTGAAGTGAAAGTAGTGTCTGCTTGTTGATATAGATGCTAAGGGGATTTGAAAAATACACTTCCTTTTAACGCTCGGGAGACAAAAGTAAGAAAACACATGAAGAAGAACGTTTATGTGAGGGCAGAAGAAGCCGCACAACATGTACCGATAGTAATCGGTTCATTGACACATCAATCTATTTAAGTAATACAAATATGTTCTTTTTTTAATATTTTATCTTTTCTTAAAAACTCAGCTTCCTAATTTTGGAATGTATTTTTTTTCAAATATGTTTCTTAGATAACTTTTTATAATCGAATTGTGAAGCACCTTGAGATGACGTTGTTTTTAAGGTGTGCTATACAAATACAAATTACGTTTAGACCCTCTAAGTAGGAGAGTGTGTTGAGTTACAATATTGATACGGATGAGATTCAAAAGGGTTTGACATGTTGTTTTGCTCAATCTCATGTGCAGAAAACGATATTAAGTGCCAGAACAAATGAAGCTCAGTGTAAGTTCAACCAGGAAGACCGTCTTTACTCATTCATTTACTATTCCCATGTAACTACTCTCTCTCCTCTCAATAGGTGACCAATCACTTCGCTCTATTCTCACAAGCCTATCATAGCGCTCTGCCAAATCTTTTAAATCTGCTCTCCCCTCTGACAGCTGTCATTTCAGGTGACTCGATGCAACCCTCCTCCATCTCTTTGCACCTCTTGTCCCTCTGAATCCAGGGTCAAGCTAAGCTCCTCCCCTTCAGACCGAACCCAACTATCCATTCACCACCACCAGGGTCAAGCTAAGCCCTCCCCTTCAGACCGAACCCAACTATCCATTCACCACCACCAGGGTCAAGCTAAGCCCCTCCCCTTCAGACCGACCTAGCCATCCATTCGCCACCACCAGGGTCAAGCTAAGCCCCTCCCCTTCAGACCAACCCAACTATCCATTCACCACCACCAGGGTCAAGCTAAGCCACTCCCCTTCAGACCGACCCCAACCATCCATTCACCACCACCAGGTTCAAGCTAAGCCCCTCCCCTTCAGACCAAACCCAACTATCCATTCACCACCACCAGGGTCAAGCTAAGCCCCTCCCCTTCAGACCGAACCCAACTATCCATTCACCACCACCAGGGTCAAGCTAAGCCCCTCCCCTTCAGACCGAACCCAACTATCCATTCACCACCACCAGGGTCAAGCTAAGCCCCTCCCCTTCAGACCGAACCCAACTATCCATTCACCACCACCAGGGTCAAGCTAAGCCCCTCCCCTTCAGACCAAACCCAACTATCCATTCACCACCACCAGGGTCAAGCTAAGCCCCTCCCCTTCAGACCGACCCAACTATCCATTCACCACCACCAGGGTCAAGCTAAGCCCCTCCCCTTCAGACCGAACCCAACTATCCATTCACCACCACCAGGGTCAAGCTAAGACCCTCCCCTTCAGACCGAACCCAACCATCCATTCACCACCACCAGGGTCAAGCTAAGCCCCTCCCCTTCAGACCGAACCCAACCATCCATTCACCACCACCAGGGTCTAGACCCCGGGGGGGATTTCATCTGATCGGTTCTACCCCCCCGAATGATACTTCCTGCACAACGGGGCCTATTCGCCAAAATCACCATTACATTCATTTGTGTATCCCTGTAATAAATATGTATTCTTACATCAAAACGGTCTCTCCTGATTGAACAAAAGTAAACATGGAGAGTGACTTGTGATGTGTCATTTTGTAAAGCCCGTTGAGCTGCATGTGTTGCATGACAAGTGCTATACATGCATAAATAAAGCTTAATTATTATTATAGTTATTACTAAGTAACTTTTTCTGTAGTCCCCAATAAGGATGCGTTTGTCTGGGAGATGCAGACGAGGCCCCAGTGTAATCCGTCTACATTGTAGCTTTGAAAGAAGTCGTTGTTATTTACCTCAGTTAGATAGCAGGTGATTGCCTTTATACATATTCAGCATGTGTTATAGTGTCACCTGGAACATTTCATGGCACTGTTGTGTTTTTATCACAGTCGAATGCACTGATTATATTATTTCAGGCGGTTTCTGAGTTTCCTTTTTATTGTGGGGATTTGAAAATAATGGAAATATTAAAGCGTTTTTTGAATTCCAGGGATGTGGTATTCATCGATCCTTGAGTGTGAGAAATGTCGCTGCTCAAATGTATTTATTTGCCACAAACCAAGTGCCATTATCTTTAATAGAAGACGGACCTTTCATCCATCAATATCTCTCACGCTCTGCAACTCACACCAAAGGTCTAAACGTCCACATTTCAGTCAATCTTTACACCACTTTTATGAAGCCACTTGAAAAGATATTTGAAATAACATTCAACATGTTCAGTATATTTCTACTTTCTTGTTTATTTCTAGTCTTTTTAATTTGTATTGTACAATGCCATGTCTTTTTATGCTGCTGCAACACAACAATGTCCCAAATTGGGATCAATAAAGTACCATCAGTATCAATAGCTTTCTGTTTTTCTGCACCAATGATGGGTTACCTGCTTGGGAGCGGTGAGCGTCTGGACGCCGGTTGCCTTGGCGACCATGGTGTGGCTGTTTCCAGGACTCGGCTGCAGAGACAGAGTCAGGCCGGAGATGGCGTGGACTTTCATCTCCGTGATGGACACCTTATCGTCCGTGACGGAGAACGAAGACTCTCCCAACACCGCGTCCACGGCCAGAGGAGACTCCACCTGCAGAGAGGGAAGAGGTTAGTGTTTCTCAGAGATGGCAAACACATAGTCAAGTAGAAGTACAGATACTCGTGTTTAAAAATACTCTGGTAAAAGTAGAAGTACTGACTAAACTTCTTTACTCAAGTGAAAGTAAAGAGGCTTTGAAGTGTACTTCAGTAAAAAGTACCCATAACTAGCAGCTGCTTTAAAGAGTACCTGACCTCCCTTTATATTAATAGAACAATAATGTCATTGTTAGTTAATGAATGTTTCCATGCTGAACAACGGCAACATGACAACGTTTCCATTGGTCCCTCTTCTTTAGAGAAGACCAGGAAGTGATGGATACACGGATCGTGTTCCAACCAATAGGCACGCAGTGGCTCTAAAGAATAATGACCACGCACCAACACACATTCAGACTAAAGGAACCAGCTGTTTGGGAAATGAGAGAAGTAGAAAGTACAGGTATTTGAGTTCAACATGTGAGAAGTAGAAAGTACAGGTATTTGAGTTCAACATGAGAGAAGTAGAAAGTACAGGTATTTGAGTTCAACATGTAAGAAGTAGAAAGTACAGGTATTTGAGTTCAACATGTAAGAAGTAGAAAGTACAGGTATTTGAGTTCAACATGTAAGAAGTAGAAAGTACAGGTATTTGAGTTCAACATGTAAGAAGTAGAAAGTACAGGTATTTGAGTTCAACATGTAAGAAGTAGAAAGTACAGGTATTTGTGTTCAACATGTAAGAAGTAGAAAGTACAGGTATTTGAGTTCAACATGTAAGAAGTAGAAAGTACAGGTATTTGGGTTCAACATGTAAGAAGTAGAAAGTACAGGTATTTGAGTTCAACATGTAAGAAGTAGAAAGTACAGGTATTTGAGTTCAACATGTAAGAAGTAGAAAGTACAGGTATTTGGGTTCAACATGTAAGAATTCAAAGTAAAAAGTCGTCAGAAAAATAAGTAGCGGAGTAAAGTACTGATACCAGAAAAATGTACTTAACTACAGTAACGATTGTACAGTAATCAACTTCAAAGTCCTGATTACTCACAAAGCCCTCAACAACCAGGCTCCCCCCCTCCCTCACGGACCTGCTGCACCACCACGCCCCTTCCCGCTGCCTCCGCTCATCAGAAGCCAACCTCCTATCCATCCCCACCCGCACCAACCACCGGACCTGGGGGGACAGAGCCTTCTCCGTCGCTGCCCCCACCCACTGGAACTCACTCCCCCAACCCATCAGAGACGGCACCGACCTCACCACCTTCAACGCACTCACAAAAACTCACCTCTTCAATCTGGCTTTTAACGTGTGATTGCTTTTGTATTGCTTGACTTTAACTTTAACTATATATGTATTTGTTGTTCCTTCCTTTTCTTTTCTCTTCACTATATCTGTAAAGCGTCTTTGAGCACCTGTAAAAGCGCTGACAAAATGAATCTATTATTATTATTAACTTAGTATTTGTACTCCACGACTTCCCACCTCTGTTGTTCCTGCACATGACAGAGAAGAGACAGCCACTTTATTGTTTCTCTGAATATCATAAAGCCCTTGACAAGCCAATTTTAGTTTAAAGTGCTCGGTGCTGTTGTTTCTTCCAGTCCATCCATATGCCAAAGCCTCTCTGTCTATCACAGAGGAAAAACAACACTCAAGACGGAATCCATCAGCAAACAGACAACGAGGGACAATCTGAGGCGGCCGCCGCACACTTTCAGAGTGACGTTTAGAAGTGTCACCACATGAAGCACCAGAAGGGTTTAAAAGCCGGGCTCCTCTGGTAATGCCAGTCTTTAGACAGGCGCCTGTGCCCGGTACTTTCTACGCTTTTAAAAGATCATCATTTCTCTTTTCTGTTGCAAGCAAAGGTCACGAGAGACTTGAACAAAGTGATGAGATATTCAGCGAAGCAGTGGCCTTGTCCTCGAAGAAAGACGGAGAAAGATTTTCCACAAAATGTTTCCAACTCTAGCTGGAGCTCATAAAACATGCTATGCTTATTTTATATGTGTTTCGTATTCATGAAACCTACTCATATTGTCTATTTCACAATTTATGAAAGTGGATGTTAATGGTCTGCAAAGGCTAAAATCCATGTGTCCCCCCTGCCTGAAACACCTCCATTGGACTCCTTTTATTTACTTCCAGAACAGTGACATCACTATGTAACACTTGCGCTACTATTGGTTAGCGCTCCATCACGTTGTACTTGATAGGCTAAGGGGCGGGACATCTCCAAGCGGTCGACCAATCACAACTGAGCAGACTGGGCAATGGTTTTCTACTTCTGTATGTTGCATTGTTGGAGGAGCTTGAGACTGAAGACTGACACAACTTTAATAATTGTTTATATGACAAATAAAGCCTTTGAAACTTTAAAATGTATTCTCAATCAGTGAAGTTCGGTGCTCTGACAATCTTCCCCAATCGTTGTCAATCAACCACAAAGTAAGCAGCAAGAAACATCCATTTCTTATCCCAAAAAATAGTTCCGAAGCCTTAAATCTAATGTAACGTCAAGCTCTGAAACTTAGATTCAAACACCCCAAAGATAACACAGCAAATAAAATAACATGGTTGTTCAACTGAAGCCTTTAATCTCTCTCTCTTTGTACGGAGCAGCGGCCATGACTGCTGCGTCCTCCCTGCGTGACTTCTACATCATTTCTTAGTGCCACATCATTTGGTGCAATACATTATCATGCAGTTTTGTGCAATGCAATTAGTCGTGCAGGCGCTTGAGACAAATCACGAGTGGAAACATGTCTGGGTTCATTCATTTGGTCTCGATACACTTGGATTTCTGTTCATAAAACCAGCTAATAAAATGCACAAATATCCAATTTACACACGCAGGGTGCAGCGGCCGGCTCATCTCTTGTATTACAGCCCCTGCTGCGTGGACTCAATGATGTTCAGTACGTGCAGTATTTTTTACTTCAATTACTTACTTACTTTCTTGTAGTGCTTGTGGTGTTTGGGTTTCGAACAAACATAGAAGTTGTAACACTGTGCAGCATGTAAGGGAAACCTCTGCAGCGATGGAGAGTCAGGACTCTGAGAGACACGAGGAGAGCTGGAGCTTTGATGTCAAACAATGATGTTTATTACAAGTCAACGGCCGGAGAATTCATATCACACGTCACAGCAGCAAAAGGTTCTGACTGCACGGCTGGGTTGTCATGTCAATTCTGATCAGCCTATCTCTCGATAGACCTTTTAACTAGTTTACAGAGAGTTAATGAGCATATTGGGGGAGGCGTAAACATCTGTGGAGCTTTAGAAAGCCAGCGTTCCCACAGCCGTAAACCATTTCGTGACCGAGAGTTGAACTGGTTTATCAAGATAGCTGGAGCCTCCCATTCCTTAAGAGAGATAACAGAGCCAGGGTTTGGTCGTAAACCTCAACAGGCAATAAGGTTAAATATCTTAGGAGTAAGGGAGAATTATTCTTTGACACTTAGGAGTAAGACAGAAATATTCCCTTACACAGCATAAAGCTATTTTATCCTTTTTAGGAGCCTATCAATCCACTTAACCGTTTCTGGAGATACAGGATAAAAACCTACAAAAATCAGACGTTAAAGGCGGGGTAGGTAAGTTTGAGAAACTGGCTCGAGATACACTTTTTGTTATATTGCATGGAATGCTCTTAACATCCCGATAGCAATGAATATCTAAAGTGCTTTGACAAAAATGTCATCTGTGGAAGCCGTGGCGCTGTAAAAAGCACGACCAATCATCTGAGCCGGCTAAAGTAACTGGATTGCCTACCTGCCTGTCAGCCTTCCATCTGGGCACAAACTTACCTCGTGCCCTCATTGGTCATGTGCGTGTTCGTGTGTGTTGGAGGACAGGTGCTCTGTGAGGACGTGGCAGATTTGTTCCGGCTGCGTATTTTCAAATTCTAGCGCACTCGAGCTGCTTTCTCCAAAATTACAAAATTAAATCATAAAAACATAAATAAAGTACTCAAATTTCGAATTAATTTATAATGTGATTGTCAACTGAAGTAGTTAAGAAAGCCAGATTCTTCATACTCGATAGCACTCTCAGGAATATTATATATTAAATATAATATACTTAAATTGATATTTAAGTATCCATAGGGTTAACTTTATATTAAATGGGCACATTTTCTGTTGCCACTGTGACATCTCTCCATGCTTTAAAGGTGGTCGAGCTGGTTTCTCCAAAATTACCTACCCCACCTTTAACTCAGATTTGTGAAGATGTCTGATCACAGATTCACTAAAAATATTTGTAACTGGGACATTTCGCACTGTCAACCCTCGGCTAAAGAAAAAACCTCCCTTTAATTTAACCATATTTGTTGTTGTTTTTTGTTGTTGTTTTGTTTCTTTCCATTAACCGTCAAGTTGGAAATAAGTATTTTTTGTGTTCCTCTTAGTATCCTAAGATACTGTTTGGAAAAAGGTCGTATACATTTTTTTTCTTCTCCCTGCTCCTTTTCGCTCAATGGTGTGTTTGTAGAGACATGTTTTGTTGGCAATTATTGTACATTAGGTTTTGCGTACCATGAACGGAACAAATGAAAATGAAATATGTCATCCAAGAAGAGAAAACTGAGGATATTCATGAGAAAAATGCAAAGATAATGTATGTTTTATTCAAAAACTATAAAGATTTTGTCCCGTAAAGAATAACTACAGTGTTTCGCGGCATTACTTTTAAAGCCAATTGTTTTAAAGTTCCAAAAGTATTGTGGAAAATATTTGTATGTTTTAAAAAAGTAGAAAGTTATCCTCTAGTGTTTAATACTTCAGGGCTAAATATAGGAGAGAAATACACTTTTGCAGAAAATCAAAACCATTCTGAAGTCAGATTCCACTTATATATTCATATTATGTTGGATGTGGTGGATTAATGTGCCAGAAAGGATTCACACACACACACACACACACACACACACACACACACACACACACACACACCATGTATACATCACTTCAGGGGACATTACATTGACTTACATGCATTTCCTGGAGACTTATCATAACCTTAACCATAACCAACACATGCCTAACCCTAACCAAGTATTCACCCTAAAATTAATGATCCCCCTCATGGGGACCTCCAATTTGTCCCCATAAGGGCAGCCAGTCCCCACACGTGACTATGTAAACAGATTTAGGTCCCCACAAGTATAGTAATGCTAGACCACACACACACACACACACACACACACACACACACACACACACACACACACACACACACACACACACACACACACACACACACACACACACACACACACACACACACACACACACACACACACACACACACACACACACACACACACGTTAATGACAAGAGACAGGGCAGAAGCCACTGGGTTGCGTGATGGATCGTTCGTAAAGTAGAGCTGGAGCTTCTTCAACTTTTTATTACCTTCTCGGTTTAAGAGGAGGAGTTAATAGAAGTGACACCAGCAGTCTTTTTGTGAGAGACTAAAGTCAGTTTCTGTGTAAAAACATCACTAAACATGAATCCTGCTGAGGACCCAATGCAACAACAAAAGAAAATAATTGATTTTCTGCTGTTTTAATTTTCCTTTCCACTATACCTGATATTTCCACAGGCCAATAAAATAACTAAGGAGAAACAAATCAATATTTGCAATATGTGCAAATGTCAAAACACAATCCAAAAATCCGTCACATTGTGAAATCAAAACATGTATTAAAAAAACGAATCTTGTTCTGGGTTATGATCTCTGATGGTTTGGAGGCATTTATTCCTGAGCTATCATGCTTCCAATTCCAGGGATATTTAAGACAAATAAATGTTTCACCACAGATTTGATGCTAGTCTTGAATCAATGCTTTCAAACATCACATCTAAAGCACGTTCTGCTGTAGTTATTCATAGATTTAGAACCTTTTGGAAATGCTAATTAATACACATATTTTTGGACAAGAGCGGTGATATTTCCAGCTTTAAAAACCCTCCTGTTGTCTTCGTTCCCCCCTTACTTTGGTGTTCTCGGTCAAATTTGACCGGTCCTGTTTTAACTGCTATTACATTAACAGAAAAACCATGAATCATCACCACATCTCATTTAACACCCTTTCAAACTGTACATATTGTATCAGAGTACTGGTACACATGAAGAACTGCAGTACATATACAAAGAACAGACACTGTTGCGTGTGCCAGGTGTGATCCATGAGGGGGGATGGGCACATAAGAGGGGGGGGACACATCTAGAGTGTGTGTGTGTGTGTGTGTGTGTGTGTGTGTGTGTGTGTGTGTGTGTGTGTGTGCGTGTGTTATCTGATCCGGATGGTTACCAATTCCTTTTCTTTATGGCGGTCACCATGGTTACAAAGTTGACTAAATCATCCAAAAGTCAATGGAAGTGGTGATCAGCCATTTTATATGTTCAAATGTCTCCGGTGAAGGATATCATGAAGCCTGAATGCAATCGAATGTCAAACAAAAAAGTTATGATTGATGAAAGTAGTAAATCGGTCAGATTTGACCCGAAGACAACAGGGGGGTTAAAGGCTCATAGCAGTTGCCAAAATATACAAAAAGGTGTAAATGTGGAGGGAAAAGACTGAGAGCAAACATTAAAAGAGTTTGAAGTGAACTGTCATTATATATATAATGTGTAAATATAGGGAGCACCTCTTCTTATTCATACTCAAAGTTTATTTACACTTCATTTCTTCACTGCCAAGCCAGGATCTCTTGTGTTTTGGATAAAATAATGTATGGATTGGATACATGTTCAAATCGTATTGCCTGAGCCATGGTGCTGTATGCAAGCAGACAACTCACGTGTTGCTTTAACATGTGTATTAGAGCAGCATATAGTTGAGTTTAGCGTCTAGGCTCGGGCCTCATCACTCCACAGATATACATAGCACGATGAGTGATGATTAAATAACTAACCAACCCCCCGAGCCTACAGGTGGAAAGCTGGGGCAGCAAGCAGCAGCGACGTGGAGTAGCTGCAGCAAGCAATGCATGGAGAGAGATCTGGCAGGTTCAATAGAGCGGCATATTAAGGAGACTCTGTGTGGTTGGTTGTAGAGTGGCAAGGGGCGTTATGTATGAAGTGCTCGAGTTGACTGCCTGAACTAGCTCCCAGGCTTCACCCCATCAGTCTTAGCTCGGCACGTGAAGGAAAAAAATACATTTTCTGTTTTAGGCTCTTCATAATACATTTCTTTGCTGATTTGAGTCAAGTTGGGCCATGCACAGTAGATGTACTTGCTTAATATGGAAGCTACATTTTCACTGAACCTCTGTGTTATATTGATGCACCCGAAGCATTTTGCAGAATAATAACAGTGTGTGCATTAAAATGGGCCCCTTTTTATGTAATTAACGCTTTTCACCGTCATGGAATTATATCTCGTGTTTTGTTCGATGTTTAAATTGAAGTACTACTAATTAAAACAATTGAAGGGGTGTTAGCGGGTGTCTTGTTTGAAACTATGTTCTCTTAAATGCTAAAAATGTCAAAAGTCAGGTGGAGAAGACAGGATATTACAGTCGGTCCTGTTTTGACTTGTGTGCAATATCACGTAACATATTGGGATTGTACGTTTCTGCAAAACCACAGACACGTTAAATGTCAATGTTTCATTCATGCTTCATATCACGCTTGGTGATTGGTGCTAAACTATTTGGTTTGGGTTTAAAAAAAGGCTACGTAGCTAACAACATGATGTTATGTCGGTACAAATATCTCAACTTTAGCTTTCCCCCGGGACACCCACGCTGTTTAACCGGCAGCGGATGCTCTCACTTGATCCTGTGTTCTAAAAATAAAACTTGGTGGAGAGAACTGCTGGCACTTGCAGAAAGAAATTAGGCTTTAAACTAGCTTTTGTAACATAACAAATGAAAACCATGGAAGGAGGATTTCTTCCCAGGCTGTTATCAATTTGCCGTGTTTGTGATGTATTGCTGATGAATTTAGTTTTCCCGCAGACTGCCTCGTTTTCTTTCACCCCAGTTACTGAAATTACCCGACGTCGTCTGTGAGAATCCCTGCAGAACATTCTGAGATGTGCTGCATGTAGAGGTTATTGATTGTGATAACATCAGTAAATACAAAGCGCTGGATCATGACTCAAGATTCAACACACAGGATATTGTGGTTGGGAGGAGAAATCTCATCTGCATAGCATTTGACCACTTCCTGTTTCCTCGTCTCAGAGCCAATGGGATCTCTCCAAAGGGGTTAGAAGAATAGCTGAACTAAGGTCTGTGGTTGAGACGCGTTGAAGAGACGGATCACGTTTTGTTCTACGACATTAAATCCATCAGCAGTGACCCCACTGGTGATTTCTGAAGAGTGGACGTGTGGACAAGTCCTCCTGCAGACTGTTCAAACAAACGCTTCAACTTGAACCATTTAGAATCTGTAGTTTGAATATGGATCTGAAGTCGGCGTGACGTTGAAGCAGCGACCCTGCTGTAGCTCCTTTGTAGCATAACGTTAGCATTTTGCTTCTGGCGACTAGATTTATGATTATACAATTATAAAAGTAAGGTATATAATCCGGCTGAACAAAACGTGCATTTATCAAACAGGTTCATTTTCCACAGACCTTATTTTATACAATATTCCAAAAGCCTCTGTCGAAAGCCCATTGCTAACCCTAACCCTAACCCTAACCCTTTAGTCGAGGGAACCCATAAACAGTTTATTTCGCAGAATTTCAGTTTATTTCGGCCTACAAAAATACGGCATCCCTGCCCCGCTCTATTATTATGTGTTTTTGAGAACATACACAGTTTTGCCATTTGTTGAAAACCCACCAATGTGTTGTACTTGTTGTACATACAGTGCCACACTGCTAACCATATTGATATGTACTGTAAAGGACGTGCTTTGAAGTAAAATTATCTCCATAAATGTTGATTTTCTTTTGGCTTAATGACCTTCAGGAAGTGAACTGTTTTTAAAGCAGATTGCAGCTAATATCTGAGATTCTTTGTTGCTGTCTCGTATAATATTTACTATGCTGCAAGTGTGATCTTTTTCAGTACTTCTAAATAAAAAAAAACATTTATCTATTAGTATTAGTTTTTTTTAGAACAGAGACATTTTTGACATTCAGCCTTTACTTTTAATTTAAATTGTTGTACATACTACACTGCTAACCTTATCATTCTGTAAAGGACGTGCTTTTCATTTCCATAAATGTTGATTTTCTTTGGGCTGAATGACCTTGAAACAACTTGAGTTGAGCTCCATGAAGTGAATTGTTTTAGGAGCAGATTAACATGCTAATATCTGAGATGTTATCTTTGTTTTTTCACACTGCTTATCGCTGCTTTTATACCTTTAGAAAATATCTTTTTCATGTTCACTTTTATCATGAAGCCAATTTCCACAATGTGAACCTCACAGCTTCAGTCACTTGAAATCCCTAATTGGACAGAGACAAAGCTGGTGAAATAAAAAGATAAAAAACATATATTCCTCAACTCTGTCTGTCCCTTTTGCTTTGAAAACACTTTTGATGGTGGGATGATTAACATATGAAGGGCCAGCACCTCCTGGCTGAGAGTAAACAGCTATTTTGAAACAAAAGGTGGGATGAATATTGATTTACAGCGAGTGTTTATGCATGTGTGTGTGAGTGTTTTTGCATGTGTGTGTGAGTGTTTTTGCATGTGTGTGTGTGAGCAGTGAGGAGAGGTCAGCTGCAGTTGTGTCGCTAGAGGTGTGAGGTATTGAAGTACAGATACTTTGTTACTGTACTTAAGTACATCTTTCTGGTATCAGTATTTTACTCCACTACTTATTTTTCTGACAACTTTTTACTTTCTACTTCTTACATGTTGAACTCAAATACCTGTACTTTCTACTTCTCACATGTTGAACTCAAATACCTGTACTTTCTACTTCTCACATGTTGAACACAAATACCTGTACTTTCTACTTCTCACATGTTGAACTCAAATACCTGTACTTTCTACTTCTTACATGTTGAACTCAAATACCTGTACTTTCTACTTCTTACATGTTGAACACAAATACCTGTACTTTCTACTTCTTACATGTTGAACACAAATACCTGTACTTTCTACTTCTTACATGTTGAACACAAATACCTGTACTTTCTACTTCTTACATGTTGAACACAAATACCTGTACTTTCTACTTCTTACATGTTGAACTCAAATACCTGTACTTTCTACTTCTTACATGTTGAACACAAATACCTGTACTTTCTACTTCTTACATGTTGAACTCAAATACCTGTACTTTCTACTTCTTACATGTTGAACACAAATACCTGTACTTTTTACTTCTCACATGTTGAACTCAAATACCTGTACTTTCTACTTCTTACACGTTGAACTCAAATACCTGTACTTTCTACTTCTTACACATTGAACTCAAATACCTGTACTTTCTACTTCTTTAGAGTCATTGCGTGCCTATTAATTTGAACACGATGTATCCATCACTTCCTGGTCTTCTCTAAAGAAGAGGGACCAATGGAAACGTTGTCATGTTGCCGTTGTTCAGCATGGAAACATTCATTAGCTAACAATGACATTATTGTTCTATTAATATAAAGGGAGGTCAGGTACTCTTTAAAACAGCTGATAGCTATGGGTACTTTTTACTTAAAGTGGACGGAAGTGCCATACAAGCATACACAGCTCATGTTTAGAGAGACCTTTAAAAAAGGCATCAGTGAAGTGGAGCTTCTGTGTGAAAGCAATGTAAAATATTTGTATTGGACAAATCGCCGAATTCTGGGGGTTTTAGCGGCCAAACACAGCAGTTAAAAATAAGCATTACTGCTATCGCCTCTGTAAACACGGCTCCAGCTGCAAGCTCTGGTGTGTGTGTAAAACCTCCCTGTGTTTGTGGGGCTGGAGCTGTGCAACTGAGAGGGAGAAAGTCACAGCTTTGTGTCTATAGCTTTAACTCACACCACCGCCATCTCTATTAAAAACAGGGATGGTCTAAAAGCACTCGTTGTTTGTGACTGTCTTCTACATTGCTGGCAAGGCCGATGCAGCGCGAGATGCGTGCATCACCCGATGCGCCACAGTTCCCCCATACATGGCTAGAGGAGCTGGTGACGGTCCGGGGTGCATACATAAAAATGATAGGCTAATTGATCACGGGTGGGCAGTGGCAAGCAAAGTGTAGAACAAAACTGTGTTTCATCGTTGCAATGAACTCGATAGCAAGTGTATAAGCTGGTCGAGTAGGACTACAGTTAACTGGGCTGTTTTTGGAGAGAAAGGGTAGGAATAAAAAAGTCTATGTTCTCCTGGTCGGGGGTTCATAGCGCCACTGATGGAGTAGTGGTTGTCGCAAGAGGATAAGCTAGTTATTGCTTTTGGACGGTCTTCAGGCACGATCTTAGCACTTGTACAAGGGTGGACGCGCGAGTCAAGGCGCGCCACTAGAGATAATTCTCCACCCCCTCTGAAACCTCATAATTCGGACTAAATTGAGCTGGATGAGCTTTGCTGTTGCGCTGGTGTTTATTACGAGTTCATGTTTTGTTTGTCTGATTGTTTGTATGGGGAGTCTATATTGGTTTGTCCCACCGTCTTGTGTATGTTTTGTAAAAACTTATAATGAATCAGTCCATAGAGAGGGTAAAATGAACTAAACTTTAGTTATCCCACCAAACGTAAATGACTTGAGAAAAAATAAATACTATAAAGATGTAAAGCAAAATTCTGGTAGTATACATGTGCTGCAAAATGAAAATAAATAGCAAAAGAGTGTTTTTATGTCTTGCCTCTCAGTGTGCAGGGGAAAATGCAAGCAAGAAGCCCACTGTTCAGGGTGTGCGCTAGGTTTAAGAAGAAAAGAAGATTATTGCTTTAAGAATCCATTCTTAAATGGTATTGCTGGTATGTTAAGATATGTTTGTGACCCTATGCCCCGTCCTGCACCCCGAGACCCTCAGAGACCTGCCTGAGGAGTTCAGAGTTGCAAAATCTGTTTTTGTAGGTCAATGTTGTATTATTTGTTGAATTAATTATTGTTGAAACCTTTTGCGCTGTTGCTGCAAAATGGAAACTTTGTTGATTATCTGTTCCAACTGGCCACTGGAATCAGATAATTAATATAAGTTGAAGTTCAATTACAGTTTTAAAAATAGTTTAACATTCTTTATTAAACTGCTTCAAATTATTTCTCGTATCAACCAATTGGTCTCCATAGACATTACTATAGTTAAAATAGTTGTTAAACTACTGACAAGTTTTCTGAAACCGAGCTTATGAACAACAGAGTGAAGGTCGCTGGTTAAGCCAGGATCAATATATTTGTTGAAGTTTTTTTATTGTGTGCATAATAAAATGTGTTAAATTAATTGAGCAATTCTTTAAAAAGTATAATTACAAGTAAGTAATTACAGTTACAAAATATATGTTGTTTTCCAAGGGCCTCTCTTTCACAGGCCCACACTTTGAATCATGACACTTCCAAGTCCTACAGAGATCCGTATCACTTTGTGTTGCAAGCCAAATCCAGGGGTTCTACTCGAGCCCAATTTTAAATACCATAAAGAAAAGTATTGAACCCAGCTCGAGCTAAATGTCAAATGTATTTAATTAATGTGCAAGTGTTTGATTTATTTGAAATGTTCCAGTCTAGCTTCCTTCGAGTTTAGTGTAAACAACATATTGGTTCTCATAACATTCTCACTGCTGTGCTGTCCCAAATGTTTTCAACCTTGGGCAGACAAGAACACACCCACCCACCCACACACACACACACACACACACACACCACACACCACACACACACACACACACACACACCACACACACACACACACACACACCACACACACACACACACACACACACACACACACACACACACACACACACACACACACACACACACACACACACACACACACCCACCCACCACCACCACCCACCACACACACACACACACACACACCCACCCACACCCACACACACACACACACACACACACACACACACACACACACACACACACACACACACACACACACACACACACACACACACACACACACACACACACACACACACACACACACACACACACACACACACACACACACACACACACACACACACAGAGCCATGAACTAAAAGCTTGACATCTGCTTTGAACACCTGGAAGCTTCCCCGCCACACCAGCACCAACCCTTGGGTCAGTCAGATGGGACTAACGGCTTCACTTAGGGCATTTGGGTCAGACACATGACTCTCGTTACCGCAGAGTGGGTTGTTTTTTTTATGGCTATTCATACTGCTAGGCAGAGGATGCCTGTAGGTTGGCAAGCTATTAAAAAGGTGATACTGAGCCTTCTCGAGTAATAGATTATAAACTACACCATGCTTAAATAGACTCCTAAGTTATTATTTCATATGTGACATATGTAAGAAAAGGGAGGGAAGAGTCAATTATATTGAGTAATTGATTTTATATTGGAACATTTATTTCTCAAACCTGTTTTATGGAAGAGGAAATATTTTTACTTTTATCAAACGGTAAATGGTGAATTAATATAACATTTAGAATCATTGAGAAGGGGTGATATCCACAGGGACAAGCTCACCTTTAAATTACAATAAAATGTCTCTGCTTTGGACTGATGAGTATATGATTCTTGCATGTTAAATGACACAAACCTTACATTTATGCATGTGCATGTGTCAGGAAGGCTCCCAAATCATTCTGAGGGGCCTATCCTATTTTTGTAATTGAATGATAATGTGCTAATCCATTACTTTGAGTTGTCTGCACTCAGGAAAACATCCCTATCAAGTGTTAACCCAATAACTAGGACAGCTCTGAAGGCCAAGGCTCAGAGAGAGGGGGTCACACTCTTCGGCTGCAGAGGGCATCCCCAGCCACGGGCAAGGAGGCACGAGGTCGTTCGAGATGAGAGGATTCTAATCTTCAACTATCTGAGGAGATGGGATGCTTCTTCACCATTCTGCTCGGTGGGCTCAGGCAGACAACCCTGCGGGACGAGCGAGGACTTCAGAGGTTTCATACAAGGTTCCTTGTTTCTTGGAGGAGCAGATGTCTTCCTAACCTCTCCCATCACGGGGGGAGACCTGGATGCGCCACTTGGAATAGGCAGTTGCACTGCTCTCAAGCAGATAGCAGAAGGAATGCAGGCAGATGAGCCTCCATTTCACTGGGGGGATCAACTACAGTGCTCACTGAATGAGCCACACAAAAGCAGAGCAATTGGGGGGTTGACATATGGCACTCTGATGAAGAAGAGTTTTGAGCCAATCAGCACCTCAGTGCTAATCTACAGTATCAGGATGCCTTTACACACCAGACACTCGTTGTCATAAAGAGAGGAGGAGAACGAGTCAGAAAGACTGAAGGACACGTTGCATTGATTTTATATCTTGGATGTTTACAGATGTACAATTAATGACTGTCTTTATATTTCCAATGACCAGACATGTGTTGAATAGTGGTGATTAATATATTTTTGCCGGATCATATTACACTTTCGCACTAAACATAATTAATTAATATTTTCAGATTGAATAATAAGATATTTCTACTATTATCACAGATAATGTTAATATCCTTAATCGTCCAGCAATCAGGCTTAACAACACTACTCTTTAAAGTATTATCCATGCACAGAAAGACCTACAATGATGTTTCAAGTACTGGATTAATTTCAGTTTTGGCCCAAAACAAATATTTATAATATTTCATATAACAATTATGTAGCATATTTGATCCTCAAATTAGAGAAGTATAATTTAAAGAAATTGATATTATATATTCAACATTAGATAAACACAGAAAAATACTTTCCAAGTAGATGCTCAGTAATAAGTAAGTAAGTATGGCTAATAGGAATAATTGATAGACTTAATTTGGTACAGATCAGTGGTAGAATTCACAAATGTAATAATTCAAGTTTTAAGAATGTTTAATCCTTCCTTTCCAGGTTTTTACAAAAGTCTTTGAATATTTGCCTAACTTTTCCTTTTCAGATTTTGAACAATGTACTTGACTGAAATGAATGTATTGATTTGACTAAGTGCCTTACTCTTGACTAAAGCGTATTTAAGTAGACGTAAAAGTAATCCTGAAATTGAGGACACTGCAATTTTGCAGATTACAGATTGATCAAATCACCATTGTGAATTGTATACCCTAACTGTGAATTTTTAGCTGGATCTCTTACGATCCTAAGTTTTAAAATGCTTTTGACTAGTGTAGTGAAGTAAATCTTTAAAGCGGCAAGCTGGTTTTGATTTTATAGTTGGATAAGTGAAATTGACTAATGGTAAATGATAAAAGATATTAGTTTAAAACAAATATTTATGCATCTGTGTTTTATGTGTGTTCATTATTGTGCTTTTGACGAAAGATGATCAAACACTGATGAGAGATGATTTTTCCTATTATGATTGGCTGTATCAATCATTGTGATTGAATGTTTCAATATTATTCTACTTTGTGATGTAATTAATGTAAGGTGAGACCACACTCAAATCTAGAGACACCTATTATTGACCAAATTATTATTAGACTAATATTTGTAGGTTATCATAAATGATAAAAAAAGTGGACTGTTAGGGAAATAATTGTCATAGGCTCCTAGATATGACGTACAGGACCAACCCTGACGCCTTTAAGGACATAGGCTGCTTCAGCCATAATGTTATTGTTCCCATTCTGTGACCGGTCGACACTAGGTCACAGATGGTCTGTTGTTGTGGGTGCACTGGGACACTTCCTTCTTTGTTGTTTGTGGACTCCAAGGTATGACATCTTCGAGGCCATAAGTGACGGACGCAAGTGACTCAGTGTGCCCAACTGGTTAAACTATCTTATCAAGACATGTTGATTACTCTCTGTGAAACCAGTTAAATGGGCTGACGAGAGAGAGGCGCTCCAGAATTGACGTGGCAAACACCCGTGCAGTCAGACCGTGACTGCTGTGACTTGTGATGTGAATCTCTCCGGCCGTAACTCCAAATAAACCTCCAGTGTTTGACATCGAAGCTCCTGCTCTACCGTGTCTCCTTCCTGAGTCAGTGACTCCCACTGCATTGCTACACAGAAGTTTCCCTTACAAATTCTACCGGAGATAAAGTTAAATTCTAAACCACACCAAGGATTATTTCTGAAACAGTATGGAGCTCAAATGCTTTTTCTCTCTCACGTTTATCACAAGGTGAGTTCCTTTTTTTATTTCCTGCTTTTTAAACACATGTGCTCTCCAGTACAGGTTAGCTCTGAGTGTTAGCGAGGCTTGCTAATGTAAACAAAGACGAGATTACGTCCAAAACACGCCAGGCATTGTTTCTGATAGCAACTTTCTGTGGGTCCGCCGTTGATTAGACGTCAGATCGGCAGCAAATCTGTATCCGCTCGTTGTACACCGGTTTTTAAAAGATTTGGGTACGGAGGAAAAGAGAGAGGGTTTTATTTTCTGACGCTGTGTGAGTTCCCGGACCCACCGGGGACACGTGTTTATGTATAACAGACATCAAAAAGTACATTTTGCATGATAGGTCCCCTTTAAGTACATTTCAAAGGCCATACTTCTTTACTTGTACTTGAGTAAAGAAGTTTAGTCAGTATTCTACTTTTACCACAGTATTTTTAAACACGAGTATCTATACTTCTACTTGAGTGAAGGATGTGTGTACTTTTGCCCTCTCTGTGTGTCGCTGTGGGGGGGGGGTGTATGAAGTGAAGCAGGAAGTAGTCACACTCCACATGTTCTTCCAGGAGGAGCGGCTCTATCAGCAGTCACCACTGAGCGCTCAGCCGGCTACTTCATCCATGCTTAAGGCAAACAGAAGATCAATGATGAGCCCAAGCAGCGGATTGACACTGAGGAGTCTTCACTGGAGATCACTGCATTATCTCCTCTCCTTCTACACTCTATGCTTCTCTTCTTTTTTGTCTTTCAAGATCCAAGGCTATTATTGTCATTCGTACAGTACATAGCTACAGTGTAGATATATCAATGCAAATCTGATGCCACAGGCTCCTCCAACAGTGCAACACAATAAAACAGATACAATAGTAAATACAAATAAAATATAAATAAAATATCTCAAACCATGCATTCCATAAGTCATACTTTACATTTCATGGTTACCTTCAGAGGTGGTAGAAAACTCAGATCTTGTACTTGAGTAAAAGTAGAAGTACTCAGATCTTGTTCTTGAGTAAAAGTAGAAGTACTCAGATCTTGTTCTTCAGTAAAAGTAGAAGTACTCAGATCTTGTTCTTCAGTAAAAGTAGACGTACTCAGATCTTGGACTTGAGTAAAAGTAGAAGTACCAGAGTAAAGGAATACTCTGTTACAGTAAAAGTCCGGCATTCCAAATGTTCCTGAAGTGAAAGTAGAAAAGTATTCTCATCAAAATATAGTGAAAGTAGCGACAGTAAAAGTAGTCGTTGTGCAGATTGGTCCATTTCAGAATAATATATATGATATGTTTTATAATGATTGATCATGAAAGTGTTCTCAAAGCTGGTGAAGGTGCAGCTAGTCTGAAGTACTTTGTAGACTGCAGGGTAGCTGGTGAAGGTGCAGCTAGTCTGAAGTACTTTGTAGACTGCAGGGTAGCTGGTGGAGGTGCAGCTAGTCTGAAGTACTTTGTAGACTGCAGGGTAGCTGGTGGAGGTGCAGCTAGTCTGAAGTACTTTGTAGACTGCAGGGTAGCTGGTGGAGGTGCAGCTAGTCTGAAGTACTTTGTAGACTGCAGGGTAGCTGGTGAATTCACTCCAGGTGGAACTAAAGTCTGATTCAACACTTGATTATATTTACCATCATTCATCCACATCTGTGAAGTAACTAAAGGTATTCAATACATATAGTGGAGTAAAGTTCACCATGTACCTCTGTGTAGTGGAGTAGAAGTACATAGTATTATAAAATGGAAATATTCAGGTAATACTCAACATTGTAATTAAGTACAGTACTTGAGTAAATGAGTTATCTTGCGTTGTTTCCTGCAGCAGAAACTCATTGGAAGAAAACAGCGAGGCATTTTCACACCTCAGCGGAGAATCACACGTATCACAGGAAGTGTGCCGGAAGGTGTGTAAGCTTTCTGCTGTCCTGATGTCAATGGGAGCTCATTCCACCATCTTGGAGCCAGGATAGCAAACCCACGTGTTTCTGCTGATGGGAACTTGGGTCCCCCTCGCAGTGAGGGTGCAGCGAGTCGCTTGGCTGATGCAGAGCGGAGTGCATGTGCCGGGGTGTACGGTTTAACCATGTTCTGGATGTAGGAAGGGCCAGATCCATTCGCAGCATGGTACGCAAGTACCAGTGTCTTGAAGTGAATTCTAGCCGTTACCGGAAGCCAGTGAAGCGAGCGGAGGAGCGGCGTGGTGTGGGAACATTTAGGAAGGTTGAAGACCAGACGAGCCGCTGCATTCTGGATGAGCTGCAGAGGTCGGATGGCACATGCAGGTAGACCAGCCAGGAGGGAGCTGCAGTAGTCGAGGCGTGAGGTGACGAGAGCCTGGACCAGAACCTGCGTGGCTTTCTGGGTCAGCTGGGGGCGTATCTTCCTGATGTTGAAAAGCGTGTATCTGCAGCAGCGGGTTGTAGCAGCGATGTTTGCAGTGAAGGACAGGTTGTTATCTAGGGTCACACCCAGATTCCTTGCAGTCTGAGTCGGGGAAACAACAGAGGAGCCAATGTTGATAGTCAGGTCAAGAGAGGGACAATCTTTTCCCGGAAGGAAAAGCACTTCAGTTTTGTCAAGGTTGAGCTTGAGGTGATGAGCGGACATCCACTGAGAGATGTCAGCTAGACAAGCAGAGATGCGTGCGACGACCTGGGTCTCTGAACGGGGGAAGGGACAGAATTAATTGGGTGTCGTCAGCGTAGCAGTGGTATGAAAAACCATGCGGGCTAATGACAGATCCGAGCGAGTTTGTGTACAGGGAGAAGAGGAGAGGACCAAGAACAGAGCCCTGAGGGACCCCTGTAGTTAATTGACAAGGGTCGGACTCGAACCCTCTCCAAGTTACCCTGTAGGTACGGTCTTTGAGGTATGAGGTGAGGAGGGAAAGTGCAGAGCCTGATACTCCAAGTTCTTGGAGAGTGCGAAGGAGGATCTGATGGTTCACCGTGTCGAATGCAGCAGACAGGTCCAACAGGATGAGGACAGAGGAGAGGGAGGCTGCTTTAGCCATGTGCAGTTCATCAGTGACAGCAAGGAGGGCAGTTTCTGTGGAGTGACCACACTCTGTGCGCTTTTTATGTTACCACAGGTGCTAATGCAGGTGTCTGCAGAATCCAGGCCTCAGTTCTACTTTCATTAAGCTTTAATTCACACAAAATAAACTGTGCTGGTTGCACTCTGCAAGATGTTATGTTATTAACAAAATAAAGTACAGCAGGAAGAGTGTGCTGTTGGTAAACACTGAGACTGGCAGAACATCGATGTGAGTGCAGTGTGAACCCAGAATATTGAAAGCACTGTTTGCATTTTAGAAATTCAAAACATTTTTTTCAAGGAAAGGCACATCATTATAATTCAGGGGTCTCAAACTCAAGGCCCGGGGGCCAAATCCGGCCCGCGACTTCATTTTATGTGGCCCCGCAAGAGCTTGCAAAGAATATAATACGTTTATTATACGGTTACATGCCACTTTAAAGAAGCAGGTTGCCCATAAACTACATGTCCCACAATGCATCTCGTTGTGTGACATGCGCAGTGAATAGACTTGCAATTATTTGCCCTGGACTTCTGCTTTCAGACGTAGTTAATTACTACTCTATCCGATAATAATCCAATTCAGAGGCAATAATGTAATATAATAAATTATTTTATATTTATATTATATATTTATATATAGTTACAACCGGCCCTTTGAGTGCAACCTTTATACGAATGTGGCCCGCAATGAAATTGAGTTTGACACCTTATTGCAAAATGATGTGTTTCTTTGTATGTCTTTGGTGTAGCTGTTAAATTATATACAATAAAGTCTTTGGATCTTTGAATCAAATTTGATCTTTTGCATCTAAAAACACTAAAAACATATATTTCCTATAAGTAGAAATGAACACAGTAGTAGTAGTGCTATGTATAATAATAATAATAATAATAATAATAATAATAATAATAATAATAATAATAATAATAATCCAAGGTTATTTATGTTGCGCTTCTCTTCTCCTGGCGCTTAAGGACCATTAAGACCTTTTTATATAATATACAATATTCCATATCCTTCACAGGTTGCACTTATAAATTCAGCTCACCTTGACAGCTGCGCGCTGTTTGCTGTGTAACTGTTCACTTAACATGCAGCTCACAGGCAGCGTGTAACAGTAAGTAAACAACCCGTGTACAACATCGATAAATACAACGCCTATTTACTGCTCAGAAGAAAGGCTTCGGCAAGTTGAAGCACGAGGCATTTTTGTGTGATCTAAAGAAACAGATCAGTCCGGTTTCACTCTGACTTCAAGCTGAGCCTTCAACCTGTAAGAACTTTAAAATGCACCAGTACCAGCCAGCTCTTTATTTCAATATGGTCCCTTTTAGTTTTTTTACCATGGTGCACATATTTAATTACTGCACTTTATTCTTACATAAGTATGTATGCGGCGTGTATTTGTTGTCGTACGTTGTGATTTGTTTTGATGGCACCTTTTAAAAAGGGACAAGCTTTTCTTTCTGTCATTGTACATGTATAATGACATTAAATGATTCTATTATATTATATAATGTATATGCTAGTATAGAGTGCCACAGTGACGCGTCCTAAAACCCAGAAGTAAGTTAGCATGTCACCACTTCCTGTTCCCTCGACAACAAGCAATGGGATCTCTCCAAAGGGTTTAGGAGAATATCTGAACTAAGGTCTGTGGTTGAAACACGTTGAAGAGACGGATCACGTTTTGTTGACGTGTCTGAAAAGCGATGGTTGTTACCGAGTGGCTGAACAGGACTCCAGAAGCTGTGGAGGCCGTTGTACGTCATTACGCCGAACACGTAAACACTCCTCTAAGTGTGTTTCTGTTCTGCTTGAAAGCAAGTCCTCCTGCAGACTGTTCAAACAAACGCTTCAACTTGAACCATCTAGAATCTGTAGTTTGAAGCAGCGACCCTGCTGTAGCTCCTTTATAGCATAACGTTAGCATTTTGCTTCTGGCGACTAGATTTATGCTTAGAAAATGATAAAAGTAGGGTAGACATGTGGAGATTATCCGGCTGAACAAAATGTGATCTGTCTCTTCAATGTGTCTCAACCACAGACCTGAGTTCCAGCTATTTTCCTAAACCCTATGGAAAAATTGCATTGCGTTTTTATCGGAGGAAGGAGTTCACTTCCGGGTCTCAGGGCGCATCACTGCGGCACTTTGAGCATTACGGCCCGTCCACACAGCGGCGTGCGCTGACGCTTGCCGGCGGGCGTGTCTGAAACTCGACCAACAACCAATCACATGAATCTCCCGCCCCTGACAAACAAGCAGCGGTTTGATTGGCTAGAGCTTGTACTGGCATACGATTCGATTGGCTGTCGCTTCCCACGATGCATTTCGGCTAAAAGTGACGTCACCCCATTCAAAGTGAATGGGGAAGCGTCAACGCACGCCGCTGTGTGGACGGGCCGTTAGGAAAAGCGCTATAAAAATCCCATGTATTATTATTATTTGTATTATATTTAGACATGCCCTTATATCTGCACTATCTGCTGTGGTAATCATGTACATTTCCCCCGGTACAAATTTCTGATTCTGATTCCGAGAATCAAAGAAAAAAAAACAAACATATTTATGCCTTTTGTTTGTTTGTTGTTTTTATAACCATAATTGATTTAAAAATAGGCTGAGAAATGAAACTGTCTTGTAATCTGTACATGGACGTGAATGCATTCATGTTTTACCTTTTCTTTTCTTATCGCCCTGGAAATGGGTGAACATATATGTGAATGTAATTTAATAGGTTTATTTTTCCGCTACTTCCCCCCCCAACCCGACTTGTAAAGCGACCTTGGGTTTCCTGAAAGGCGCTATAAAAACATTATATATTATTAATGTGTACGTATATATATAATTTTGTTTATTTGTGTGTGTTATATGCTGAATTACTTATTATTTATTCATATAATGTTCTTATCCTGAAACTGGATGACTAACGGGAGGGCAATGTCTGTCCTATATTGAATCAGTAGAATACATGTCAAACTAGTTGAACATTACATTTTTACATTTCTATGTGTTTTTATGTTTCTATTTATTCATGTTTTTAATTATTGTTTTATTATTTTACTCCTATTGTGTTATTTTATATTATATGTATTGCCTGTACAGCACTTTGGTCAACTGAGGTTGTTTTAAATGTGCTGTATGAATAAATAAAGATTGAGATTGAGTAGAATACAAAATAAAAAACAACATCCATTTCATCATCCGACCCTCCATCAGTGTAATGAACTCTGCCTCTTTCTGCCTGTGTGCACCCAACACAAAGTGCTTCTCTTCCAGGACGACGAACTGATGAAACTCAAACGTGACACCACTTGAAAAAAGATGAGAAAAACATGACCCTCGCTTTCAACTTGTACCGAGCTGTAAACTTTCAGGCAATTCCACGGCGTCCTCCATGGCGGAGTAAGTGGGTGCAAAAGCGGTACAAAATAAAACCTCTTCACCCCCCCGCGAGGAAACGGTTCCCTCGACAGATCCTCACAACAGACGGATGTCCCTGATAGTCACTCCTATAATCACTTTAACTTTCTGCAGGGACAGATTTCACTTTATTACACAGATCAAAGTGTGGAGAGACAGAGCGGGGGGGACGACACGAGACAAATGTCCACCGTCGTTAAGAACATGTGACATCGGGACAGAAGCTGTTATCTGTTTCCACATTTCATTGCTTTTCTTTAGAGTTGTAGATATTGTACAACTATTTTTGATTCATGATTAATACAACATGCAATTTAAGGATATATACGTATGAAACGTAAAACATGACTGCCTGAGCTTCTGTATAAATGCACTGTGATGTCTACAAATAGATTTTTTTAATCTGTTACTTGATTTCTGTTTAGAGCACTTTTCCTACTGATCACATTTTTGTTTAGTTAACGTAATGAGAGTTTGAGTTAGTTCAACTTTCTTTTATTTAAAGTAAACATAGTTAAATGATGGGACATGGAGCTAAATAAGCAAGCCACTGTATTTAAGTGTTTTTCTATTGATGCCCTTCATTACTCCCTTTGGGGACATATTTCACTTTATCACACAGATCAAAGATTGGAGAGACATAAAGACAATGATCGTGTTGAAGTGGAATCTCATAGAGGTCGTTATTGCTTTTGACATTTTATAGAATTTACCATCGCCTCACTAAAGACTTACATTTACATTTACTTCCTAAGTTATAAAAGATTACTATCGCATGTAACCTTCAATCAACACAACTTAACCTTGTGATTTCTTTATGTTAAAGGAGCCATTTCATCATAAATCCATTTCTACCTTCCAGTGAAGTCATAAGACAATGCTCTTGTTTATGTGGAATCTCATAAAGGTCGTTATGGGTTTCTATATTTTATAGCATTCATGATCGTCTCCCTAAAGAGTTTCATAGAGTACATGGTGTAACTGTGACCCAGTTGATCAGTTCTGTCCTGACTGAGCACACGCACCTGTTACCTTGGCTGCTGTGCTCTCACGGTACGTCCACACGGCAGCATGCGTTGAAGCTTGCCGGTGGGCGTGTCTGGAGAGAGACCAACAACCAATCACATTCATCTCCCGTCCCGGACACACAAGCACGCGGTTTGATTGGCTAGAGCTTGTACTGGCATGTGATTTGATTGGCTGACGCTTCTGTGGAAGCTTGAACAGTTGAACTTTTCTCAACTTTTGAAGCGAGCAACGCGAAGCGACGGAACCACAATGCAGTTCGGCAACGCGTGACGTCACCCCATTCAAAGTGAATGGGAAGAAGCGTCGAAGCTTCAACGCACTCCGCCGTGTGGACCGGACGTCAGTGTTTTGTCTCCCTGTTCCTGCCTGATGGCGTCAGCTGATAGAGGTGTTATGGTTTATCTTGTTCTGCACAATGTTGATTATTCTCTCTGAACTAGCTAAACACATCTGTAGTTCTTCAGGGTTGACGTGGCACCTCTACGGTGAAGTCAGAACCTCTGACTCTTTGACTTGTTTTGTGAACTCTCCGGCCGAGGCTCCTAAACCATCAGTGTTTGACATCAAAGCTCTCCCCGTGTCTCCTTCATGAGTCGGTGACTCCTCCTGCATTGCTACATAGAGGTTTCCCCCACACATGACATATAATATTTCAAGAGTCTGACGATGGGATATTTAGATAAACATGGAGGTGGAACTTCTTCTACTTGATACATATAACCTTCAAAACCCCTTTTTTATGTTATAGACATAATTTGACCATAAAATCCATTTATTTCCTCCAATAAAGACAATGCTCTCGTGAATGTGACATCTCATAGGGGCGGTTATTTGTTCATTTATTGCATGTACTGAATTATCTTCTCACCTATAGAGTTGTATAGACTATATAACTCTACATAAAATGAGGGAACTTGTTGAACTTGCTGCTTATTCACTCATCAAATCTACCTTGACTTAAGGGCACCATTTCCCATAAAACCCATGTATATGTGTGTCGTTATCAGAGGTGGGAAGTAGTGGAGTACAAACACTTAGTTACTGTACTTCTGGTATCAGCACTTTACTACACAACTTATTTTCTGACGACTTTTTACTTTGACTTCGTACATTTTGAACACAAATACCTGTACTTTCTACTTCTTACATGTTGAACTCAAATACCTGTACTTTCTACTTCTTACATGTTGAACTCAAATACCTGTACTTTCTACTTCTTACATGTTGAACCCAAATACCTGTACTTTCTACTTCTCACATGTTGAACTCAAATACCTGTACTTTCTACTTCTTACATGTTGAACTCAAATACCTGTACTTTCTACTTCTCACATTTTGAACACAAATACCTGTACTTTCTACTTCTCACATGTTGAACTCAAATACCTGTACTTTCTACTTCTTACATGTTGAACTCAAATACCTGTACTTTCTACTTCTTACATGTTGAACTCAAATACCTGTACTTTCTACTTCTCACATGTTGAACTCAAATACCTGTACTTTCTACTTCTTACATGTTGAACTCAAATACCTGTACTTTCTACTTCTTACATGTTGAACTCAAATACCTGTACTTTCTACTTCTTACATGTTGAACTCAAATACCTGTACTTTCTACTTCTTACATGTTGAACCCAAATACCTGTACTTTCTACTTCTTACATGTTGAACCCAAATACCTGTACTTTCTACTTCTTACATGTTGAACACAAATACCTGTACTTTCTACTTCTTACATGTTGAACTCAAATACCTGTACCCTGTACCTCGGTACAAGTTGAAAGCGAGGGTCATGTTTTTCTCATCTTTTTTCAAGTGGTGTCACGTTTGAGTTTCATCAGTTCGTCGTCCTGGAAGAGAAGCACTTTGTGTTGGGTGCACACAGGCAGAAAGAGGCAGAGTTCATTACACTGATGGAGGGTCGGATGATGAAATGGATGTTGTTTTTTAACAGCTGGTTCCTTTAGTCTGAATGTGTGTTTGGTGCGTGGTCATTATTCTTTAGAGTCATTGCGTGCCTATTGGTTGGAACACGATCCGTGTATCCATCACTTCCTGGTCTTCTCTAAAGAAGAGGGACCAATGGAAACGTTGTCATGTTGCCGTTGTTCAGCATGGAAACATTCATTAGCTAACAATGACATTATTGTTCTATTAATATAAAGGGAGGTCAGGTACTCTTTAAAGCAGCTGCTAGCTATGGGTACTTTTTACTGAAGTACACTTCAAAGCCTCTTTACTTTTACTTGAGTAAAGAAGTTTAGTCAGTACTTCTCCTTTTACCAGAGTATCTTTAAACACGAGTATCTGTACTTCTACTTGAGTAAAGGATGTGTGTACTCTTGTCTTCTCTGGTCGTTATTATTACAAAGGGTTCACATTGCTGAGATACAACGGGACTCATGATTTCTTCATCAGACAGTAATATTTTGTAGATTAGCTTCAAATCTATTTCTGTGTTTGTGTGTTTTTTTGGACGAGTGGTTATTGTTTGCAGATATTTATTAAATAAACTGCGATCACAGGACGCTCTGGGAATTCAGCCCAAGTCTGGCCTTTGTCTTTGAGAAGCAGCTATTGTTCAGTAATCCTCGGGATTAAACCCCCATTCCCACCAGGTTTCTGTGAATCCTTAGAAAGTCATCAATCTGCCACAATCACAAGACAATAAACACAGAATAATTAAACTCTTTTATCTTTAGTTTTACCGTTAAACCTCAAATATTGCTTGTGTATCCAAAGGCCCAATCCCAAACCACGCCCTACACCCTACCCCTACACACTCCCCCTCCGTGACGGAGTGAACTCATCAGCGGATGTTTGCTGGAATTACTTGTAAACAGCTTGTTTCCTGACGGACACACACAGCGTTGAGTCCGGTCAGGTAGAGACCGGTCTCCAGTCAGCACCGATGCAGACTCGCTGTTTGATGGCTTGATAGCCCACTCCCCCTCCACACCGCTCCACACTCATTGGTTTGGAACAGCACGTAATGTGCCGGACCCCTCTTAACTGAATAAAAGCTGCTCCTTTCCTTATTTCTTATTCTCGGGCTGGTGGACAATTTGAGACTCAAACACTCATTCAGCACCTCTCAAAGACTGAAAGGACCATTGTTGAGATCTACTCCGTTCATTTCAGAACTTCATTTCACTGTCCTTTGTAAAATAAGCTTTGAGAACTGGACATATTTTACAATGACTTCAAAAAATTATTCATTGTACATCATTTCCGTTTTCTTTATTGTATTTTAAGGATTGTTTAAAGACTTTAAATACATTTCAGTCATTCCCTACACAATGTCCACGTTATTAGTAGCCCTGTTAGCCCTGTTTACAGACTGAAATATCACAATCATTCACACTACTAGATCGATTGCTATGAAATGTGGTAAATAGTGAGTCCTGGTTTAGATTGAAGTGATATGTCTTGAAAACTTTTGCATAGATTACCACGACATCTTTGTACAGATGCTGCATTCATGGTGCCATGAACATGAATCATACAACTTAGCTGCTGGGAGGACACATTTAAAGGTCCCACGTCATGGCCATTTCCACTGATCATAATTCCATTGTTGAGGTCTACTAGAATAGATTCATACTGTGCAATTTTCCAAACTCACATTGGTTCCGCATACAGCATCTCTGTAAAGTATGTGTATTCACTTTCTCCACTAAACGGCTCGCTGCAGCTCTTGCCCCCCCCCTCCCTGTGAGCCCAGTGTGCTCCGATTGGTCGGGACCAGTCGGGACGTTGTGAATCGCGCTGAGCTCCGTGGAGGTGTGATTTCCTTGTTTAGCGATACATAGCGAAACACAGCCAAACTCACCCTGAGCACACACACAAAGTCACAGCCGAAGTAAAAGCAATAAGGGTGGCTTGATGTTGAGAAAGAGAAAGGTTGATGAACGCTGTGAGAATGGGTCTGCAGAGAGACTTTCGCCGCGATCCCAACGGTCTGTTATCAGCCTGCAGCCAGGGAGGAGAGATCAGCAGAGCTGCATGCACCGAGTGTGTGAGGAAGTCCGTGGATTGGTCAATTTGGACCAGTACAGCGGGGGCTTAACGTAACGGCTCCGCGGACGTCACGTAACGGCTCCACGGATTGGTCCATTTCGTTCCGGGGACGACATGACATCATGATGTACCCGGAAGAATCAAATGGACAGTGACGTATCTCCAACGAGGCGTTTTGGGGAGGTATTTTCTGTGTTAGAGTTTTACTCCCTACAGGGTGTACTTTAAGGGTTTTGACTCTGCAGACCGTTTACATGCAGACAAACCTTCATAACACAAGGGGACGGGCAATAACCGGAAAAGCATGACATGTCACCTTTAAGTGTAAATTGTGTACATTCCCTAAAGCTTTCTCTGCTTTATCGTCCATTGGACCACAATTTACTAAATACACATCATGAAGTATTCAAGAATACTTGAGACTAAAGATCAAGACCATAAACTCATCAGGGAAATGTTGACAAAGGTAGTAAATTAAGGAAGAGGGAGGGTCATTTTATCACAGACTTCTATACAATCGGACTTATTTCTGCCGCCCCCTGCTGGCCATTAGACAAAATGCAAATTTAAGGATTTAACCTCCTTGGCTTCACTTTCGACTTTAGCTATAACTGGATGATGGTACCGCTCTTAAAGACATCTGCCAGGCATTAACATATTAGCTTCAGTGTTAGCATGTTAGCAGTAGCAATTAGCAATCATTCCTTTGAATATGTAATTTTCTAAGGAAAAAATACACGCTTTATTTCTCGATCACTGTAATGCAATAGGATTAGCTTAGCTCTAGCAGGTTTTTCTGAATCAATCCATAATCTTTTAGTTGTTTGAGGGACAACATATTTTCTGGGCACCTTATCTATGTATTCATTCATTTATTTACAGCTGCTATGAGCCAGTCTGGCAACTTAGGTCTGGTGGTAAATTGGTGTATAATTATTCAAACCCTTCAACAGATTACAAATGATCCATTGCACGTTTAAAATGAAGAATCAGCTACTTATATCTGTCCTCCCTAGTTCGCCATCATCGGACGCATCAATCTTTCTGCTGACAGAATAAAACGGAGATCTTTTATGATGATCAAAACTCTCGCCAACCGTTACTTCTCTCTGTCCCCATAAATGACCGGTGAAGCGTCCGTAAATCACTGCCCAGGACTCATAGCTTGTGCCGCTTTCTCTCTTTAAGGACTTCTGCACCTGTCTCATCCGATGCATTTAAATGCACTTTAATTTATCTGCTCTTATACCTGAGAATGAAGTGGACTTTCACAACAGCACACACTTGAAATAGAAACTGTAAACATTACGCTTTGCAAGTTGCTAAGGATAAAAGTGTCAGATAAATTAAATTAAATGTTTTGTTAAAGGCATCAACAATCTCTAACAGAAAGCAGCTTCTTTAGAAACACTTTTGACCAAGAGGTTTCTATTTTATAAGGTTCAAAAGTCAGATGAAAGGGATAGAAATGCCTTGAAGGGAATATATTGTTGAAGATCACTTAGGACGGCGTTACGGGGGAAATGGATGTCTACCAGTTGGAGGATCAGAGGTTTGAATGGCGACAGACTGAACAACCCATTGATATCAATTGAAAAGTTCAGCAAATCTATGACAATATAGTACGAAACCTGCTTTTAAAGGCATCGACAATCTCCAAAAGAAAGCAGCTCCTTCAGAAACACGTTCGACCAAGAGGTTTCTATTTTATAACAAGTAAGGTTCAAAAGTCAGATGAAAGGCATAGAAACGCTGTATTAGCTTGAAGGGAAAATATCATTTAAGATAGCTTAGGGGGTAAAAGTTGAAGGATCAGTGGCTTGAATGGCGACAGACTGAACAGCCCATTGATATCAATTGAAAAGTTCAGCAAATCTATGACAAAAAAGTACGAAACCTGCTTTTAAAGGCATCGACAATCTCCAAAAGAAAGCAGCTCCTTCAGAAACTCAGAAAGAGTAATGATCTCCAACTTTTAAATCTTTCTTCCTCATCTATTAAACTCAACCTTCAGTTTGTGTGCGGTGCACACGTTCAAGAACACCACGGCTGCTTTCACGCCTCTCACTCAGACGCGTCGTTTGTCACCTCCAGACACTTCATTTCTCACTGCTGACTAAAGCCGAATCACAGCACCGACCGCTACGCACTCATTCCCGCCTCTGTCCATTAGGCTTCTTAACGCTCACATGTAACGTAATATACTTTTAACTGTTGTACAATAGGCCGCCATTGTCAGTATGTGCGTCTGTGTTTTGTGTGATGACATGTGTATGTATTTTAATGTTTATTATGTTTGTGTTGGGAAAATCCTGAATGTCCTCTTCCAAAATGAGAGCAACATGATAACAAAGGTATCCCAACTGTAGCTTTGAACATGACAGGATGTGTGAGGACCTGGAAGAGCATCAGGACTGTTTGAGGCATAGCTACGTGATGAACATGATGATTCAGCCTCTATGGAGAGAGACATCAAGCATGCTCATTTCTGACGTGGAGCTAATCTGAAGTAAACATTGAATACTGCTTTCTATGCCTCCATCTTGTGACTGTGTGACTCCCTCTCTTGGATATCAGCATGTGAAGGACACTGCTCAGGAACTACTTGATGCTCTGTATGTGATGACTACTTCCATTCTGGAGAGGATCACGGATACACGGATCCTGTGGTTGAAGCTCAAGCCGGTGACGAGGGATATTTTTCCAACCGTTTGTACATGTATGCGGAACTGAGGACGGAGTCCAGAACAAATGTCCTTACGGGGACAATAAAGTATATCGTATCGTATCAAATAAAAAGGCGTCCGGTTTACCTTCAGCGTGGTGGACCCCAGCTCCAGACCCACCAGAACCGTCCGGTCCACCAGCTCTGCTATCCGGGGGGTCGGCCACCTTCAGGGAGTCCTGCACCAGGTCCGTGACGTCCACCTGCCAATCAGGGCCCAGCATGGTGATCACCTGGTCCGTGCCCTCCGTGGAGGTGGTGTGGAACTGGGTCAGCACTTTGACCCCGGCCCGCTGGTACTGGAGGGTGCAGCCGCGACTCACCCGCGGCTCATCCTCATCCTCGTCTGCATCGCTGTCTCTGGTGCTCCTACGGGGGAGAGAAGGGAAATTAATAAGATACATAAAGTGGTCCAATTATGCCTGTTGTGGTTTCCCTTTCCAGTAGTGTGATATATAGGTTTTTGTGCATGTAAATCACATTACACTACATGTTACTTGTAAGTTGCTTTTCTCCCAAGCGACTTACATTCTTGATACAGTGGACAATCCCCACAGGAGCACTTTGGGGTGAAGAGTCTCAGGGACACAACGACATGCTGACTGCAGTGGGGTTTGAACCTGTGCCCCTCTGATCCCAACACCAAGGCTATACCCACTGCGCCACACGCCTCCCTAAATGGTCTGCAAAGGCTAAAATCCCTGTGTCTCAGGAGAGGACTCTTTAAAGTAGAGACAGTACATACTGATATACACCTGAACATCAGCAGGAGAGGACTCTTTAAAGTAGAGAGACTACATACTGATATACACCTGAACATCAGCAGGAGAGGACTCTTTAAAGTAAATACACTACATACTGATATACACCTGAACATCAGCAGGAGAGGACTCTTTAAAGTAGAGACACTACATACTGATATACACCTGAACACCAGCAGGAGAGGACTCTTTAAAGTAGAGACACTACATACTGATATACACCTGAACATCAGCAGGAGAGGACTCTTTAAAGTAGAGAGACTACATACTGATATACACCTGAACATCAGCAGGAGAGGACTCTTTAAAGTAAATACACTACATACTGATATACACCTGAACATCAGCAGGAGAGGACTCTTTAAAGTCAATACACTACATACTGATATACACCTGAACATCAGCAGGAGAGGACTCTTTAAAGTAGAGACACTACATACTGATATACACCTGAACATCAGCAGGAGAGGACTCTTTAAAGTAGAGACACTACATACAGATATACACCTGAACATCAGCAGGAGAGGACTCTTTAAAGTAAATACACTACATACTGATATACACCTGAACATCAGCAGGAGAGGACTCTTTAAAGTCAATACACTACATACTGATATACACCTGAACATCAGCAGGAGAGGACTCTTTAAAGTAGAGACACTACATACTGATATACACCTGAACATCAGCAGGAGAGGACTCTTTAAAGTAGAGACACTACATACTGATATACACCTGAACATCAGCAGGAGAGGACTCTTTAAAGTAGAGACACTACATACTGATATACACCTAAACATCAGCAGGAGAGGACTCTTTAAAGTAGAGACACTACATACTGATATACACCTGAACATCAGCAGGAGAGGACTCTTTAAAGTAGAGACACTACATACTGATATACACCTGAACATCAGCAGGAGAGGACTCTTTAAAGTAAATACACTACATACTGATATACACCTGAACATCAGCAGGAGAGGACTCTTTAAAGTAAATACACTACATACTGATATACACCTGAACATCAGCAGGAGAGGACTCTTTAAAGTAAATACACTACATACTGATATACACCTGAACATCAGCAGGAGAGGACTCTTTAAAGTAAATACACTACATACTGATATACACCTGAACATCAGCAGGAGAGGACTCTTTAAAGTAGAGACACTACATACTGATATACACCTGAACATCAGCAGGAGAGGACTCTTTAAAGTAGAGACACTACATACTGATATACACCTGAACATCAGCAGGAGAGGACTCTTTAAAGTAGAGACACTACATACTGATATACACCTGAACATCAGCAGGAGAGGACTCTTTAAAGTAGAGACACTACATACTGATATACACCTGAACATCAGCAGGAGAGGACTCTTTAAAGTAGAGACACTACATACTGATATACACCTGAACATCAGCAGGAGAGGACTCTTTAAAGTAGAGACACTACATACAGATATACACCTGAACATCAGCAGGAGAGGACTCTTTAAAGTAAATACACTACATACTGATATACACCTGAACATCAGCAGGAGAGGACTCTTTAAAGTCAATACACTACATACTGATATACACCTGAACATCAGCAGGAGAGGACTCTTTAAAGTAGAGACACTACATACTGATATACACCTGAACATCAGCAGGAGAGGACTCTTTAAAGTAGAGACACTACATACTGATATACACCTGAACATCAGCAGGAGAGGACTCTTTAAAGTAGAGACACTACATACTGATATACACCTAAACATCAGCAGGAGAGGACTCTTTAAAGTAGAGACACTACATACTGATATACACCTGAACATCAGCAGGAGAGGACTCTTTAAAGTAGAGACACTACATACTGATATACACCTGAACATCAGCAGGAGAGGACTCTTTAAAGTAAATACACTACATACTGATATACACCTGAACATCAGCAGGAGAGGACTCTTTAAAGTAAATACACTACATACTGATATACACCTGAACATCAGCAGGAGAGGACTCTTTAAAGTAAATACACTACATACTGATATACACCTGAACATCAGCAGGAGAGGACTCTTTAAAGTAAATACACTACATACTGATATACACCTGCACATCAGCAGGAGAGGACTCTTTAAAGTAGAGACACTACATACTGATATACACCTGAACATCAGCAGGAGAGGACTCTTTAAAGTAGAGACACTACATACTGATATAATCCTGAACATCAGCAGGAGAGGACTCTTTAAAGTAGAGACACTACATACTGATATACACCTGAACATCAGCAGGAGAGGACTCTTTAAAGTAGAGACACTACATACTGATATACACCTGAACATCAGCAGGAGAGGACTCTTTAAAGTAGAGACACTACATACTGATATACACCTGAACATCAGCAGGAGAGGACTCTTTAAAGTAGAGACACTACATACTGATATACACCTGAACATATGCATATGATGTCCTCTTTAAAGTCCTCTCTGTTATGATATATACTTATTTCACATGTAAAAAGTACAACAAAGGTTCTCCCTCCACATCTAGACTTTCTTTCTTATTGATAAATTCTACTTGTGCTTGGTTCAACACTGTAAGTCAACTTCTGGAGATATCATGTTCATCTCTACATTTCTATTTTTGAGCTTAGAAAGCCAGCGTTCTCACAGTCGTAAAACCCCCCCTGTGCCCGGCAGGTCAGGCCATAAAACCTAGTATCAACATACGATGCATTAACACATTCCTTACGGGAGATTAGAAGCAATGATGGTCATAAATGTCAACACACAGAATAGGTTAAATGTCTAGGAGTAAAGACAAAATTAATGAAGCATCGAGGATGAAGCACATAAAGTATGTTCTTTTCAGAAATACCCATGAACACTGCGTGTGCCACTTGTGCAAAAATTTGTCTAGGAGTGGCCAGCAAACCGACTGAGAAGCCCTCATTTAAAACATTCAACACTTAAAGCCATCTCCACTCATTACTAGTCACTGAATGACACTCATGCCCCTTTCATACCAAGGCTTTCCCGTTCTAGCTCCGTTGCTAGAGCTTTTCTGGTTCGGAACCGGTTCTTCGGTTCAGCTCCCGCTCTGTTCACACCGCTCAGAGCCCGACTGGTGCTGCGTCATTGCGTCATCGTTTGCGTCATGACGTAACCGCTTGCGTGCCTGCTCACATCGACAACAACAACAATGGCCGATTATATTGAAGCGCTACTCGTTTTGGTTTTGCTCTGTCGAAACGAAATGGAAGAAACGGGACGACTTGACTACCAACTTTACAGTCGTTACATGCTACATTAAAAAGTTCTTTACAATCATCATCATCAACGACGACTCCGTAGGAGAAAGAAGGTAAATATACGTCCCATTCGATGGCGTTAGAGCTAGCTGTTGTTAGCCTCTGCATGCGCCAAGCTCAAAATACCCAGCTTTGCAGCATTAATTACTATGGTATATCATTAAAACTGATTCTCAATGTTATTTCCACAGATCATGTTGAAGCTGGCGGAAAGGCGGATGTCAAGTGTTATTTGGACACGGCCCAGATCTTCAGACTTAAGCGTGACGTATGCGGTGCTTGCTTTCTAGACCGACAACCTTTTGGTGCTTGAAACGAACTGGATTCCGGAGCTTAGAGGCGGCTCCGCTGCGGTGTGAACAGGAAAAAACGGTGCTTTTCAAGCTCCAGCTCCGAACCGGCCCTGGAACCACGTTGGTGTGAAAGGGAAATCAGATTCTACGTCTCAACGAGAGCCTTCTGTTCTCAAGGGTCTCTTTTCATTTCATAATTTGACATCGGACCACTGATGTGAAACACCTCCACACAAATCCATCATTGTATCTGTTCTGATGTGCTAGAAAGAAGCTCTCTGTGCCAGCAGGGAGGGATGATAATCACCACAAAGCAGATTTTTGGGATAGATGTCCTTCTTATCTCACAGGAACCCTGGGCAGCGGGGTTAAATATGCCAGGTGCACCCCCCACCGAGCGCAATCTGCTCTACAACAAGATGTACGAGTTACCAAAACTTCGCTCAGCAGGCTTGACACTCTGCCAGTTCCTCTTCAAGAAGCGGCTTAATCTCAGCTCTGACTCTTTGACTTTCGATGCAGGAGAGGCAGCGGCACTCACAAAGTGTGTTTACCAGCCAGTAAATCAGTTTGAGTAACAGGCTTCGATCATTAGGCTAAACTTCTGTCACAAGGACTCATAGACGCTTAGAAAACATCTTTCATAAATTAAGTTAAGATATACTTTATTCATCCCTATTTCGTATTTTTGTGTCCGTCACAGGAGCATGTACGTAAACAAGGCCTTGCACATAATGTGAAATGAAAAAGAAACAAACATTTCAAAATAGAAAATTAAAAGGGAACAAAAAAATACATCTTCGCTTTAACTATCTCTATGCACTAATGTCCCCTAAATCAAAGGTGGAAGAAGTACTCAGATCCTTACCTAAAAGAAAGAATACCAGAGTCTTAAAATACTCAACTTCAGGAAGAAGTCCTGAATATTAAGGAAAGCCAATTTTATTTATATACTGTAGCACTTTTCAGCACGTGGCGATTCAAAGTGCTTTACTAAAAACAAAAGACATTTCAGAACAAATACAGCATACATAAATTATTAAATGGCATTTAAAAACAGCTACTTACTTTGTAAAAAGAAGTACAGACTATTATCAAAAGTAATTTTTTTATATATAATTTATTCGTTAAAGTTAATCAAAAGTGAGTATTTTTTGTTAAATCCAGCCTGAAGACTTTTGTTTTTGCTGCTGATTTCAATTAAATAAATAACTCTTCATATCCGACACTGTAACCTTGAGGTTTCTCCCAGTTGTATACGTTAATTGTTGTTTTATTCGGGGAGTTTTCCTTATACACGGCAAGGCTCTAAGGAAAGAGGTGGCTCCATGCTACACACTGAAAAGCCCCTGAGACGAATGTATCATTTGTCACATGATATATAAATAGAATTACATTGATTGAATAATTGCCTTAACAGCACAATGATTGTTGCTTTTACCTCTCCACCGTCCCTCCCTTCTGCTACTTTATCTTAGCACGCCACCCCTGCACACGCATCATTTCACCCCCGTGCTTCAGCCTGTTCATACCTGAGCTCTGGCAGGCTTTTATGACGTATTGGAAAAAGAAATGAGCTTCCTATAAGGCGCTCATGGATCATTAAAGGTTCCTGTATGCGGTTGTTCATTCAAGTAACTGTAAGTGCACCTCATGAATCTCCTTCGCTGTGGTTAACCTCGGCACACTTATCACATCCGAGTCTACGGTTGGTTGAATACTTTACTTAAAAACTCTTTTAAAAAATGCTTTCTCATGTGATGTTGTTGCAACGTATCAAAGCCACGATGAAGTCAATACTGAGGAAATGATTGCCATGACAGGTAGAAAAGCTGTAACAATCGTGAGAGCATTGATGCATATCATTAGCACAAACGGCGTCCATTGCTGTCTTTAAAACAATAGCAATTCAATATAATTATAAGAGGTGCTGGGAGATACTGGTGTTTTCTGCAGCAATTGAGCCATTTGGGCGTTAAAATGAACTTGCATATGGATTCTGTCTCAGATATTACAAGCCCCTAAAAGTTGCATCTCAAGCCTTTAAGGAGATTTTTATTTTATTTTCAGATGGTATGAATAAGAGTTTTTATTACAGCATAACTAACAAAGTTATTCATTAAACAAATGGAACAAACCTGAAGAAATACAGAATTGTTGTGAAAATAATAGATAATTTAATAAGCTGTCGTTTGCAGTTTGTCAAAGTCTGTCGAGTGTTTGCGTGTTAGTTTTTATCGGGAAATTGTCTTTCATTACTTAATAATAATAATAATAATATATTTTATTTATAAGCGCACTCTTCATTTGCGTAAACAAAACTCAAAGTGCTACAAAATGAAAAATGAAAAAGGGTGAAACAAAATAACAATAAAAAAACAATTAAAACAACATAATAAAAGCCCGCATGGCATAATGTGGGGGATTTAAAAATCTAGTTAAAGGCTATTCTAAAAATATGCGTTTTTAGGCCTTTTTTAAGTAACAAGCTGGATACAAACAATCACCTCAAACTTCATAATCCTAAAATGTAGACGGTTTAAAGATTTGAAGGGAACACCACGAGAAGTGAACTTAGACCGTAGAAACAGCTGCATTTCTTTAGTGGCTCGGTTAGAAATGATAACAGAGAGTCTATGTTACAAACTATGGGTAGACACAAGTCTTCCTCACGAAGGGAAGCTGATGCATTATGGGACATGTAGGATGTAGTCGGGGAGGTAGGGGGGACTTTCACTTTTATCAGTGTTCTACTACATCAATTTTGAATTATGCAAGAAAGTAAAGAGTAACTTCATTTAAAACAATGCATAACCAAATTATAAATGAGCAAACCAAGGTCTGAACAAAAGTACAATTGTTTATTTTTAGTTCTGAGATCAAGTCATAATTCGGAGAAAACAGTGAGAAATCCAAGAAAAGAGATTTAACTCAGAGTTCTGCGAAAAATACGAATTATTAGTCAAAGTCAGAAATCTGAGGTAAATCCAAGCAAAAAAAGGGAACATTCTGGGATTAAACTCATAATTCAAGAACGATTTGAACTCTGGGAGAAAAATCTGAATTAAAAAACAATTTATTCACAAACCCTAACCCTAATTCTCTTCCGTACGAATCGAACTTAAACACCTACAACTAATTGAAGGCATACAGAACTTGTTTTCCAGATAATTAATTAACTCCAGAATAATTATTTCAAGGAATTCTGAGATCAAAATAAGAATTCAGATTTTAATCTCTTTTTTTTCTCGGATCTCAATAAAGAAAAATCACTTTTGGTCGGATCCAAAGACACGAATCACATGTGTCTCTCATCCTCTTCTGTACAAATTAAACTCAGACGCCTAAAACTAACCTAAGAGTAAAAATGTTCCCAGAGATATGTACATACGAGCTCCCTGGCGTTCGGACTGTGGCCCTCTGTGTGTGGGGGGGGGCTGACAGTGTGGGTTAGGGTCATGTAGCTGCAGTTGTACTTTAGTAAGTGAGTTAACTCCACCGCAGACCTCGTTACTCATTCAGTTAACGGCGGTGTAAAACCCAATGAGACAGTCAGACTCTCCGTCTCTGTCGGGACTTCCACAACAAACTTTACCTTCCTGACTCAGAACCTGGAAATAAGGTTGATATTTTCCTCTCCGCCAGAAGAAAAATGTCTGTTCTTATTAGAGTCTCTGATTCAAACGAACAAGCCGAAGCTCCGGTGCACCCGAGGCTGCCCGCCCGATTACACTTTCTTTCTGTTTTTAGAGCATGTTGCTGGATAATGCAGCCAGTGAGCAATTCTGCAGCTAAGGCCCACTGCAGGAGACCTCTCTGTGAAGCCCAGGATGTGTCACGTTAAGAGAAGGAACGTAGGATGGAAAGACTGCAACGGAAAGAGAGAGTGTCGAAGGTCGTCTAAAGGAGAGTCGAAGGAGTGAATAAGCACGAGATGGGAGGATAGAGAGAAGTTAATGAAAAGACAATAACTCAGGCGAAACGAAGCAGCTTTCGCAAAGTCTGACGCAGATAAACACCTGATTTGGGGGCGCTGGAATGTTTGAGATGATTAACGAGCTAGAATACATTGCTTGGGAGAGCTTACGTTGAGGTATCATTTACAGTGCTCTGTGCAAACATCATCTAATTCATTATCAAAGCACTTCATAATGACTGTAACCAAATAAGAGCAAGGTCAAGACAGATGGATCCTGCTTTCCCTGCCAGGGCTTTTCTAAGAGCCCTCGTTCGTCAGCATTAAGATGATTTCTCGTAAATCTGGCTGCTCTCGGTTCAGGAGCCTGTGGCTTGCCAGTCTGCTTGGCAGTGGTGTTGTTTTGTTATTGGCACATGTCCAGGTTGTTGTTTTTCAAGTCACAAAGTCTCAAGTCTTAAAATCAAGTACAGTCGTGTTCTCTAGACGTTGGGCTTTAGTCCTAAACAAGTCAAAATACCACTTATAGTTAAAGGTATAACAAGTTAGCATGATGCTATAAGGGTGATTAAAGGGGAAACTATGCATGCGAAACACATGAAATGCATGTCAGGTCTAATATTTATCTCAGAAAATAGATGTTCTTTTTGGAGGTATTGGGGACTTTTTGAATATGATAGCTGACAGGAAGAGAGGCGAAAGTACGGAAGAGGTCGAGGGCTACATTCGATTTGATTTATTTTGAATGTGTAAAACAATAATACAAAGATGTAACATGAGAATTATTATACAATACAAAAAATAAGCTGTGTCAAATTGATATACAAACATATTACTCTACTTACATGATGATACAACATGAGAATCCTTTTTTAACATCTGACCAAAAGTGATTTCATTTTGAGAAATGTTGGATCTTAAAACATGTTTTACTTTTAGTCAGATCTTAACAAATGCTTCCCATGACGCCCTTATCCTCTGCTGGAGGAAAGGAAGGTAAACCGCCTCTAAACTGGGAAGTTGTGATGCCATGTTCAGCCTCTTAAGGCCCGGACACACCAAACTGACACCAAAGAACACGTCCCGACGGACCCCGACTGTTGCGTCGCCTCTCGTCTCTGCGTCTCGGCCATGTGTCGCACTGGAACACACCGCAAAGACTTCAGCCGACGGCCAAGAAGCACGTACGAACTGCGCATGCGTTAGTGGCAATAACTCTCCTTACCAGCAGGCGGCGGTAGTGTGTATTCGTCATTCAAAAGAGGCAACAACCGGAAGACAGACGGCGTGATAACCGAGAGAAGAAGAACAGACTGCGCGATATAAACAAACAACAAATAGCGTGCGTTCCATTTTCACTCTCGTCCATCAGACTGTTTCACATAGCGACTTATAATCGAAAACATGTTTAGTGCGGTACTGGAAAATGAAAAATAATAGCCGTCTGTGTGTGCCTTCTTCACTTCCGTTTCGCTTCTCATGCACTGATTCGCTAAGCTGAACAGCCAATCGGAGTGATTTATTTTGCCGACAGACACAGAAGGTGTCGGCACGACCGAAAAGACACGACGGTGTGTGACACACCAATCTGAGTAGGGCGACAGGACGCTCATCGACGTCCAGACATCTATCGACGGCCGAAATTGGCTCGGTGTGTCCGGGCCTATAAACTCCTGAGTGACCTTACATGTAGGATATTTGTTCCAGAGAAGTGAAATGTCCAAACTGCAATTACTGCCTCGAAAACCAGAAATATTGTAATTTCATCCCATTAGACCTTTTTGGGAAGATATGGTCATACACTTCGGCATGAAAGTCTAATCAGTCCATCATTATGTCCAAGTGGAAGTTTCTGTTCCCTCAACGAATTCCCGAAATATCACGTTAATGAGAGCGAATAGACAGATGGATGGAAAACCCCAGAACGTAGAAGCCTAATGGACAAAGCTAATGAAAAAGGCTTTGATATTCCAGCTTTACGGCTTCAGAACCATGGGATTTCTACATGTCGATGGCAAACTAAACCTACTGATGAAGGCCATATGAAGCAGTCATATCGTTCACATGACTGAAGAACAAGCGTGTCATCTTACCTTGGCTGGAATTGTGTTATCTGCATAAGAAATAGTGTTTCCAAATGTGATATCTTCCATAAGATAAGTGTAAATATCTGAAAACCACACGTGCATATATGTGCATTCATCATGTGGTAAACATGGTGAATCTATGGGTTTTTCGTGAGCTATTCATTACTTTTCCAGACTACTTTGATGTTGATTCAGCATCGACACTTTGACAAGAAGAATACCCTGAAATTAGATTTTGGGCTCTTTTCAAAATAAAATAAATGCAACTGAATCAATCAAGAGGTGCACACATGAGGAGGAATTGATTTCCTGTGAAGTAAAACGTTTTTCCAAACAGCATAGGCCACACTAAGACTTAACAATCAAAGGTTGTTAGGACTCTAAAAAACATTGTTCATGTCAAATAGCACCGAGTGAAGACCAGTGTGCTGTGATACTGATAGTAGTATAGTGCGGATCAGGCAACATAAGAATACAGCATGCTATATCTCATACATCCAAAGATATATCCGACACCCCCGCCTGGAATACGGCGAGTTCTTTTGGAAAGGTCTCGCCAGTATCAGCAGCTTCAAACGTCTGCATGTGGCACCAGTGAGAATACTAGAATCTGCCTTTGTCTGCAGTTACCTGATGCTGCAAAGAACTACAGGGAAAAGTAAAAGGAAATTGCATCCTCTCAGCAAATCCAAATGACAGCATGGAACAAAAAAAAAGACCTGCGGTGAAATGAATTCTCGGGCCCGGGCTGAGTGGCAATCACAGAAACCTAAAATAGCACACAAGGGCTGTTTGATTATTGTTTTCACGGGGGCACAACACAAGTTATATGCCTGGGAAATAGTTTGGAAGATTTGCAGCGATACATCAACGTTGGAATCACCAACTATTGATATTAAGGGGTGTTGAATTACGGAGAAACATCGTTATAGAAGAGTTATTCCTTATGTGGACACCTGGGCCTGGTTAGTATGGACAAATGGCAAACACTATTCAACATCTATCTATCTATCTATATGATTTCTCTTCTGCTAATTTAAAATCCTGCGCCTTTTTGATGTTAAATAAATGAATGAACGGTACTAAAGTGGCATTTTACATAATAAAACCCCACCTATAGCACATGAAAGCCCCTTTTGAGAAATGACGCTATGCGAGATGTTTGCAAAGCACTCACACATCTTATTTCTTCTCCTTAAACACGCCGTTTGTATTCAGGTGGGGTGGGAATGGATTTTGTTGTGGTGCAATGTACTCCGGCAGCCAGCCGCAGAGTGTTAATGCGCCCATTAAGCATCTCCTAAACGAAGGGCTGAGGGCCTGTTTGCTACCGCTGCACGCATGACAGGAATGCTGGGATATTTTAATGAGGGTCCTCTAACCTGAAAACACATCTTTCATCGAGGGTCTCCGCTCCGAAAACCTTAATCTCCCTCTGGTGCAATTTTTTCCCCGCCTACATCTAAAAGGTTATTTCGAACAGCTCATTAATTTTGTATCGCCTGCTGGATTCCCTCCATCGACAGAAGCTTTGACGGTTTAATATTGACATGCAGGACGAGAGTCTTTACAGTGGGGAGCGTTTCAGAATGTGAATACGTGTGATCATTTAAAATAATACTTGAATGTACTACGCATCAATAGATTGAAGATGGGCTTATAAAATCAGTAGCTAAAACACTCTAAATGTGCAATTCTGCATTAACAGGCGCTTTCACACCGCAGTACTTTTCCCACAAAGGTTCATCAGAACTTAGTTCACGAGAACTCTTTAGTTCCCCGAGGGAGGATTGGGCCCACTCCCTCGACCTTACCCCTCCGTGACGGAGTGAACTCCGTCTGTAGCCACACTCGCAGCTCAACGAGGCTCCCTCCTGTCAGATGGAGGGAGTAAATACAGCAGCAAGCTTTGGGACGGCGGCCTCCCGTCTCTCCGGCAGAAACAGGAAGTGCCGTAACTGTATGTAACAACGGTTTCAAATCAGCATCTCTTAGACAAAACGTTTCAATTAATAACTCAAATAAAACTCCAAACATCTTTCATTGTGTTTCAAAGCTGTTTTAGTTTTAAACCTGATGTTTATAAGCGTCTTAGTTTTTGCAACGGTCTGTAAATATACACAACTTTATAATAAAATGCAGACATTTACCTTTTTCTAGACGAAACACAGGTATGATCCTCAGTTAAAACATATGAGTTCATCATGAGGTTGTTAACATCGCAGTTTATCAGTGGATGTTTGCTGGAACTACTTGTAAACAGCGTGTTTCCTGACGGACACACACAGCGTGACTCCGGTCAGGTAGAGACCGGTCTCAAGTCAGCACCGCTGCAGACTCGCTGTTTGAGGGCTTGATAGCCCACTCCCCCTCCACACTCGTTTAATATGGCGGACCCTCCGCGTGAACGCCTAAACGGAGAGGTAGGGTGTAGGGGGCGGTTTGGGAATTAAATGGGCCTTTGTCAAATGAAGCCGCTGACGTCACTTCTTCTTCTTCTGCTTCGGGTTTATTGGCAGGCCGCAAACCACTTCACGGCGTATACTGCCGCCCGAAGTCCCCGGAGTTGGGGAAGGCTTCTAATAATGCTAATGTGAGGATAATAAAATGGCGGTTTTACGGGGTGTGGTTTGCAATCCCAGCCAATCAGACATAGGAACCTTTGACGGAAAAGGGGGTGAAAAGGTTCTCATTAACTCATTTTAGTTCCGGCTCTTTTTGACATTTCAGAACTAAAGTGGGAAAAGTACTGCGGTGTGAACGCGCCTAATATCTCTATTAAAACACTGCATCTATTGTAAAATACACATTTTAACATATGTATAATTGCTCTATAATACGCAATGTGCAAGTTGTTATATTTCCTTATTGCATTTGTGCTTTATATTATTTGATTTGAAATGGTTGTTGCACGTATTAACATTAGCCTCTTATTACTTTCTTATTACCTTTTAATTAATATTGTTATTCCAGTTATTTTCTTCCTTTTTGTATTCGACATGTTTACTTTAATTAGACATATTGATTTTCTTTTATCTTTTAATTCAAATGTTTAGTTTAAGTTTTGCATAATTATTTTTAATGTATGTTTTTTTGCATATTTGTATTTAACTCATGTTTGTATAAATATTATATGTTATCTTATCCTTTTTTGCACTATGCTTCTTTCATTTCTCATGTACAGTATATATAGATATTTTAGGCAACACTTTATATTAAGGTACACAAATTAACCATCAACTGATCAACTATTCTACAAGTAATAAGCCATTAGTTGATAGATCATATGTGTGTTATTATGGGAGAATTACTATTCTTATTCTTATTAGGCCCATATTGAGCATATTAAGACCCAAAGTCATGTACAACAACTTCCTTAGTTACAATAAATACACACTATTTAGAGGGTTATAAAGGAAAAACTCTCAACTAATGGCTTATTACTTGTAGAATATGGTCATGTAGAATAAGGCATTAATAAGTATATATATATATATATATATATATACTGATAACATGCATGTTAATTAACAACTAGCTGATGGTTAATTGTGTACCTTAATATAAAGTGTTACCATCTGTTAACAACCCAATGCTCCCCCAGGGATAGATAAAGTATCCTGACTTGGTTCAACGGGGTGACGTCATCCTGGAAGTAAAAGTAAAAAAAACGGCATGGTCATTTTGAGAAACACCCGACTGACCTGCTTGTTAGTCAAGACCATCATTACCTCTCTGAAAGCACAACCAAGATGCATCCTTTCTCTGCACAAACACAAAGTCAAATTACTTCTGTATCTTGGACTTGTTGTCCAAAATTGGTTCAGATGACACAAACATCACCACCCTATAGATCCATTTTCACTCGAGAGCCTCATTTTGTAGTGTTCGTTCCTGCTGAACCTGAGCCGGAGCGTCTAATTGGACGAAAACAAGCAGCTTCGCATTTAATCCAGGGAAACAGAGAGGCGGCCGGCAGCTTTTTAGTTTCTGATGCTGGAGACTGCGGGGGTTCATGCTCTTTGGATAATGAGTGCTCTGGTAATTATGTCCAGAAATGTCCGAGGAACAAAACACACTCTGGCTCAGGGTATATTTAAGAAAGATGATGCTACCTTTCAACATGAAATCTACAGCGTTTAAAAGTTGGTTTCACCCGGGGTTAAAACTCAAAACTTCTGCCGTGTTTGTTTTTAGTTTGGACTTGAGGGACACCAACTCCCTCGATCAGATTTTGTTTCTAGTCAAATTGGAAAATAGGCGCTACATCTGTTCAAAAATACAAATACAGTTATTACGGTTGTTCAAAGTTAAGGAAAGCCTTTTTTCAGCTCTGATGAATAGAAAGTTTGGGTTATAACTTTACAGTTCTTAGAAAAAACGTTTGATTAATCCATCAATCAAGTATTTTTCATGCAGCCACCACATGCTCAGGTGGCTTAAGTGTGTACAGCACAACGACTACTTCGTCACAGACAGGGAAATAACCCTGCTGCGGCGTCAACATCCCCAACGAATGATGTCGCTGAGACTTGGCTCTGTCCGTCTGTACTGAAGTTAAACTTCAACGAGGTTTAATGAAGAAAGTAAAACAAGCAATAACTAAAGTGGGACAATACGATCAACATACAAATATCCAGCTCACTCTCTGTCTTTCCACACAAGCCCAGCAAAAAACAGGTGGATTAAATACCGTAAACCACACCCATTAATATACGTCCTGAAGGTGACCAATTACAAATGCGTGCGGTGTCAACAAATAATGATAGGAACAAAAAGCATTTTGGCTACGACATCCCGGATTAGGTAGAAAATGTAAGTCTGTCTGAAAGTGCTATAAATGCATTAATTTAAGGAAAAGGAAATTAAATCGGCATTAACTCCAATGAACACTTTATTCCCACTTAAAACAATAATTTCTTTGAAATTTACTTTACATTTTTGAGCAGGAATAATGGCCAAAACTACAAAAAATGACAACAAATCTGCAAAAAACTGTAATTTCTTTCAACAACATTGCATGCATGCTATACTATCTCAGTTTGTATTGACCCTCACCTCCTGTCGGGCAGGATGGGGACCCTCCAGCCTCTGATGAAGCTCAGGTTGTTGTCGGATAGCTCCACCTGCAGGGGGAGTTTCGGCACCCAGACGGTCAGCTCCAGCGGCGCGCTCAGGTGCTCGTAGCTGAAGATCACTCTGGCGCTCATGGACCCCCGCGTCTCCTTCCCGTTGACGAACACGTAGTCGCAATTCATGGACACCTAAAGGGCAGATCAGGGTCAGAAGTCAGAGACCATCTATATGGAAATGACCCGGACGCTGGCACAGACTCTGAGTGCTGAGAGATGATATACATTACAGCACGGCTGCAGCTGTCAGCACGACAATTCATCAAAGAGCATTTCAAGGTGGACGTGGTGCCCAGAGCAAATAGCGAGGATCTCTCAGATATTTGAATGCGATGTGAGAGTTCAGGGCACATAAAACATCTCTGCCAATACTTCCATTCTGTCTTACAGAAGTGGTTCACCCAAATAAATTAAAAGGGAATTGAAGGTTTCACTGCTTTACCTGCCAGGTTGGAGAGTGTCTTTGACTCAAGAAGAGTTCCCTAACACTCAACGTATCGGTTAGTTCATATAAAGAGTCCTCTCCTGCTGATGTTCAGGTGTATATCAGTATGTAGTGTCTCTACTTTAAAGAGTCCTCTCCTGCTGATGTTCAGGTGTATATCAGTATGTAGTGTCTCTACTTTAAAGAGTCCTCTCCTGCTGATGTTCAGGTGTATATCAGTATGTAGTCTCTCTACTTTAAAGAGTCCTCTCCTGCTGATGTTCAGGTGTATATCAGTATGTAGTGTCTCTACTTTAAAGAGTCCTCTCCCGCTGATGTTCAGGTGTATATCAGTATGTAGTGTCTCTACTTTAAAGAGTCCTCTCCCGCTGATGTTCAGGTGTATATCAGTGTGTAGTGTCTCTACTTTAAAGAGTCCTCTCCTGCTGATGTTCAGGTGTATATCAGTATGTAGTGTCTCTACTTTAAAGAGTCCTCTCCTGCTGATGTTCAGGTGTATATCAGTATGTAGTCTCTCTACTTTAAAGAGTCCTCTCCTGCTGATGTTCAGGTGTATATCAGTATGTAGTGTCTCTACTTTAAAGAGTCCTCTCCCGCTGATGTTCAGGTGTATATCAGTATGTAGTGTCTCTACTTTAAAGAGTCCTCTCCTGATGATGTTCAGGTGTATATCAGTATGTAGTGTCTCTACTTAAAAGAGTCTTCTCCTGCTGATGTTCAGGTGTATATCAGTATGTAGTGTCTCTACTTTAAAGAGTCCTCTCCTGCTGATGTTCAGGTGTATATCAGTATGTAGTGTCTCTACTTAAAAGAGTCTTCTCCTGCTGATGTTCAGGTGTATATCAGTATGTAGTGTCTCTACTTTAAAGAGTCCTCTCCTGCTGATGTTCAGGTGTATATCAGTATGTAGTGTCTCTACTTTAAAGAGTCCTCTCCTGCTGATGTTCAGGTGTATATCAGTATGTAGTGTCTCTACTTTAAAGAGTCCTCTCCTGCTGATGTTCAGGTGTATATCAGTATGTAGTGTCTCTACTTTAAAGAGTCCTCTCCTGCTGATGTTCAGGTGTATATCAGTATGTAGTGTCTCTACTTTAAAGAGTCCTCTGCTGCTGATGTTCAGGTGTATATCAGTATGTAGTCTCTCTACTTTAAAGAGTCCTCTCCTGCTGATGTTCAGGTGTATATCAGTATGTAGTCTCTCTTCATGTCTCCAGGCTTTAATGTTCAAAAAGCTCTTTATTTTCCTCGTACTACCTGTGCTGCAGCACCTCTTTTCACCCTCTGTCTGAAACCAGAGCCCAGTCTGCTCTGATTGGTTAGCTGGCTGGCTCTCTTGTGATTAATCAAATGCTTAGAGATGTCCCGCCCCTTAGCCTATCACGTACAATGTGTTTGAGCGCTAGCCAATAGAAGTGCAATTTTTTTTTCTAGTGATGTCGCGATATATAAACCTAACAACATAGGAAACGGAAAATCCCAGCATAATAGAGACATCTCTAAGCGGAGACCAATCAACAGAGCCGGCCAGCTAACCAATCAGAGCAGACACTAAATACAAATATGAACCAATGAGCATCTTTTAAATAAGGCTGTATGTTAATAATTAGCACACCCTGTAATCCCTGCCGCGTGCCACCGACTGCAGCTTTTTATCCAAACACTGCAGCAGCTGATTTTACAGCTTTAACCAGAGACATGGAGCAAGTCGGTGAGAATCAGCTGCTGCAGTGTTTGGTCAGAATTAAAAAGCCGCAGGCTGAGAAACACTGCGGTACACAGAGCTCACCGACTGTGGACTGTTCTCTCATCTAATTTGCATCTGTTATGCGGCCGAATGAGTGCTTCTGCTGTATAAGTCACCCAGTGTTTGCTAAGCATGTACAGTGAGCTTTGGGCATGCGTCTCACGTCTAACTCTCCACCTCTCGGAATAATGATCTACGAACAACTACACAGGCGCCTAATACCAAGAAAAGCTTGTAGGCATTATTCATGTGACGCGAAGGCCGACAGCTTTAGCTTATAACACCTACATTATTACACATATTCATGGTTAGGATATTAATGTAATGTCATTTGTGAGTGAGTGAGTTTGAATTCAATCTACGCGCAGTGCTACATTTTATTCTCAGCCATTTGTTACTTTAAACCATTCTTTAGCTTTCCCCCGCCTCGTCAGAAAGATCCAGCTCCATTTGAATTATCATAAATACTTGTCCCCCTCTAACGCTAAATTATTAACTGCATTGGAACTGGAGGGCTTTGCTTTCGGGCTGGGAGATTTATCGGGCGGTGGGAGGGAGCTGGCATTGTAATCAGAGGATCTAATCTGCGGAGAATGGAAGTCGGGCGGCCGGTTTTCTCCGAGCTGGAGATTCATCAAAACTGGGAGGAGGTCTGGGTAATATGATCCCCCCCCCCACCACCCCAGGATGAACTTCTTAAGATGACAGTCTTTCCCCTCTGCTTCAGCTAATGCGATCGTGCAGGGTCTGACCTCATGTGCGTGCTTGGGGAGTAACGGATTACATTTCATTTAGGATGATCAGGATACAGAGAGATTACAGGTGTTCCCGTACAGATACATAGACACGGAAGTAGTCGGATTACCAAGGATGACGATGTTACAAAACATTTGGAAATAAGGATAGGTAGATGCACTGGAGAGAATACCGAACACAATAGAATACAAAGGGGCTTAATTGGCATGACCACATTTTTAACGTAGTATTGCCAAAGCGTTCTGCACACGGCGTTATAACAGAACAAATCAAAAATGAACATTTAACACTTAGTAAAAAACATCCTTTTGATCTTTATATTCCCTCGTATTGATTTGCATTTAATATTGAAGTAATCCAAAAGTAAAAGAAAGTAATTAGGATACTTTTATATTGTGTTACTTCAATTATGCTTCTGTTTTTCACATCTAACTAGTTATAGTAACGGAATACATTTTTAAAGTAACCCTCCCAACCCTGTGTGTGTGTGGTGTGTGTGTGTGTGTGTGGTGGTGTGTGTGTGTGTGGTGTGTGGTTAAAGCCGGAGTAACTCAACACAACGACCTCGGCCACCTTAATTAATCTCAGCACGTCTGGCTGTATGCAGAGTGGAGAACATCTGCCTGACATGTACTCCCTGCTCCCCTGAACACACACACACACACACACACACACACACACACACACACACACACACACACACACACACACACACACACACACACACACACACACACACACACACACAACACACACACACACACACACACACACACACACACCACACACACACACACACACACACACACACACACACACACACACACACACACACACACACACACACAACAGCGGCCCTATCCGCGGAGCCGCTTCACTTCATGCGGCTCTTGCTGCTGATAAACTTGGCTGGCTAATTGCGAGTCAGAAGCTGTTAGCGGCTGCGGGTCTCAGTGTTCCCGCGGGGCCGTTCTGAGGACGGCTTTCACACACTGAGCCGCCACATGCCGTCACACCGCTGCTAATGCGCTGTGGCATCTTCCCTGGTGGCAGCAAATTGCCTGGGTGGAGACAGATCATCGGGACAAGTGAGGGCGCCGCTTGCTGTGTGGCAGCAGAGATGACAAAAGTACACACATCCTTTACTCAAGTAGAAGTACAGATACTCGTGTTTAAAAATACTCTGGTGAAAGTAGAAGTACTGACTAAACTTCCTTACTCAAGTGAAAGTAAAGAGGCTTTGAAGTGTACTTCAGTAAAAAGTACCCATAACTAGCAGCTGCTTTAAAGAGTACCTGACCTCCCTTTATATCAATAGAACAATAATGTCATTGTTAGCTAATGAATGTTTCCATGGTGACCAACGGCAACATGACAACGTTTCCATTGGTCCCTCTTCTTTAGAGAAGACCAGGAAGTGATGGATACACGGATCGTGTTCCAACCAATAGGCACGCAGTGACTCTACAGAATAATGACCACGCACCAAACACACATTCAGACTAAAGGAACCAGCTGTTTGGGAAATGAGAGAAGTAGAAAGTACAGGTATTTGAGTTCAACATGAAAGAAGTAGAAAGTACAGGTATTTGAGTTCAACATGTAAGAAGTAGAAAGTACAGGTATTTGGGTTCAACATGTAAGAAGTAGAAAGTACAGGTATTTGTGTTCAACATGTAGAAGTAGAAAGTACAGGTATTTGATTTCAACATGTGAGAAGTAGAAAGTACAGGTATTTGGGTTCAACATGTAAGAAGTAGAAAGTACAGGTATTTGTGTTCAACATGTAAGAAGTAGAAAGTACAGGTATTAGAGTTCAACATGTGAGAAGTAGAAAGTACAGGTATTTGTGTTCAACATGTGAGAAGTAGAAAGTACAGGTATTTGAGTTCAACATGTGAGAAGTAGAAAGTACAGGTATTTGAGTTCAACATGTGAGAAGTAGAAAGTACAGGTATTTGAGTTCAACATGTAAGAAGTAGAAAGTACAGGTATTTGAGTTCAACATGTGAGAAGTCGAAGTAAAAAGTCGTCAGAAAAATAAGTAGTCGAGTAAAGTACTGATACCAGAAACATTTGCTTAAGTACAGTAACACAGTATTTGTACTCCACTACTTCCCACCTCCGTGTAGAAGCGGTCACATGATGCAGAGAGAGAGGCGGGGCTATGGGTTCATAAAGGTGAAGACATGCATGATGATGATGAGGTGGAAGAAGTACTCAGATCTTGTAATTAAAAGTTAAATTAGAAATACCAACGTGTAGGAATACTCTGTTAGTAAAAGTCCTGTATTCAAAAGTACAAAAGTATTGGCGTCTACTGTAAATATATGTAAAGTACCAAAAGTACTCATTATGCATATTGGTCAATTTCACAGTCTGTGTTTATCAAGCTGGTAAAGGTGGAAGAAGTACTCAGAACTTGTACTTCAACGTGTAGGAATACTCTGTTACAAGTACAAGCCAAATGTTACTCAAGTAAAAATAAAAAGTATTGGCATCTAAATTGACCAAAAGTAAAAGTACTCATGCAGATGTCAAAGTCTGTGCTTATCAAGCTGGTAAAGGTGGAACTGATTGACTGTATTTAATACAAACACAAGTATTGTGTGCCGACACCTCGGCCAAGATAACCCCATGACAGTTATGTTGTCAGGTTTGTCAGTTCCTCTAAAGCACCTGAAGACATTTCACAACTTCTTCACAGGCTGACGCTCTCCTCAGCCGCTCCCTTTCAACGGAAAGACACCAACGAGCCCGAGAGCCTCCAGGGACCGGAGAGGGACTGATCAAAACCCATGTTAGTCTTTTAGAGGGTGGAAAACACAAAGACAAAGAAATAAAACACTGAGGCTCTAATTCATTATTCATCATTTCATTAATAAACCTGTCTGAGTGAAATAAGCCGATAAAATCAACACAGAATGAGTGATGTGACAACAACAACAAAGCAATGTCCCATTTTAAAGTTGTTTGTTGGTTTGTGTACAGTGCAGTGTGACAGAGCAGTATGTATGCCTGACATTTAAAGGTATATTGGACTTTTATGTACTTATATACGGTGGCCGACCGGGGAGAACACGCTGCAATGGCCCAAAACACGGCTGCACTTTCAGAAACTATGCAAATATAGAAACACAAATGTGCTAACAAAACGTGACACGCTGCGAGACGCTCAAAACTCAAAGGACACCGGGGGAAACTAAAAAGTGACGCTCACAGCTGGGACCCGAGCGCTTGGTGACATTCGGAGATAATAAAGTTTTCCACCTGTACCTGTCGTTGGAAACTTACCAAGAGATGACGTGTGTTGGCTTATTTGAACAATGTGGTCACATGTTATTGCAGAACTGTTGTCAGACTAACTCTGCCAACAGTAGCCAACTTTAATGATGATTCATAATCATCAAACGCTCCGGTCCCGAGCTGTGTGCGACACTTTTTAAAGTCCCCTGGTTTCCGTCATTTTGTAAGCTTTATGTAATGTGGCTCAGTGGATGGTGCGCTGAACTTAGTGCGCTGAACTTTGAATCAGGGGATAGCAAGTTCGAGTCCCAAGTGCTCCTGTGGGGATTGTCCACAGTATTGAGTATGTAAGTCGCTTTGGATGAAAGCGTCGAACAAGTCGTGTTTTGTATTGGCAGCTTTTAGTCAATGATGTTTCGTAAAGTTGTTTTATTAGTTAGTTTCTTCGTTTGCATGTGTTTTGGCACATTTGCGTTTTAAATTTGCATCGTGTTTTGGGCTGTTGAAGCACGTTTGCCGTTGTCGGCCACCGTATTTATTCGCAGGAAAACGTCTTGAGGTAAAAATATCTCGTGCTTCACATTCAAATTCAAAGGTTTTGTTTTTCAGATGCACACCTGCAGGTCCGCTGCAACTCGTACTACTTTTAAATCCAGTGAAAAGTGCTATATAAATAAACTTGCCTTGCCTTGCACAAAACTACCGTGTAGAAATGGCAATGCATTTCTTCTGACCTGAGCTCCTCCAACAAAGCAACATATATCATAAAATACAAAAATACAAATGAAAAAGTAGTGCAAAAAGTCTATTTACATTACAATGGAATATGTTATGTACAAGAACAGAATATTAAATTAAATAATGTAAATTAAGACGCAATTACATACGGCGTCGAAAGGAGCCAGTTGAGGTGGTTCGGGCACCTAGTTAGGATGCCACCTGGGCGCCTCCCTAGGGAGGTGTTCCAGGCACGTCCAGCTGGGAGGAGACCGAGGGGTAGACCTAGGACCAGGTGGAGGGATTATATCTCTTCGCTGGCCTGGGAGCGCCTTGGGACCCCCCAGTCAGAGCTGGTTGATGAGGGGAAAGGAACGTTTGGGGCTCTCTGCTGGAACTGCTACCCCGAGACCCGACCCGATAAGCGGGAGAAGATGGATGGATGGATACATACGGTTTATTGCGGTGATAACTATTATTATAAAAGTATTATTAGTATATTGCAAGAGCTTCATATTCATATTGCTTCATACCGGACTTGAACTTTAGTTGCCACGGTAACAAGGTAACTGCAAGCACAGAAAAGGTCCTTCCAGAAAAAAAGAAGAATAATAAAAAGACGCACACAAAGGACTCAACATTGTGTGTTTCCCAGCTGGAGATGCAATTATTGTCGAGATGTGGCTGGAAATAAACAATGCTTAAGAGCGGCTCGTTTAACAGACTGCGGGAGGACAAGTGATAATTTCTTTTTCAGCCACGTTTCAATGTCACCACATAACAAAGAAGAACAATGGAGCCATCTTGGTGACACTCACTCATCCTGCCTGGCATGTGTTTCCGTACAGAAACGGCATTTATCACGGGTTTTTATTCTCAAATTTAAATATTCACTCAATTAGCTGCCACAATATTCTGCCAAACTCCACTTAGGGATAACACATGAATTAAATGAGCAGGGAATGAAAGATGACATATGGGTAGCATTACTGGGATTGTGTCTCGGAGCTGTTACGAAGCTGTTTCTCCGCGTGATGGATGCGAGCGGCGTCAAGAGCAGAGCAACCGACGAGCTCATTTGGCTCTGTTAGCTAAATGAGCCAGCCCCCATTAGCCTGTTGTTAGTGGGATTAATGATGCTCAGGTGAGCGTGATCTGTTGTTCTGGGGATCGAGTCTTTTGGGTGCAAATTATAAAAGAAATCCTCATTATTTGTTTCATATTGCAAAGCAGTGATGTTTAGAATTTTAAGGGTAGTTCATTTCAATTGAAAAACACGCTCCACTGCTGGCTTTGAGGGCTATGAAAGAAGGATATGAGCTTTCATAGTCTGTATATCCCCAGCAAATAGAACTACATTATGTGGACACACTTTTATATAATGTTATTTATGCTGGCAAAAAAAAATCAACCAATCTTATAGCTTAGTTCTTGTTTTTAAAATACTCAATTTGGAGTTTCATTTATGGCACTGAGTCGAGTGGCTTTCCAGTTTTTTACTATTTTGAAGTCAAGCCTGTGAAGTCTTTCCCCACCAATCATTTAAGTTCATTTGGGTCGTTGTTTTTATTTTCGAAGGCAGCATCGAAGGCAGATCTGTGTATTTAGAGATCCTCTGTCTTTCTCGCTTGTTCCTGTCTGTAACTTGAGGAGGACAAAGGTCACGAGGCCTTTCCTGTGGGTGAGGGGTTTTGGCAAATGAGGAGTTGCCTGGTATTGATTAGAAGGAAAGGCGGGAATATAGGCCCCTCCTCTTCTAATGTATAGATGTGTTCCTGTCCCTTTGTCTTCAGAGCCGGCTTGGGATCTCATAATGAAAGTTGTGAATATACCTTGTGAACTCTCCGGCCGTATTTTCTCTCTCAATAAATATCAGTGTGTTGACGAAAGACTTCCCAGCTTCCATCCTTTCCTGAACATTGGTTCTGCACTGCTGCACAGAGGTTTTCTGCACACAAGGTAAAGCAGGTGTTCTTAGTATTGTATTTATACTCTTGCCTTGACATTGGATGTAATCCCGGCGTTAGATTCCCAACTTGGTATCTCAGCCTCTGCAGTATGACTTCATGGACCTGGCTTTCACAATGCGGGCATTGCATTGTGGAAAAAGGTGCCCTGCAGTCTATGTCAGTCAATGTTGTGGCATTAAGATGAACCTGAATGGGCATTCAGGGGAACAGCTCCAGGTAAACATGTGGCCAGCTGCGTTCACACATATGTCTGTAGATTACATTTGATATGTGGCTAAGGGTTGTGCATTAATTCAAGGGATCTCATCCAATTAATGACATGCTTGCATTTTCTCCCGCACAATTCTTGCTGCATCGTCAAGCAATCATTAAACAATGCCTTCTCTCCTGAGCTGCAGAGAGCACACAGTAAACAGGATGTTTTGGGGTTTCAGTGCGACACAAGGGAGAACCTGTCACTCGAGTATGCAGCAAGGAGCCTTCAGCCAGGTACATGTGTGCAGGGGGACCACAGGCACGAGATGCAATGTGCAGACACAAAGCCTTATCTGTGCCTTCACATGAGTGTTATATGAGTCACAGTGCCAGGGGAGAGTGTGTGTGTGTGTGTGTGTGTGTGTGTGTGTGTGTGTGTGTGTGTGTGTGTGTGTGTGTGCGCGGGATGGAGGTTTCTGCTTGTGATGGCCGGCAAGTCCTCCTTTCCCCCAAAGACAAGCTTCTCCATCCTCTCCCAGCGTGTATAGGGAGCCTAATACCGTTTCCCACACACACACACACACACACACACACACACACACACACACACACACACACACACACACACACACACACACACACACACACACACCACACACACACACACACACACACACACACACACACACACACACACACACACACACACACACACACACACACACACACACACACACACACCCACACATGTATCATCACTCAGGGGACATTACATGACTACATGCATTTCTGGAGACTATCCTAACCATACCATAACCAACACAGCTAACCCTAACAAGTCTCACCCTACATTAATGATCCCTATGGGGACTCCATTTGTCCCCATAAGGGAGCCAGTCCCCACACGACTATGTAAACGATGTAGGTCCCCACAAGTATAGTAATGTTAGAACACACACACACACACACACACACACACACACACAAGCTACAGTCGTGGCTTATCTGCTCTGCACATTGCAGCTTAGTTATTTCCAAGGAAATAAAAATGACAGCCTCTCACCTATTTTTACCCGCAAAGTTGGAAAAGGAATATATAACAAGAGTGTGAGCTGCAAACATTCAAATGATGAAAACACAGCGCGGAAAATAAAGCTTTATTCAAGGGAAGAAGTCTTGAGTTTTAGTTAAAATGCTGGTGGAGTCTCGAGGCACGAGGCCAGCAGGAGACGTGACAAGATACTTGAAAGCTCTGAATGTATTTAGCATCTGCAGTGCTCAGAATAAGAAAAAAACACGAGTATCTAATTAGAATAGATTGACGTGGCTTTTGACATGACAGTAAAGTATGTGTGGTATAAAGACACACAAAGTAGAGGAGTGTTTCCGGCTTTATCTGACGCACTCTTTTACACTGGAAAAAATGCTGGACCAAAAACAAGTTAAACAATAATGACATAAGCTGTTTTCACTTGACACAAGAACATCTGCCAATGGAACAAGTGGCAATGAGCTTGGTAAGATTTATTGAAATAATAATAATAATAATAATGCATTACATTTTTTATTAGGTGCTCAAAGCGCTTTAAAAGTACACATTACACATATTAGACATGTACGAGTCATTACTGCGGACATTACCCACAGGGGCAGATGCGGGTAAAGTGTCTTGCCCAAGGACACAACGGCCCGACGCAGTGGCGGCCGAGGCGGGATTCGAACTGGAGTTCACCGACGCCCCTTGATCTGATGACCACCGCTCTAACCACTGCGCCAAAACCGAAAGAGATATTTAGATAAATCAGATCTTGTAGTTAGCTGGGAGAATTCATTTTGAACTATATTTGACCAGAATCAGGAGATGCTGTGTTACAAGACAAGCCACAAGTTTTCTGTGTTCTGATGTGAAATGGTGATTTTCTAATAAATATGTAAACAAATAAGTGTTTCATCCGAGATACAACTCAAAATACGATTTTTTGACTTACATGTAAACGGGACCTATCATGCAAAATGCACTTGTTGATGTCTTTTATACATAACTATGTGTCCCCGGTGTGTGGAACTCACGCGGCGTCAGAACATCTCTCTCTTTTCCTCCGTACCCAAATCTCTAAAAACGGGGCTACAACGGAGCTGATCCAGATTTGCATCCTATATGACGTCAAATCGGCGGCGTACCCACAGCACTATCATAAACGTTGCTATCAGAAACAATGCCCGACTGTTTTGGACGTAATATGGTTGGTGTTCACATTAGCATCGCTAACACTCAGAGCTAACCCTGTACTGGAGAGCATGTGTGTGAAGAAGCAGGAAGTAGAAAGGAACTCACCTTGTGGTGTAACCGGCAAGAGAGAAAGCCTTTGAGCTCCAGACTGTTTCAGAGAGGATCCTTGATGATCCATGATATGGCGTTTCATCACGGCAGCATTTAGTTTAGACAGTAGCTGCCAGTAGAATCTCCCGCATGTCAGCATAAGCTCCGCCCCTCTTTTTGTAATCATTATTTTACTTTTGAAGCTTTATACATAAAATCAGCACTTTTGAAACAGGAAGTGAAATAGAGGGATGTGAGGCATGGCTAGAATGATCTGTTTGGTATTTTGACCAAAACACTTCATAGACATGTTTTTATATATTATTATATATCTGAGACCTCTGCTATTGCCTACAAATAGCATGATAGGTGACCTTTAACAAGATGATGCATTGTCTAAAAGCAAGACCCGATATCTCACTGCAGTGATACTTCTGAAGTTAGTATGTCTTACACAGAGTTCGCGTTAACCGAATATTTTCCGTCAATGACGGATTTTTTTCTAACAATGACGGAAAAATCTGAAAGCAGTCCGTCATTTTGACGGATTAGAACAAACTCGGAACAGCGCCAACATGTCCACCAGCGGCCCACATTATATTACATCCTTAGTGGCCAGGTCGACTGAGGGCGATCTACTCAACTGAAGTCTGTAACTATTATGTAGTCATTCACACCCCTGTCCAGTTGGTGGCGAGTGTGTGCATATTAAGTAGCTATTGTCTAGTCTTGTTTTTGACCTCGTCGTTTAACTGGCTTTAGCCATCGCAAAATGTCACGGCAGCTGATCGTCCGAAGCTTTTTTAATAAGCCCAGTAGTTGTGATGGTGTGGAGAAACGAGGTGAAAAGAGGGATTGGTGCGGTGGAGGATGAAGGACAGGCCAGTAAGACTACAACTGACAACGTTCAGCCAGCGGCAGAGGGGCAAGCAAGTGGCAAGGAGTTCAAGCGGGAGTACCGGGTTCAGTGGGAGCAAGGGTTTAAGGCAAGATGGCAAAATGTTCTGCGACATCTGTAGAGAAGCTAAGATGAGTAACGGATTCGTCCGAGGGTGCACGGCGATAATAAATCATTCATGTTCGTGTTGACATGAAGTGACCACACTCTGTTCATCTTTTTTTTTCCATGCCGTTAAAAGTTCTCTATGAATCATGAAAACAAATGAATGAATGAGCATTTGCTGCTCAGTACCCAAACATAAATATGAAATATGTCTCATCTCATCATTAAAACATGAAAAATAAAATAACGGGAAATAATGGATTATGACGGAAATGTTACGATCCTGACGGACAACGAAAAAGTCTAACGCAACCACTGGTTTTATATCAGGTGTAAAGATATATTCTGACTAGATATTAGACAAAAATACTTGGATTTCGAGTTGTTGTCGTGTACTTCAGTATTCTGGGGACGTTTCATTGAACTGTTATGACTGGAGTATTTCCTGCGCCTGAAGGGCTCATTTGAAATGATCTGGATTGTTCCACGGCAGGTGCACTGGAGCGAGCCCACTCAATATCACACGGCCCAACGACCTGTCTTTAATGGATAATGAAAAATGATCAACAACGTGCTGAGGCAAGCCGTCCCAAAGCAACACTTGTTCCTCTCCACAACTTTAACCACACCCCACTGTTCTGTACTACATGCTCTGACATCTGATGTTTAAACATGCATATTAGGCATCATTGTTTGTTCACCATGTAAAGCGGCCTTGAGTCCCTTGAAAGGCGCTATACACATGTCATCTATTATTATTGTCATCTTAATAAATAATGTAATATTTTGTTGACATATTAGCATTAAAGGTTTTTACAGAGAGATACTGTCGAAAGCCGAATCTTACTTTCCATGTTTTTTAGGATTACATGTGACACAAATCAGCCCAACGCCTTTGTAATAATCTTAAGAATAAATATAGAAAAACAAATGTGGTGAGATTCCTGGTGTAAAATAATTTAGAGGAACTGGCCTTTAAGATGTGTTTTGCAAAAAAAATGGTACCAGACTTCCCCATTTAGATCTGTGACATAGTGACATCCACTACGTTTTCTGTTAACAGAACATTGGCCCTTCAATAGTGTTTTTATTTCTCAGACAGTTTATAGATTTGTCATCTTCACGGTCATCTGTTTATTTGTCTTACTCTGTAATGCTGATTTCTTTCTATTTCCTTTTGGAGATGTTTATATTTTAGAATTGTTTATTTCTCTTTGAATGTGTTATTATATGTTGTTTTGTTTTATGCTGCTGCAACAAAGTACCTCCTATCTTATCGTATCCTATTTGCTAGCGCTCTAACACACACACACACACACACACACACACACACACACACACACACACACACACACACACACACACACACACACACACACACACACACACACACACACACACACACACACACACACACACACACACACACACACACACACACACACACACACACACACACACACCACACACACACACACACACACACACACACACACACACACACACAAGCGGCCCTATCCGCAGAGCCGCTTCACTTCCTGCGGCTATTGCTGCTGATAAACATGCAGAGCCGGCCAGCTAACCAATCAGAGCAGGCTGGGCTCTGGTTTCAGACAGAGGGTGAAAGGAGGTCCTGCAGCTCAGGCAGTATGAGACAAATAAAGAGCTTTTTGAACATTAAAACATGGAGCCGCTCTTTAAGATGCAGTATTGTCGTGCGTCATGTGTGTATTGCTCTTCATGGTGAGTGATGACTTATAGGCCGGTGCCAAGGACACTTTTTATGCAAGTGAAAAGTAATTTAAATCTGAATAGGCTTTATAACAGAGTGGATTTGACATTATTCAAATATGATGTATTCATCTGTTGAATTTAAGGATTTCTGTTATCACGAGACGAGCCTAGGAAGTCAGAGTTGATCACGCTGCGAGTCACGTCCGTCCTTCTCTCCCGACGGCGCAGAGTATTAACATGCAGCTGTTGCTGTATTTAAAGTTTCCAAGAGCTGCATGACCTTTACATGACAAGGAGACGGAGTTGGAGAAGTACTGACTACTTCAAGAAGAATACAGCTATGAGAGTCCCTCGGTTAAAACACCGCAGGTCCTTGTTGCTGCACGCAGAGTTTATTTGCTCACATAATTCATGCTCAGACAGTTAGCGTCAAACCTCCTGGTGATACGAAAGTGTGAGAAAGAACGATACACACTTAACTTCCTCCCTCACCCGGCTGCCTTCGTTACCCTTTGTGCAGCAAGCGTCCAACAACCAGTGAACGTCACGGATAAAGTGATGACTGGGGGGTCCCAAGGCGCTCCCAGGCCAGTGAAGAGATATAGTCCCTCCACCTGGTCCTAGGTCTACCCCTCGGTCTCCTCCCAGCTGGACGTGCCTGGAACATCTCCCTAGGGAGGCGCCCAGGTGGCATCCTAACTAGGTGCCCGAACCACCTCAACTGGCTCCTTTTGACGCGAAGGATGAGCGGCTCAACTCCGAGTCCCTCCCGGATGACTGAACTTCTCACCTTATCCCTAAGGGAGACGCCAGCCACCCTGCGGAGAAAACCCATCTCGGCCGCTTGTATCCGCGATCTCGTTCTTTGGATCATACAGTCTATGGTCAGGACCCATCCTTCATGACCGCAGGTGAGGGTAGGAACGAAAATGGCCCGGTAGACAGAGAGCTTTGCCTTCTGGCTCAGCTCCCTTTTCATCACACGGTGCGGTAAAGCGACTGCAATACCGCTCCCGCTGCTACGATCCTCCGGCCCATCTCACGCTCCATTGTTCCCTCACTCGAGAACAAGAGATACTTTAACTCCTTCACTTCGCACAAAAGAAAAGTGTATATATTTCTCATTTTGTTGATTATATAACAAGTAATAACTTTATTGGGAGAGGACATCTTTCACAAACAATAATTAAATGGCTTTAAAACTAAGATTTGCTGCAACTGCTTTCACATTTCAGTTACCATTTTGTTCATAAAAACTATCCATTAAATACATTTTCAGTTTAGGTTAATGATATGTCTCTTATCTGAACCATGAACCTGCAAACCATTCGTTATTCTATTTTGAATGCTACTTCTATTGTGGTAAGGTCTTGTTGTTATGCATTTGAAAATCCCTGCTTCTAGAAATAGCCATATAAGAAAAGCTCATTGTTATAGTATCATTATGTAAGTAAAGGAGTTTTTATGTATAAATGACATCCTGTCTGAGCATCAGTCAGGATTCAGAAAGAAACACAGCACCATCACTGCGACAATGAAAGTGGTAAATGACATTACTACTATTTTAGATAATAAGCAGAGTTGTGCAGCTCTGTTTGTTGACCTTTCCAAAGCGTTTGACACCGTTGATCATCGCATCTTAAAGCAGAGGCTACTCAGTATTGGCCTATCCAGCCTTGCAGTGGGGTGGTTTGTGAACTGCCTCTCTGAAAGGTCCCAATGTGTTCACTTTGATGGGCTGTCTTCTGAGTGGTTAAACATTTCTAATGGTGTACCACAAGGTTCTGTTTTAGGACCACTTTTATTCTCCATATATATTAACAGCGTAGGTGATAATGTGGATGAAGCTACTTTACATTTTTATGCGGATGATACCGTGGTGTACTGTGCAGGTCCCTCCATTAAGGAGGCTGTTGTTAAATTACAGGCTGTTTTTAACACTATTCAGACTCAGCTCTCTGAACTAAAGCTTCTTTTAAATGTGGATAAAACCAAGGTAATGCTCTTTTCAAAAGCTAAAAAGACACCAGAGCCTGTTTTAGATATTGTAACTACGCAAGGAACAAAACTTGAAGTTGTTGCCTGTTACAAATACCTTGGTATCTGGCTTGATGATTGTCTCTCTTTTAAACTTCATGTCAATAACCTGCGTACAAAGCTGAGGGTTAGGCTCAGTTTCTCCTACAGGAACAAGTCCTGCTTCTCGCTTGAGGCCAGGAAAAGGCTCTGTGACCTTTGACCTGTGCTGGACTCTGGGGATTTGTTGTTTATGAATGCACCTGGCAATTACCTGAGCAAATTGGATGCTGCGTATCACAGTGCTCTGAGATTTGTCACAAATTGTAAAGCGCTTACTCATCACTGTACACTGTATACCAAGGCAGGTTTACCATCTCTCTCTGTACGGAGGCTCAGTCACTGGTACACGTTTATCTGTAAAGCTATGTTGGCAAACTCCCGTATTATATCTGCTCTCTGATAACACAGAGAGTTGCAAGCAGCTATTGTCTGAGGTCACATGATGTAGTCTTGTTAGATGTGCCGAGAGTGAGGACTGTCTCAGGTGAGACAGCTTTTATGTGCGCAGCTCCACTTGCTTGGAACAATCTTCAGCAAGAATTGAAACTGAGCAATCTCATTCCTCTGCATGTTTTTAAAGCTAGGCTAAATGAAATGCTTGCTGATACAATGGGCACTTGTAAATGTCTATAACTATGTATCCTGTAAATATAATGTATGATGTCCTTTATTGTTTTATGTTTCATGTGGAACCTATATGCTGCAGGTCTCCCTTGAAAAAGAGAACTATGATCTCAATGGGACCAATCTGGTTAAATAAAGGTTTGAAATGAAATGAAATTATAATTTGTTGTTTCTGCTATCTGAGTTCAAATCTTTTAATTTGATTAAACGAGCGGACCACACGGCAACACTTCACTGTACTGCTTATACAATTATACACTCTGCATATAGTGCAATCTATTGTGACTGTAATTGACTGGAGAAAATAATAAGGGTGTAATCACAGTCTCTTATGTGCACTGCAAGTTGTTGTGATGCCATTTTACATTTATTTAATCAACCGAAGACACTTCATATTGTATCTCAGCTTGGATTCCCTGCGAGCCCGAGCGGTGATTGTTCCCAGGAACCTGAAGTACTCGTGTCAAATCTGCATCGCACTTAAAGAGGAGCAAGAGATGCTGGGATTTACCCTGCGGCACTTCAGGTGAGCAGATCTCTGAGAGGAGAGGGGACGGTTGAATAATTTTAGTTTAAGAAGGTTTAAAACAGAGGGAAATGAACAGGAAGTGTCAGCCATGATAAGAGCTATTTGATTTCTCTATCTAGGGGGGGGGGCGCCTCAGATGAGTTGAGGCCAAATCTCATATTTTTTTAACATATAATTGTAAGGCAATACTTGATTGTCACTAAAAGCCTTGTCTCTGCATTACAATAAAAATATAATTGATTAATGAATTTGAATAAAAATTCAAGTTAGTATTAAAGACATAAAAAGACAGAAATGTATAATTCTTTCTTTAATAGAAATGTTTCTTCTGCCCGTAAAGTGTCCACACCAGGCTTTTCTGGATAAGCGCATTTTTAAAACATAGTCATCGTCCACGCCGGTCTCAGATTATTTGTCAGTTGCTCCGATCAGATCGGTCTCCTCCATTTTGTAGATTAGTTACGACTTTTGAATCCACATAAACACATCGGCAAAATCCGGTTGACTTTGAGCATCTGTTTTAAACAGTTTAATCCCTTCGTGAATTGTTTCCACTTCTGCGCCGTCCTTTCATTTCTTCATACAGCGGGAATCCAAATTAATTAATCCTGAGTCCAATAACCATCAAAGTCGCTCCAATAGTGCTCCTTAATTACGCTTTCATCCTCCTTCAACAACATACTTCACATCCATCCAGTTTGTGGCAGCAGTTGTAGCATTTTTGAGACTTTGAAACTTTAATTACCGCTGTTGCGCTTGTGTATGTGTGTGGAGGGGCAACTTCCAACAGGAGTCATTTGGGGGGGCTCTTGGGAAAAAAGGTTGGGAACCCCTGCTCTAGATGATAGGAAAGGAGCTTCAATGCTTCCTTTGTTATCTCCTTGAGCCAAGGATACATTGGACCATCCTTTACAATAAGGAAAGGAGAACATGCTTTCCCACAATTCCTTGCGGCTGCGACATTTGAAAAGATGCAGCATTCAGATGTTGCCTTCTGTATACAATTAAACACAGAAATGTCACTATAGTACTGTCTTTCTAACAATGCCCCAAGCTTTTTCTTGCTATGTAATATGTATGTTCACTTGTATTAGCATGTGCTGTGTTGTTAGCCTCCATGTTGCATGTTTCTAAAGAGTTGATTACTTTACTTTAGGGTGACTTGCTAAATCTGTCCAAAACTACTGATGGAAATGTGCCTTGTTTGAATGGTGGTGTACGCAGTGTGTAGGCCTTATAAGTTATGCATATATTGCATTAAGTACTATTTATCTTTAAAACAAGTGTACGCAATCATACTAACTGGGATTCAGGAGGATTAATTGGAGTGGACAACAATTTCATTTCACTTTCCTTTCATACATCTTGATTCAAACCTTGATAATGAAGTAACATATCTTTCCAGTTTATCGAGCTGCATGACAGAAGTATTAGGATGCATTGTTCGTTGTCCATTCACGGGAAAAGCTAGTTTGCCCGCAGCAGAATCATGTTATCCGTAACCCCTTGATCTTTTCTCTGAGGTTAAGGACAAGTGGTTTGGAAAAGACGTAGGCTCTGATTTGTTTGAGGATTCGACCAGAGCCAAAGTGTCTCCTTGACAAGCAGCAGGTGAGGTCTTTCAAAATAGCTGCTCCCTGCAACCATATTGATTTATCAGTAGACTTTTATGAACATCCATTGATTTTGGCCGAGGCATAAGGGAATAATCAAATCACGAGTACATACTGTATGGAGCGACCCACAATAAAGCTTTTATGCTTCCCTGATATTGCGCGTGCTGCTGGGCCACTCTCCAGTATTACTGCGAGAGTAAGGGGATTACTTCTGTCTAAATTGACATCTTATCCCAGATACAGAGATGAAGGAAATCAGGTTTACTGTACCTTAACAATGTCCTCATTGGAGGACTTGCACTGCACAAAGGCAGAGACGTCAGTGACGGCTCCATTCATCTCTATGGAGACCATCTTCACAGGAATAGCCACTGTGCGTCCGGTCAGAATCGCTGTGTTGATGATTTCAGTGTCCTATGGAGAGAGGGGAACATATATATTTAAAAAGTACTTTTCACACACAGAATGAAGCTCAAAGTGCTTCAACAATATGGCACACAAGATAAACGGTAGATAAGACATTCAAGCATTATGACATGACGTATAGATATATATGGCAGATGCTATTAACACCCGGGCTACACATTAGATACTGTTTTGGATGTATAGGTATATATGGAAATGTTTCTTTGATAACTTCATTCCCTTGTGCTGCTGCGTCGTAAGGCACTTATTATCTTAAGCACTGTAGCTGTTTACACCCGGGTGTTGTACTGTATGCATCTCTTCTTGCTCTTTCTACGATCGCTTGGGAAGGTTACCTGAACATCAGGGACAACAAACACCTGTGCTATATTGTGAACATGGCTGTAAGGTAATACATGTCCCACAGACCCCCCGTGATGAAAGGGGGTTCACTCGTCTGAAAGAAGGTATGAGACGTGATGTTTTTTGGGGTGGGTGTAAATAGCCGAATAGCTGCCGTGTGTCGATTTACACCCGGGTGCAAATAGACACTATACAGTATATACAGATAACCCATTCAGTGAAAGCGAAAACAATAGGACACAATTAACAAATACTATAAAATAATTTAAAGAAATGGATAGAGCAAGAAGGAATACTAATAAAATAAGATTGTAATAATATTAAAGTGAAAAATTAAATAAGACCCAATGAATAAAGGAATATGAATAAAACAATGACAACAATTCCAATTAATAAATAATAATCATAATCATAACAATTAAATGAGTGCATTGTTTAAATTAGTTTTTTCAGAGCATAGTGGATGAAACCCTTTTCCCCAATTTGATTGTCGGGGACTTTTGGTGTATTTTAAAATCCCACTGTTGAGGTTTTTAAGGCTTGTACATGAAAATAAAACAATAGAGACTCAGTGAAATACGAGAGCTTTGTAGAGGGATTTTAAAATCAACTACAAGATGAAGTGCAGCTTAAACACTTAAATGACCTCTCCTTTTTCATATTCATAACACAGTGAGAGGTAGTCAGTAATGTTCCTTCCTTCCTTCCTTCACCATTACTGATGTCAACATTTAAAACCATCACCATCGGAGCTGCTGGGCCTAATTTCACTCTTTCACTGCATTTCATCAACTGACATTTTTATTTCACTGAGCATCTGGAAGTGACATAATTTGAAGATAATCTTAGCCTTAAAATTATTCCAGGAAGCTCGTTTTTTGAGTGTGGTCGGACGCGGTAAATCCCAGCATCAAGCTTTAAAGTTCAAACCGCATAAAAGACGTGACATTTACTGTACTGTTCCCCAGGATCTGATGCAAACTCCATGTGCTATAAGACGAGTTCAAAACAGATGGATGCTCTTATCAAAGATGTACACTACGACTCCGGACAATGCTACAGGAAGGGTTTCTGTCACTATGATTACGAGTCAACTGTAATGTTTATGAAAGGAAGTATGACTAAGAAAATACCCAGAATGTTCTTTTCCAATAGAGAGGCGAAGTCCCGCCCATCTACTTCCAACCCATGGGACCTTATTTCAGAAAAAGTATGTATTGAAGTCGATGGAGAGAGAAAGATTATCTTTCGATCCCGTTTGAATTGTGCCACGAATTACACACATGATGTTTGTCAATCTTACAAAATCATTTCCGTGTCCAAAAAGTCACAGTTTGTCGTAAAACTGTTGAAATATAAGACTATGAAAAATACGCAACTAGAAAGACTACAAATCCCAGAGTCCCGGGCTGAAGTGGAATAGTCCATTTACCTTAGGAACCTTCCTAAAGGAGTGAAATGACCCGGAAGTCCCTCAGTGGCAGCCATGATAAGTGCAGTTCGAATTCTCTAGAATGATGAGAATGATAGGAAAGGAGGTTTCAAACTTCCTTTATAACCTCCTTTAGCTTAGGAACCACTGGACCTCCCTAACTGACAGGAGAAGCGAAAATGCTGCCCCACAATGCCTTGCAGCCGCAGCATGTGCCGTCACTCAACAGTTGGCCGTTCACGGAAACAACCGATTATGACGGAGAAATTATATCATGAAAGTTACGGTGCTTATTACGCATTTTAAAACATAGGTGGTAAGTTGCCAAAGTGCTTTGTTTTGAACCTTCATCAGTATTATAATCAAAAAGAGAAATATGAACGTTAGTTTTCACTGAAATTATCAAATAAAGTCAACATTTCAGTCTTCACTGAGCTGTGTGGGGTTTGTTCAACTTTTAAAAGATGTCTGAATGGTGATATACACAGTGATAGATGTTAAGGACTAACGTTTATAATAAATACATCTGTATTGATTTTAAGATCTTTAGTTCATACGATCATACGTATTGGGATCATTGGTATTAATGTGGACCGGAGGGAGAGGGGGACGAGCATAAGTTTCACTTTCCTTTTTTATTTCAATTCCAGCTTTGGTCCTGAAGAATATGTTTCTCTGTTGTCCACGTTCATAAAGCAAAGCAGCAGCATCAGAGCACGGTGCAGAGTCTCTAGATGAGTTTACAGTAGTCCCTCGTTCTTATTAAACATCCATGTTGTTGTCCGCTGTATAGAAAACTGTGGTTTCCATGGTTTCCCCATAGCAGCAGACGCACACAATGACGTCCGCTGGCGCATCATAAACACGTCGGATAGTGAAAGTGCATTCGGATTCTCTAAAGCACCGCAGTCTCTTCTCCTAAGTCCTTTTCAATTCTCCTATCCACTATCCCTTAACCCCGTGACGTTTCACTCAGAGGTCAAGGAATAGACGATAGGGTTAGAACTTAGGAGCTGATTTTTAAACTATCCGACTGCAGCCCCGGTCCGGTCTTACGGAACCGACTAACTCCCCTTGTGTGTGTGCACAGCTCTCAGCTCTCAACGTGCCCAGACTTGGAGTGATTTTCACCTCTTTTAATACTTTTCACTTCATTCTGAAAGAAAGAGGTGAAATGTTTCAACGTGACGGCCGTCTTGGTGTGTGGTGCGAGATGGGAGTTATAGTTCATTGAGCAGTTTCACACAACAAAAAGTGTTACTTCACAGTTTTTAATTTTTTTGACTTGAAAATTGTCTTGACAAAATTATCTTGACAAACATCTTATGTGTAACTCGTGGCACAATTCAAACGGGATCGAAAGATAATCTTTCTCTCTCCATTGACTTCAATACATACTTTTTCCGAAATAAGGTCCCATGGAGGAAAGGGAGGGACTTCGCCTCTCAATCCCAATTCTGGCTCAACCATGTATGTTAACGTCACACTGAAAGTACCTTATTTCATGTTTTATATGACTGTTTTTTGCTGCTAAATACTCCACTCAGAAAACAGTTTTTAGTTTGAACCATTTTCCCATTTGGGTATTTTACGGAGGCAGATTTTTCAGGCATTTATTTGTTAATGAACTTCTGTTTAGGCTTAAGACAAACCAATAAATAGACTCAGAAATCTACTTAATGTATGTACTCAATACTCTCCTTCACACTGCAGCAGTAACTGTTGACATCCCAAGTAATGTTTAGCAATAAAGACCATTACAACTCTCTAAACCACTCAGTTATATATCCAATTAGAGAAATAAGCTTGTACTTATTTAGAAAAGAAGATAGGGATGAAATATTGAACGCATTAATGAGAAAATATGCAGTTACTTTCAGATAAATGGGGACAGTGACTTTTATCCGCATCAGTTTTTAATTCTTCATCTTATTTCACACAGAAGGATCTTCCCCAGACTTTAAAGGGCCCTGTATCTTCTGGAGCATGTGTAAGGCTTTTTAAACCTCTATCTTAACCACAGAGCTTCTTTTAGTAAGTCAAATCAGAGCAGAACAAGGCCCCTTGTTGTTGCCTTAAAACAATCTATATACTTATTATATTATATTACAGACCCTTTTCAAAGGCTTAAAGATGTCCTTGATGCCAATCACATCAGCCAGAACGTTGTTTTTTATCATTAAAGAAGCAGTTGGATTTATTCTGACTTATACCCTAGGATCAAATCTATCTATGTCTTATCTGTTTTAATTTGTCTCATGTACATTGCCTTGTGTTTTGTATGCTGCTGCAACACAGAAATGTCCCAAATTGAATTCAATAAAGTAATAATCTATCTATCCATCTATATATCCATCCATCTATCTATCTATCCATCTATCTATCCATCTATCTATCTATCCATCTATCCATCCATCTATCCATCCATCTATCCATCCATCTATCTATCCATCCATCTATCTATCTATCCATCTATCCATCCATCTATCCATCCATCTATCTATCCATCCATCTATCTATCTATCTATCCATCCATCTATCCATCCATCTATCTATCCATCCATCTATCTATCCATCTATCTATCCATCTATCTATCTATCCATCTATCCATCCATCTATCCATCCATCTATCTATCCATCCATCTATCTATCTATCTATCTATCTATCTATCCATCTATCCATCTATCTATCTATCCATCTATCTATCCATCCATCTATCCATCCATCTATCTATCCATCCATCTATCTATCTATCCATCTATCTATCCATCTATCTATCTATCCATCTATCCATCCATCTATCCATCCATCTATCTATCCATCCATCTATCTATCTATCTATCTATCTATCCATCTATCCATCTATCTATCTATCCATCTATCTATCCATCCATCTATCCATCCATCTATCCATCCATCTATCTATCCATCTATCTATCTATCCATCTATCCATCTATCTATCCATCTATCTATCCATCTATCCATCTATCTATCCATCTATCTATCTATCCATCTATCTATCCATCCATCTATCCATCCATCTATCTATCCATCTATCTATCCATCGATCCATCCATCTATCTATCCATCCATCTATCTATCCATCTTTCTATCTATCTATCTATCCATCCATCTATCTATCCATCCATCCATCTATCCATCCATCTATCTATCTATCTATCTATCTATCTATCCATCTATCTATCTATACATCTATCCATCCATATATCCATCCATCTATCTATCCATCTATCTATCTATCTATCTATCCATCTATCTATCTATCCATCCATCTATCCATCCATCTATCTATCAATCCATCCATCTGTCTATCTATCCAAGAGGGAACCCAAAGGAGGCTAACGTAGCTGCTAACTTCCTGCTAACAGCAGCTAACTGGAGTTAGCGTCAAACTCACGGTAACCAAACAACCATGCCGCCGAGAGGAGAGGACAACGTCAGCCTGTCACAGGTGCGTGAACTGTTAAACAACAACAGGATGCATACGGGCAGCTACTAACGCAGCAAGAAAACCATTTTTAAAGTTTCATCCAAATCTTGGTTGATTCCACCAAGAAGAGAATGGATGATATGAATAGGGAGGCTTAGGACCTTATGAACAGTCTACAGTTCTCCCAAAAATAAGTGGATGAACTAAAAGAGACTTGTAAGGAGTTGAAGAAGAAGAGCCAAGAAGCACGCACAGACATTAGTACTGTGCGTGAATCTGTTATGACAATGAGTGGAAAATCAGACTATCTTGAGGGCCAATCGAAACGCAAAAACGTAATTATTGATGGAATCCGAGAGTCTCCAGGGGAGAGTTGGGAGTAATCGGAGTACAAGGTCCGGGAGCTGCTCAGAACAGAACTACAGATGGATGAGGAGAGGATCGAGGTGGAAAGGGCACATCGAATGGGAAACGGCAGGGGCGCAGACAAGCCTAGGCAGATTGTTGTGAAGTTTCTGCGTTTCAAGGACAAGACGGCTGTGATGAGGAGACGAAACAGGTTGAAAGGAACGAACATCTTCCTCAACGAGGATTATCCTGAAGCGGTACGCCAGAAGAGAAAGGAACTCATCCCTGCCATGAAGGTCGAAAGGAGCAAAGGGAACATTGCTTACATTAGGTACGACAGACTAATTGTTCATCCTCCGCAAACCCCCACCCATCCCCCGATCCCCCCCTCCCAAAGGGCTGAGAGAACGGACTCACGCCACTCATCTCAGAGGACTGAGAAAAGGGACTAAAGAGACAGAAGGGGTTCGTAGCTTGGTGCATGCATATATACTAGGGATGCACGATAATTATCGGCCCGATAATTATCGGCCCGATATTAGGAATTATGACGTCATCCCGATAAACCGATAACAGTATTAATAGCCCCGATAATATACAATATATTTTTTGGGTAAAAAAATAAATAAATACTGCGGTGTGGGTGGATTGGGATGAGGGGCGCTTGTTTTTCACTCGGCTCCTCCCGTTTTGCCAGTACTGTGGTGTTAGTGGTTTAGGAAGAGGGGAGTTCTTCACAAATCCAGCGCTCCCTAATACTTCGAACCTGATCAGTCACCTGAAACATCGCCATCGCTACGATGGTGTGTTAAAAGCGTACGAAGACAATAATACAATACTGTGTGTGTGTGTGTGTGTGTGTGTGTGTGTGTGTGTGTGTGTGTGTGTGTCTGCGCGCGCGTTGGAGCTATGTGCAACTCAAGGCATATGCTCGAACCGGAGCTGCCTGGACGCTGCAATCATGTTGCTGAGTGTGCTGACTTTTCGTACAATGTCCCGCTGTCTGCTTCCTGCATCAAGTCAAGTGCTCGGCGCAGTTGTGTGGATAGAGCGCTCCTCTGTTTTCATTTAAACTGCTCCTTATATCCGTTAGCGCAGCTAGCTAGCACCAGATGCTAACAACAACAATGCAGTAAGGTCTCTCTCTTGCTCGCTCGGACCACACAGACACACACCCTCCCGGTCCTCCCGATGGCCAGTCGGTGCCTGCCGGTGAGCGTGGAAGTGTGGTCTGCCACAAGCGGGCGGCAGGAGCGGGGCTGTCAGCATCAGCTTGTAGATGGTATTTTAAACTCGATGCGCTCTGAAGCTACGGGGCGGCCGTGGAAAAAAAATACACATGCGTTAATTGCTTTAAAATAATTAGTGGCGTAATTTTAATTTTTATTATCGGTTATCGGTATCGGTCTTGAGAAGCAGGAAGTTATCGGTATCGGTATCGGTTTCAAAAAACCAATATCGTGCATCCCTAATACACACACACACACACACACACACACACACACACACACACACACACACACACACACACACACACACACACACACACACACACACACACACACACACACACACACACACACACACACACACACACACACACACACACACACACACACACACACACACACACACACACACACACACACACACACACACACACACACACACACACACACACACACACACACACACACACATGCACTTTAGCATCAGAACTGTAATGGAAATTGTGCTTAATTTTCTGTTAGTCTATCTCTATTTATGTCAGTGAATGCTAAACTACGTAAGACAGGGCTAAAGATCGCTCACTTGAATATCTGCAGCCTTAGAAATAAGGTTCAGTGTGTTCAGGATATGTTGATATCAAATAATATTCATATTTTGGCCATCTCTGAAACTCACTTAGATGACTCGTTTGAGGACGGTGCAATATCAATACAGGGGTACACTCTTTACAGAAAGGATAGAAACTGCAATGGGGGAGGAGTGGCTTTTTATGTACAAGGTCACAGGTCACAGTCCTGTGAAGTATAGGGAGGATTTGACGTTAAGTGAGGTAGAGACGGTATGGCTGCAGGTTCACCTTCCACATTTAAAACCTATGTTGCTGGGATGCTGCTATAGACCACCAAGCTCCGATAGTAATTATCTAGATAAATTGTGTGAAATGATTGAGAAGGCATGATGAAAACAGGGAGAATATTGACTTTCTGTCATCAGACTTCATTGAAAAACAAATTGATGACGGTAACAAGTACATGTAACCTAGATCAGATGATCAATCAACCAACCAGGGTCATTACCAATAGCTCTGGAGTAACATCATCCACATGCATTCATCACATATACACACACGCAAGTGAACAGTGCTCAAAAGCGGTATCAGTACCAATTGGCTTCAGCGATCGTAACTTTGTGGCGATATGTAGGAAAGCCAAAGTCCCAAAAGCAGGACCGAAAATAGTGCTGAAGAGATCTTATAAAGGGTTTTGCTGTGATCCATATGTGGAGGATGTTAAGGGAGTATGTTGGTCTAATGTCTTTAAAGAGAGTGACACAAATGCGGCACTGGATGTTTCCATGACATTGTTGTCACCAGTGATGGATAAACATGCACCCGTTAAGAAGTTAACCGTTGAAACAGTAAAGGCACCATGGATTGACGAGGAGCTAAAGAAATGTATGGCTGATAGAGACAGAACAAAAAGGGCAGTAATGAATTCCGGCAATCATTCTGAGTGGCAGTTATATTGCAAAATAAGAAATAATGTGACAAAACTGAACAGAAAGAAGAAGGAAATGTATTATGAGATTAAGATAAATGATATAAAGCATGATGGAAAAAAGCTCTGGGGTACCTTGAATACCATCGTGGGTAGGAAAAACAACTCAACACCATCCTTTATAGAATCAGAGGGGGCATACATCACGAGGTCTCTAGATATTGCCAATTATTGTAAGAACTATTTCATTGATAAAGTGGAGACGCTAAGGCAGGGAATGCCAAAATCTAGCTGCGTGTCGTCCTAAGTTAAAGGTGGGGTAGGTACGTTTCAGAAACCGGCTCGAGATACACTTTTTGTTATATTCCATGGAATGCTCTTAACATCCCGATAGCAATGAATATCTGAAGTGCTTTGACAACAAATCCATAAACAAATTTCATCTGTAGAAGCCGTGGCGCTGTAAAAAGTACAACTAATCGGATGGCCTACCTGCCTGTCAGCCTTCCATCGGGGCACAAACTTATCTCGTGCCCTCATTGGTCATGTGCGCGTTCGTGTGTGTTGGGGGAGGGGCTCTGTGAGGAAGTGGCAGATTTTTCCCGGTTGTGTATTTTCACATTCTAGCGCACTCGAGCCGGTTTCTCAAACTTACCTACCCCACCTTTAATATTAGAGAACGCATTATGAAAAATAAAAATGGCAATTATAAAAAATCCATCCATCTATCCATCCATCCATCTATCTATCTATCTATCCATCCATCCATCCATCTATCTATCCATCTATCTCCATCTATCTATCCATCTATCCATCCATCCATTTATCTATCCATCTATCCATCCATCCATCCATCTATCTATCTATCTATCAATCCATCCATCCATCTATCTATCCATCTATCCATCTATCTCCATCTATCTATCCATCTATCCATCTATCTATCCATCTATCTATCTATCTATCTATCCATCTATCTCCATCTATCTATCCATCTATCCATCTATCTATCCATCTATCTATCTATCAATCCATCCATCTATCTATCCATCTATCCATCTATCTCCATCTATCTATCCATCTATCCATCTATCTATCCATCTATCTATCTATCTATCTATCTATCCATTTATCTATCCATCTATCCATCCATCTATCCATCCATCCATCCATATATCTATCTCTCTCTCTCCACAACATATATTCCACTACTTTAGTTTAGCTGTGTCACCAAACAGAGCAGCTTTGATTTGATGTATTATTTCTTCTTCTTTCTGGTTTATGAAACATGGCCACTGTACGTGAAGCTAAGCCCAGCAGACCTGTGAGGAATAATTGACTGGACTCTGGGGCGGGATCCTAATTGAAAGACATCTTCCCTGGGCTCCACTTCCTGTTTTGGCATCTGTTTGGCATTACACACAACACACTTTATAATTACACATGTGCTGCTGTGGAGGCACTAATTATGCTTACCTGAATGTATCTCGGAGCAAAAACCAGACAACTCCTCACAGAGCTATCGTTCTTCTTAATTACTACGCTCTCTACCGAACTGCAAAACAGTTATTAAATAACCAGTTCTATAACCTGTAAAACTCATACGCTGTAACTCAATTAAATAAGCTGCATTTAACTTATTTCAACAACACACATAAAAGGTAGCAGGGAAGGTGACATGAGCTGGATTATAGCACCTACATATTATTTTGATTTAAAATGTAATAGATATATAAGTAGATCCAACAGGGATAATGTCTAAGATGGACAATGGAAAATATTGTTTGTTTTTAAGATCTGATCAATTTGACTGAGATATCGGTTAAATCTGTGGTAAACCTTGAATGGGGCTCAAAACATTAGAACAAATATAGATAAGTAATAATAAAATCATTAATATACATTTAAAAAATAATATGAATAATAACGTTGTTGTTATTAAAAGTAGGGTAAGTACGAATGGAGAAACCAGCTCGAGTGCGCTAGAATTTGAAAGTACGCAGCCGAAAAAAATCGGCCCGTTCCTTACAGAGTCCCTCCTCCAACACACACGCACATGACCAATGAGGGCACGAGGTAAGTCTGTGCCCCGATGGAAGGCTGACAGGCAGGTAGGCCATCCAGTTACTTTAGCCGGCTCAGATGATTGGTCGTGCTTTTTACAGCGCCACGGCTTCCACAGATGATATTTTGTTATGTATTTATTGTCAAAGCATTTACATTGCTATCGGGATGTTAACGGTGGGGTATGCAATTTTTTTCAGAAACACTTGTTGTTATATTCCATGGAATGTTCTTAACATCCCGATAGCGATGAATACATTAAATGCTTTGACAATAAATAATAATAAAATCTTGCCTGTCAGCCTTCCATCTCGTGCACAAACTTATCTCGTGCCCTCCTTGGTTATGTGTGCGTTCGTGTGTGTTGGGGGAGGGGCTCTGTAAGGAAGTGGCAGATTTTTGTGTATGTGTATTTTCTAATTCTAGCGCACTCGTGCTGCTTTCTCCAAAATTACCTACCCCACCTTTAAGAGCATGGAATATAACAAAAAGTGTTTCTGAAGTGAATTACCTACCCCACCAAAAACATATAATTATAAATAAATATATATGTATTTATCTGTTCAAATATACATTAAATGTTTAGTGATTCTCATCAAATATATGACATAACATACAATTTAAAAAGGAAAAATACAAAATGTATGTAAAGACTATCTCGTGTTTGATGCCAGGCTGTGTATTAATAATCAACATATTCACCTTTACATTTTGTATTTGAAATGATGTGAATTTGTGTATCTCGATGTAATCTTAAGCAGTCTTTACGTCTTCTCAGGGTTTTATATAAATAATGATTTCCTTTTTTGTCCAAACTATGTGGTTAGATTAAAGACTTATACTAAGGTGTTTATGTTGACTGTCCTCGCATTATAATATAGTCCATCACTGTGGAGCCTGGTTGGCGTCACGGTTTTTATCGAGGCGAGGGAACTCAATGCGGTTAATGTGAGGTTAAATGCTCATGTTGAATCTGCACCATTCCCCCCTGCCTTTGAATAATGTAAACACTACATGTTGCAATGCGTATCTTTACGAATACGCAAAGATAAACATATGGAAATGTGATGTGTGCAGCTTCGGGCTTTGTGCAACACGAAGCATCATTTTTTATTTAACATCTGGTAGCCGCCGCGGCGCAGAGCAGCTAATGGAGTCGGGGAAATCTGAAAAACCAGCTCCTGCTTCCTGTTTTCTCGCCTCTTCAGCTCTCCTCTCTTACAGTGGAAAGGATGTCCTGGGAAAGAGGGTGTTGTGTTAACAGTGGCCTAAACGATGTGACAAGCCTCAGGGTTGATTTAACCTCGCTGTCCTTGAATTGTTTCTCCTCTCACATCGCGGTAATAACACTCTTCTCTTGCTCTTTTTCTCCAGGTCAACCGTAGCTGCACAATCTGGAGACCATAAAACCTTCTGCGATCTTGTTACTGTCCATTTACGGGCTTTTTCCTAACTGTTAACGGTCAGAAATGACTGCGGCGATTCTCCTTAACCCTTCATCTCCGTGGCTTTAATGCATCCTGCTTGTATGTTGAGACAGAACAACCTTCCACCTCTTTTTCTCAGCGTTTTTACGAGAGTGCTGATCTGTTCTTCCAGCTCTCAGTGGGTGTATGGCACCATGTGAAAGGAGCTGGATTGTTTGCATCCACTGCTAACCTTTGAATGGCTACAGCACAAAAAATAGTCTAAGGATGAGAGGCATTACTGTATGATACACTCATACATTTCCCTTCAACCTGGTTCATTGTTGTGCAAAACGCTTTAGATCTTGACCTGAGCGGAGCAGACGGGCTCGGAAAAAGCCCTTGAGACGGATAACTTGATGTATGAATACACAGTGGCCATGTTCTTGCTGGTGTTAAACGTAAACACATCATGTCTTAACAAAGAGATAAGCATTTGCTGCAGGGTAGACGAGAAACTAAACTCCAACAGAAGTGACAGCAGTTATTTAATACATTTCTCACATTTAAGAAATCAATCATTAGATTATTCACATCCCACTAAAGTAGCCTCAGGGGTTTTGAAGCAAAATATGTAGGAGAGGAAAAACATAACTACAAAAAATACTGTAAATAAGGAAAGCACAAAACACTGACGGTCAGTATTTGTTTTTTTAGGAGGTTGTCGAATAGTTCAGAGCTTCAAATCTTGATTCAAAAGTTCACATTCAAATTACGGAGCGTCCACACTACAGCTTCAAAAAAAGCTTGGAGCTGGGCGTGTCTGGAGCTTGGGGATTTTATTCAAGCAACACGACCAACAACCAATCACATGAATCTCCCGCCCCCGACATACAGAGCATTTTATGGGAGCAATATATATATATATATATAAACTCCCCAAACAGGCGAAAACCTACTAGTTTCCCCCACTGTCTCTGCCACCTCCCTCCATGCCTGGTTCCTCCGGTTTGTATCCCGGTAGGTGAAGAGGGTCTGGTCATACAAAACCGGGTGATTCGCTACGGCGATAGTTAGTTTCTCCTCCAACTTTTTTTTAAATATAGAAATGAACGGCGGGATATCTCTCCCAGCTTAGACGCGGTTTGATTGGCTACGGCTTGAGCTGTCAGATTTTCCGAAACGGGATTTGATTGGCTGGTGCTGGCTACTCCGGCGTCTCCGGCGTCAGAGACGGACCGCTCTTCTACCCACAATTCAGTTTGGCGAAAAAGCGAGGCAACGTGACGTCACCCCATTGAAAGTGAATGGGCAGATTGGAGTTGTCGACGCTTCCGACGCTGTAGTGTGGACGGGCCGTTACAGCTTCATCAATTACATTTTTGACCACATTTAATGAAGGGTAATGTCAGAAAAGATAAAGCTTTGAACCATAAAACTCAATAAAAGCTGCCAGTTTAAAAAAGGACACTAGGATCAGATTATCGAGTGAAGATTCTTTACCAATATTACCAAAATAAATGGTGAAAAAAGGCTTCCTGCTATTTTCCCAATTGTATCCTTACGTAACTTCAATTGTATCCTTACGTAACTTCAATTGGATCCTTACGTAACTTCAATTGGATTCTTACGTAACTTCAATTGTATCCTTACGCAACTCCAATTGGATCCTTACGTAACTTCAATTGTATCCTTACGTAACTTCAATTGGATCCTTACGTAACTTCAATTGGATCCTTACGTAACTTCAATTGGATCCTTACGTAACTTCAATTGGATCCTTACGTAACTTCAATTGGATCCTTACGTAACTTCAATTGGATCCTTACGCAACTTCAATTAGATCCTTACGTAACTTAAATTGGATCCTTACGTAACTTAAATTGGATCCTTACGTAAATTCAATTGGATCCTTATGGCCCCTACACACGGCGGCATGCGTTGCCGCTTCAACGCTTCTGCCCATTCACTTTGAATGGGGTGATGTCACGATTCGCCGAACTGCATTGTGGGAGCAAAGCGTAGCTTCTCTCGAGGTGCTCGCTGCAAAAGTAGAGCAATGTTCTACTTTTGCCGCCTCGACGGAGGCGTCAGCCAATCAAATCCCTCGTATGTAAATCTGACAGTACAAGCACTAGCCAATCAAACCGGGTGTATGTTGGGAGAGCCAGACCGCAGTTATTTCCCATATGTCAACAAAAGGAGGAGAAAATGATCGTGGCGGTAGGGAATCACCCGGTACTCAATGACCAGTCCCTCTTTACATACAGGGATACAAACCGGAGGAGCCAGGCATAGGGGGAGGTGGCAGAGACAGTGGGTGAAACTGGTAGGTTTTCGCTTGTTTGGGGAGTTTATATCCAGTGTACTTCGTTTGAATGGACAGCTAGCAAGCATAGACAGTATATTTAGCCAGCATGGATGTAGCATGAATGCTTTGCTTTGTATGTCCGGGGCGGGACATTCATGTGGTTGGTTGTTGGTCTGGCTACTCGCGTTGATTCCCCAAGCTCAAGACACGCCCACTGCCAAGCGGCAACGCACGCCGCCGCGTGTAGGTTCCGTTACAGTACGTAACTTCAACGTGATGCTCCTCAGACTGATTATGATTTCACTTTGAAACTGGTGTTGGGAGTCTGAGTGAAGTCGTTTCTGAACTTTATGATTGTTCATCACACACCACACACAATCCCATTACGCCTCTCACCAAGCTGCCATGATGATGAAGATGGTCTGCTGTATTTGCTCTGATAACACACACTGTTTTCACTTCATCAATCATGTGTAATGGGCTGTTACCTTTGTTTAACTGCCACTTCTTCTGCTGGGGGGGGGACGTCCACTTTTTGTTTTGATATCATTTACAATCCAATTAGTCGACACAACTCAAATGATGGATTAAACTGTCGTCTCTCGAAGCGTCCACAGGTGTGGAAATCAATAAGTGTTGCTTCAAGATGTTTTTAGGGGTTAGTCTGACTCAGATTCCTGTCTTTTGTTGCTTTTCTGACAATTTAGGAAGAGGAATGATCAGCTAACAGATCTGAGAAGGTCTCAAATGTGGGTTTGAAGTGAATTGTGACGATACATATCATTGCTGGATGGTCTAACTAGAATAACTCCCAGGGTGTGAACACTTTCCAGATTGATCTTCTCCTTCTTCTTCATTGCTATTTCAAAAACAAATGTCGCCAAACCTTCAAACTTTTCAACAAGAAAAACGACTAAAGTGCTTGAAATATCTTGAGAATCTAAATAAATTAGAAATAATAACAATGCGAGGTCTGCAAAAGAACTGCAGGTAAAAAGCATTAAAATCATAACAGTACTTTATTTGTTTAAAAGTCGTGTGATCCGAGTTTGTCCTCAACCCTTTACAAAGGTGTATTAGATCAAATAACAATGTATGTATCTGTCTAAGCTATCTGTACATACAGAAATGAACTTGTTGTCACTACAAATACTGGACACGATAACTCAACCTCCTGTTCATCTTTTCCATGTTAAAGTAAACAAGATAATTCAGAGAGAGCTTAAAAGCATTACAACTACAAAACCATTTACCCTTAGATCTAACTACTACTACTACTACTACTACTACTACTACTACTACTACTACTACTACCATACTACTACTACTACTACCACTACCATACTACTACTACTACTACTACCACTACCATACTACTACTACTACTACTACTACTACTACCACTACCATACTACTACTACTACTACTACTACTACTACTACTACTACTACTACCACTACTACTACCACTACCATACTACTACTACTACCACTACCATACTACTACTACTACTACCATACTACTACTACTACTACTACCACTACCATACTACTACTACTACTACTACTACTACTACTACCATACTACTACTACTACTACCATACTACTACTACTACTACCATACTACTACTACTACTACTACTACTACTACTACTACTACTACCATACTACTACCATACTACTACTACTACTACTACTACTACTACTACTACTACTACTACTACCATACTACTACTACTACTACTACTACCACTACTACTACTACTACCATACTACCACTACTACTACTACTACTACTACACTACTACTACTACTACTACTACTACTACTACTACTACTACTACCATACTACCACTACTACTACTACCATACTACTACTACTACTACTACTACCACTACTACTACCACCACCACTACTACTACTACTACTACTACTACTACTACTACTACTACTACACTACTACTACTAGAGTGCAGAGGTGGCATGCTTCTTTAAAAAGCACCACTATGTCCTGCCATCCTGCCTCAAAAATGCAAATCTAACAAGGCAAAGTCACACAAGCAGAAACGCAACGCCGCTAATCACATCTGGGTACAAGATGCTTTGCTAATCCCACGTTTGAAGGGCACCGGGATCTGAAGCGAGCCGTATGTTGCAGCAGATGTGTCGGAAACACAAAGTCACCACAAGTTTATTTAATGGAGCTTTAGGTAAAGAGCATTTGTTAATTAAGAAAATAGATGATGATGAACGCCGACTGACTTAACACCTCACTGTTGTTAAATCTATCTTTAGAAGTGCGGTCATCAGAAAAACAACAACCTTCTGCTGGATATTTACCCCTACACGATATTTACCCCTACACGATATTTACTCCTACACGATATTTACCCCTACACGATATTTACTCCTACGCGATATTTACTCCCACACGATATTTACTCCCACACGATATTTACTCCTACACGATATTTACTCCTACACGATATTTACTCCTACACGATATTTACTCCTACACGATATTTACCCCTACACGATATTTACTCCTACACGATATTTACTCCTCCACGATATTTACTCCCACACGATATTTACCCCTACACGATATTTACTCCTACACAATATTTACCCCTACACGATATTTACTCCTACACAATATTTACCCCAACACAATATTTACTCCTATACAATATTTACCCCTACACGATATTTACTCCTACACAATATTTACCCCTACACGATATTTACTCCTACACAATATTTACTCCTACACGATATTTACCCCTACACGATATTTACTCCTCCACGATATTTACTCCCACACAATATTTACTCCTACACAATATTTACCCCTACACGATATTTACTCCTACACAATATTTACTCCTACACGATATTTACCCCTACACGATATTTACTCCTACACGATATTTACTCCCACACGATATTTACTCCTACACGCCACCTGCATTCACTACAACATGCACAGTCAGAGATGGCAAAAGTACACACATCCTTTACTCAAGTAGAAGTACAGATACTCGTGTTTAAAAATACTCTGGTAAACTGACTAAACTGACTAAACTTTTTTACTCAAGTAAAAGTAAAGAAGTATGGGCTTGTGTACTTCAGTAAAAAGTACCCATAGCTAGCAGCTGTTTTAAAGAGTACCTGACCTCCCTTGATATCAATAGAACAATAATGTCATTGTTAGCTAATGAATGTTTCCATGCTGAACAACGGCAACATGACAACATTTCCATTGGTCCCTCTTCTTTACGGAGCGTCCACACTACTCCAAGCTATTTTTGGAGCTGGGCGTGTCTGGAGCTTGGGGATTTTATTCAAGCAACACGACCAACAACCAATCACATGAATCTCCCGCCCCCGACAAACAGAGCAAAAACCCCCGGGGATTTTATGGGAGCAATATATATATAAACTCCCCAAACAGGCGAAAACCTACCAGTTTCCCCCACTGTCTCTGCCACCTCCCTCCATGCCTGGTTCCTCCGGTTTGTATCCCGGTAGGTGAAGAGGGTCTGGTCATACAAAACCGGGTGATTGCTACGGCGATAGTTAGTTTCTCCTCCGACTTTTTTTGAAATATAGAAATGAACGGCGGGATATCTCTCCCAGCTTAGACGCGGTTTGATTGGCTACGGCTTCAGCTGTCAGATTTTGGGAAACCGGATTTGATTGGCTGGCGCTGGCTACTCAGGCGTCTCAGGGCCCACAATTCAGTTCGGCGAAAAAGCGCGGCTACGTGACGTCACCCCATTGAAAGTGAATGGGCAGATTGGAGCAGATTGGAGCTTTCGACGCTGTCGACGCTGTAGTGTAGACGGGCCGTTAGAGAAGACCAGGAAGTGATGGATACACGGATCGTGTTCAAATCAAGAGGCACGCAATGACTCTCTGATAACAGGTATTTGAGTTCAACATGTGAGAAGTAGAAAGTACAGGTATTTGAGTTCAACATGTGAGAAGTAGAAAGTACAGGTATTTGAGTTCAACATGTAAGAAGTAGAAAGTACAGGTATTTGGGTTCAACATGTAAGAAGTAGAAAGTACAGGTATTTGAGTTCAACATGTAAGAAGTAGAAAGTACAGGTATTTGGGTTCAACATGTAAGAAGTAGAAAGTGCAGGTATTTGGGTTCAACATGTAAGAAGTAGAAAGTGTAGGTATTTGAGTTCAACATGTAAGAACTAGAAAGTACAGGTATTTGAGTTCAACATGTAAGAAGTCAAAGTAAAAAGTGGTCAGAAAAATAAGTAGTGGAGTAAAGTACTGATACCAGACAAAATTACTTTCGTTCAGTAACAAAGTATTTGTACTCCACTCCTTCCCACCTCTGATCACAGTATAGCTGGAGATATTTAGCACAGCCTTGATTGAGTTCGCTTTGTTCCCGTTATCTATCTTTCCTACCTTCACTTAATTGCAACTTTCTCACGAGCCCAAATTAAAAGAGTAATAGATAGCTAATTGTTGCAGGAGTGGTTGCCTTGCTTAACGAGTGTAGATGTTGATTATATTTACATTTAATGACCATCTGTCTGCATTATGTCAGCCGTTCTGTTCATGGCATTTACTTAACTTAGTGAATAAAGAAAAAAAGATATATTAACAAATGCCGTTTTAGTCAGGATGAAGTGGTGCTTTAAAGGATTCCTGATGCAAAGAGAGATTCTGCTGCCCGGGCTTTGTGGAAGCTTCCTTATGGGTTTACATAACGCTGAAGATCACACAGATCTCAGATTGTGAGAAACACGGTTTGCAGCACAGGAGACATGAAGAAGAGGGGACACATGTTGATGTAGTAGAGACATGAAGACGAGGGGACACATGTTGATGTAGAAGAGACGTGGAGAAGAGGGGACACATGTTGATGTAGAAGAGACATGAAGAAGAGGGGACACATGTTGATGTAGAAGAGACATGAAGAAGAGGGGACACGTGTTGATGTAGAAGAGACATGAAGAAGAGGGGACACATGTTGATGTAGAAGAGACATAAAGAAGAGGGGACACGTGTTGATGTAGAAGAGACATGAAGAAGAGGGGACACGTGTTGATGTCGAAGAGACATGAAGAAGAGGGGACACGTGTTGATGTAGAAGAGACATGGAGAAGAGGGGACACGTGTTGATGTAGAAGAGACATGAAGAAGAGGGGACACATGTTGATGTAGAAGAGACATGAAGAAGAGGGGACACATGTTGATGTAGAAGAGACATGAAGAAGAGGGGACACATGTTGATGTAGAAGAGACATGAAGAAGAGGGTACACATGTTGATGTAGAAGAGACATGAAGAAGAGGGGACACATGTTGATGTAGAAGAGACATGGAGAAGAGGGGACACGTGTTGATGTAGAAGAGACATGAAGAAGAGGGTACACATGTTGATGTAGAAGAGACATGAAGAAGAGGGGACACATGTTGATGTAGAAGAGACATGGAGAAGAGGGGACACGTGTTGATGTAGAAGAGACATGGAGAAGAGGGGACACGTGTTGATGTCGAAGAGACATGAAGAAGAGGGGACACGTGTTGATGTCGAAGAGACATGAAGAAGAGGGGACACGTGTTGATGTAGAAGAGACATGGAGAAGAGGGGACACGTGTTGATGTAGAAGAGACATGAAGAAGAGGGGACACATGTTGATGTAGAAGAGACATGAAGAAGAGGGGACACATGTTGATGTAGAAGAGACATGAAGAAGAGGGGACACATGTTGATGTAGAAGAGACATGAAGAAGAGGGTACACATGTTGATGTAGAAGAGACATGAAGAAGAGGGGACACGTGTTGATGTAGAAGAGACATGGAGAAGAGGGGACACGTGTTGATGTAGAAGAGACATGAAGAAGAGGGGACACGTGTTGATGTAGAAGAGACATGAAGAAGAGGGGACACGTGTTGATGTAGAAGAGACATGAAGAAGAGGGGACACGTGTTGATGTAGAAGAGACATGGAGAAGAGGGGACACATGTTGATGTAGAAGAGACATGGAGAAGAGGGGACACATGGTGATGTAGAAGAGACATGGAGAAGAGGGGACACATGTTGATGTAGAAGAGACATGAAGAAGAGGGGATACATGTTGATGTAGAAGAGACATGAAGAAGAGGGGACACATGTTGATGTAGAAGGGACATGGAGAAGAGGAGACACATGTTGATGTAGAAGAGACATGGAGAAGAGGGGACACATGGTGATGTAGAAGAGACATGAAGAAGAGGGGACACATGTTGATGTAGAGGAGACATGAAGAAGAGGGGACACGTGTTGATGTAGAAGAGACATGGAGAAGAGGGGACACATGTTGATGTAGAAGAGACATGGAGAAGAGGGGACACATGTTGATGTAGAAGAGACACATGTTGAGACATGAAGGAGAGGGGACACATGGTGATGTAGAAGAGACATGAAGAAGAGGGGACACGTGTTGATGTAGAAGAGACATGAAGAAGAGGGGACACATGGTGATGTAGAAGAGACATGAAGAAGAGAGGACACATGGTGATGTAGAAGAGACATGAAGAAGAGGGGACACATGTTGATGAGGAAGAGACATGACGAAGTGGATTTTGCATAATAGGGGACTTTTACATCTTTGGATCCTATGTGTCTTTGTCCACTCACCATGGCCAGAGGGATGATGGCCTGGATGTCTCTCTGCACCACCGTCAGCTCCGTCACCACCTTCTCTGATTCGGGCGGGGGGCTCTGACCCTTGTAGTCGATGTTCCAGTTTATCCTCCGAGTCACCGAGAGGCTGGTGAAGTTCTCCATCTCAAAGTCCAGCTGCATCACCTCCACGTTGCCCAGCACCTCCCTTAGAAAAAGACACAACACACCATTAAAATACAGCAATATATTCACGATGAACACGAGTTATAGAATCAGAATACCTGTCCCACAGAGGGGACATTTACGTTTTCACAGCAGAAAAGAGCCACAGACAGCTTAATGTTACGCATGCACACAAAAGTATTAAAGAAAAGTTATAATATAATAAAGAAAAGAAAATACAAAGTTTTTAGTTATTAATTATTAAAGATGACATTTCGTGAGCTCTCGAAACATTGTGTTCTGCAGTTATTTTTAAAGTATTTCTTGGGTTGAAATAATATATTCATATTGCGCTTCAACATAAATTTGACATTTTCAGATGATGTGTTGCACCATTTGTTCTTTATTCAAAAATGTATCGCACATCTGCATATCTGAAGACATGTCTATTTGTGGAGTGTAAACAAAATAAATAAAGGAGGCATGTTGCATTCATATGCAAATGATCAACTTCAGAAATAACACCATGGCTTTATTCTGAAATGACAGACGAGCTGGATGTCCTTTCAACTTGTGGTGTGATCAATGCATCGATATCAAAGAAGAGGATTTTAAAATAAAACCTGTATCTATCTTTTGGCCTCCAACGGGGACTAATCGATGTTCTGTATGCTGTCCGTCACACTTATTGATGAAAATATGTCCATCATAACATTTCAGCCCGTCCACAAAGAGCTGCTTCAGAGTGACGGCAGATCTCAGACTGACAGACACAAGGCGGGTAACCATCGGATCTGAAAGGACACGGCGTGCTGTTTCCAACTCTCAGCTTTACGCCTGAACGCCTCACTTCCCTTCTGAAATGTTACCATTCTTTACTCATTTCATTTCTTGATGTGAAATCCAGAGATGGCAAGAGTACACTCATCCTTTACTCAAGTAGAAGTACAGATACTTGTGTTTAAAGATACTCTGGTAAAAGTAGAAGTACTGACTAAACTTCTTTACTCAAGTAAAAGTAAAGAGGCTTTGAAATGTACTTCAGTAAAAAGTACCCATAACTAGCAGCTGTTTTAAAGAGTACCTGACCTCCCTTTATATCAATAGAACAATAATGTCATTGTTAGCTCTATGAATGTTTCCATGCTGAACAACGGCAACATGACAACGTTTCCATTGGTCCCTCTTCTTTAGAGAAGACCAGGAAGTGATGGATACACGGATCGTGTTCCAACCAATAGGCACGCAATGACTCTGAAGAATAATGACCACGCACCAAACACACATTCAGACTAAAGGAACCAGCTGTTTGGAAATGAGAGAAGTAGAAAGTACAGGTATTTGAGTTCAACATGTGAGAAGTAGAAAGTACAGGTATTTGTGTTCAACATGTGAGAAGTAGAAAGTACAGGTATTTGAGTTGAACATGTGAGAAGTAGAAAGTACAGGTATTTGAGTTCAACATGTAAGAAGTAGAAAGTACAGGTATTTGAGTTCAACATGTAAGAAGTAGAAAGTACAGGTATTTGTGTTCAACATGTGAGAAGTAGAAAGTACAGGTATTTGAGTTCAACATGTAAGAAGTAGAAAGTACAGGTATTTGTGTTCAACATGTAAGAAGTAGAAAGTACAGGTATTTGTGTTCAACATGTGAGAAGTAGAAAGTACAGGTATTTGAGTTCAACATGTAAGAAGTAGAAAGTACAAGTATTTGTGTTCAACATGTAAGAAGTTGAAAGTACAGGTATTTGTGTTCAACATGTAAGAAGTAGAAAGTACAGGTATTTGTGTTCAACATGTAAGAAGTAGAAAGTACAGGTATTTGAGTTCAACATATAAGAAGTAGAAAGTACAGGTATTTGTGTTCAACATGTAAGAAGTAGAAAGTACAGGTATTTGAGTTCAACATGTAAGAAGTAGAAAGTACAGGTATTTGAGTTCAACATGAGAGAACTAGAAAGTACAGGTATTTGTGTTTAACATGTAAGAAGTAGAAAGTACAGGTATTTGTGTTCAAAGTGTAAGAAGTAGAAAGTACAGGTATTTGTGTTCAACATGTAAGAAGTAGAAAGTACAGGTATTTGTGTTCAACATGTAAGAAGTAGAAAGTACAGGTGTTTGAGTTCAACATGTAAGAAGTAGAAAGTACAGGTATTTGAGTTCAACATGTAAGAAGTAGAAAGTACAGGTATTTGTGTTCAACATGTAAGAAGTAGAAAGTACAGGTATTTGTGTTCAACATGTGAGAAGTAGAAAGTACAGGTATTTGTGTTCAACATGAGAGAAGTAGAAAGTACAGGTATTTGAGTTCAACATGTGAGAAGTAGAAAGTACAGGTATTTGTGTTCAACATGTAAGAAGTAGAAAGTACAGGTATTTGTGTTCAACATGTAAGAAGCAGAAAGTACAGGTATTTGTGTTCAACATGTAAGAAGTAGAAAGTACAGGTATTTGCGTTCAACATGTGAGAAGTAGAACGTTCAGGTATTTGGGTTCAACATGTAAGAAGTAGAAAGTACAGGTATTTGAGTTCAACATGTAAGAAGTAGAAAGTACAGGTATTTGTGTTCAACATGTAAGAAGTAGAAAGTACAAGTATTTGGGTTCAACATGTAAGAAGTAGAAAGTACAGGTATTTGTGTTCGAAATGTAAGAAGTAAAAGTAAAATAAGTAGTGGAGTAAAGTACTGGTACCAGAAACAGTTACCTAAGTACAGTAAGGAAGTATTTGTACTCCACTACTTCCCACGTCTTGTGAAAAATAAGTAGGAGTTATATATTCAGGTTTTGATGCAAACAGCTGTTAAGAGACGATCCAGCGTTACTCTCAGTGGCTTTGGGTAATCAGGTTTTTCCATCCAGCCATTATGATAAGTGGTTTGGGTTCACAGTCACACCTAAATAAAGTCAAGGTGAAGAAGCTGAAGCATATTACAATGGGAAGCTTTCTCTCATGCTGTAATTTAATCATGTAGTGCCTTCACCCCTTTATATTCCGTCCTGTTACAAACCCTGAATACAAAAGCTTCCTTCTGCAAAGAAAAAAAGGATTTGAAGGCAACTGGATTCGGCGTTTTGTGAATTTTCTTGACCTTTAACATGGAGCTGTGTATACACTCAGGCTTGGAAATATCACTGCTTTAAACTTCCTGCAAAAAGTTGTTTAACTTTGAAGCATTGGACTTCTTTAACAGAGCAGAATCATCTACTGAGGATCAATGGCGAAACATGGCCTTCTCAAAGTGTTGTAAAAAATCTAAATGCTCTAACAATCATTCCAGACCTTAGAAATAATGTTTAAGAAGTTCCTATTAACTAAAGTCGATTTTGCAATGGCCTTCAGAACATGTTGAAATGTGGGGAAAAGATCGTAAAAACAAACTCAGGTTCACTTCAAATGTTATTGGTGAAAACAATCTGTTAAATATTCTCGGTGTGTTTTCCTCTCGCGGCAATGAACGGGTTTTTTGTGTTTGGTTTACTATTTGCACGAGAAAGGAAACTCAACGTATGGCCCGCAGGACAGATCGAGCAGATAAGGTGCAGAGCGGTCCAGAGACTATTTATTGTGTAGTGTTAATGTAACTAAGGTGCCAGCGTGCATACACAAAGAATACTGATATGATAACGGAGCTTTTTTATCCTGTCATTTTGCCAAATCGGCCCCAGGGTAAAGAAAGAGTATCGCTGACCTGAAGTATTTCCCAACACTTCTCAACTTTTGGATTTGTGTTGTGTGTGTGTGTGTGTGTGTGTGGTGTGTGTCAGTGTGTGTCTCTGTCTGTGTATGTGTGTGTGTGTGTGTGTCAGTGTATGTCGCTGTCTGTGTGTGTGTGTGTGTGTGTGTAGCTGTGTCTGTCTCTGTGTCTGTGTGTGTGTGTGTGTGTGTGTCTCTGTGTGTCTGTCTGTCTGTCTGTCTGTCTGTCTGTCCCCTGAAGTGATGTATACATTGTGTGTGTGTGGGTGGTGTGTGTGTGTGTGTGTGTGTGTGTGTGTGTGTGTGTGTGTGTGTCTCTGTGTGTCTGTCTGTCTGTCTGTCCCCTGAAGTGATGTATACATCGTGTGTGTGTGTGTGTGTGTGTGTGTGTGTGTGTGTGTGTGTGTGTGTGAACTCAGGGATTTCATTCTCTAGTTCAGTTCCTGTTCAATTAAGTCAACATTTCTATAAAGCACTGTACAGATTACACTTTTTAATAATGTTTAAATAATTTGTTTAATAAGCTTGAAATGTATTTAATATAGAAATGTATGTTTTGGGAGACTATGGCTCGTCTTGCTGATGCAACACACAAAGATCCAGGTCATCATTAATGAATATCTCAATGTATTACTGAAACAATCTAATCTGACGCTGGACTTATTCATGTTCCTTACCCTCTGTCCACCTACAGTATGCATGTGGGTTAGGTTAAGAGCGACACTTGAACTGATGAGAAGTGACATTTCTCTAATGGCTTGGAGTTATCATATGCTGGGAATTAATCAGTGAAGGGAAAGAGTGTGCAGGTCTTGTCAATAAACAATCACTGCCCACTGATCTGGCCAGTTTCCCTGATCTTAAGACCCAGCTAGTGGAGGTGGTGCAGGTAGATTGCAGATTTTGTTCCACCTCTCACTTTCAAATAAGCGTAATTGCAGCGGCTGCAGATTCACTTCGGATCAATCAATGCTGTTGTTAGGAACCTGATTGCTCTGATGGACATGCATGGACTGTTCATAGGGAAGACTTAGGCTTTGATCTCGACTTTACTCTGGCAAACACGCTGAAGAAGCAGAGGGGGAAATACGATCCTTAACTTAAGTACATTTGTACTTCAGATGCCTTACAACTCTGAAGTTTTAATAAAAGGTTTGGACAAGGAAAACAGTAGACAGTACGAGCTGTCAGAGTCATTTAAGATCAAAGAATTTCTACTTTATGATCTAAGTACTTCTCTCTGTTCAGGAGTCATACAAGTTGTTTTAACATTATGGAGATTATTATATTATATGTTTCAGTATTTATTTCCAAAGAGGTCTTTGACCAAACATTTTGAAATTAGATGACTCACATGAGGGGTATTTTTGTTATAAACTATGCATTCTGCCCTCCCGCTTCAACACATTTAGTTTACTTTCATTCACTTTTGTTTCATCTTTATTTGTAGATGGCTTTCTTTTGGAGTGTTTTGAATACAGGCATATATGTTTATGACCAGGCTTAAAGGAGCGGTCGGTCATTTTGGAGAAACCAGCTCGAGTGCGCTAGAACTTCAAAATACACAGCCGGAAAAAAATGTGCCACTTCCTCACAGAGCCCCTCCCCCAACACACACGAACGCGCACATGACCAATGAGGGCAGAGATAAGTTTGTGCACCGATGGAAGGCTGACAGGCAGGTAGGCCATCCAGCTACTTTAGCCGGCTCAGATGATTGGTCGTGTTTTTACAGCGCCACGGCTTCCACAGGTGATATTTATTTAAGGATTTTTTGTCAAAGCACTTCAGATATTCATTGCTATCGGGATGTTTAGAGCATTCCATGGAATATAACAACAAGTGTATCTCGAGCCGGTTTCTCAAACTGACCTACCCCACCTTTAAGTAGAAGTTCAGAAGAATTATCAGCAAAATGTTCATACAATAAAAGTACTTAGTAGTATGGTGGTTTGCACCGTTTTTATAACTATATAGAATATCTTTTATTTTGTTTTTATCACCGGTAAATACTTGGAAGAGCATCTTATTCTGGAAATGTTATCAAAGTGCAGCCCCTTTTAGATACTTTGTTAAATACAAAATTTATAATGAGTCATGTGTTGTTTTGAGGTACAAAGTAACTATGAGGGTTGTATAACTGTAGTGCAGTAAAAGTACAATATTTGCCTCCAAAGTGAAGTGGAATTGACGTATAAAGTAGCAACAAATAGAAATACTCAAGTAAGGTAAAAGTATGTCATATTAGTACCTAAGTACAGTACCTGTGTGAACGTTACATGTTACCACTGCTCTTGTAATTAGAACGTATAGCTGGGAATAAACATTATATATTCTTTACACTTGGGCTTGTAATCCTCATGTTCAACAAGCCTTACATTCCATCGAACTATCTCTCTGGAGGTAAAGAGGTCAAATTAAATATTTTTCCTCCCATGACAAGAAGCATCCCGCCCCAAATGTCACCTTTACAGAGAGAGGCGCTCCTCGTCTGCCCTTCAACAAAAGCAAAGAGCCGTCCCACCATTCAGTCTGAGAGCCTTTTAATGAAAGCTGCTTCGCTACGAGCCTGCAGCCACAAAGCCTTCCTCTCAGCAACAGCTTGATGAGATCTCAGCCTATTTGTCTCGACATCGCTCACCGAAAACAAACACCCCCGTCTGTCTGTGACACACTAAAGCTGTCATCAATATGGCGCGCTGGAGTGAGTACATGTACGAGCGCTCAATAAACTGCCACCACGCTGCAGGGGAGGAAGAAAGAGGCTCAAAATGGACTGATTTGGGTTACGGGGCATGCTTTTGTGAAGAGGAAATTGATCAAAATTAAAGTGAACGCTTGTAAAAACAAAAGCAGAAAAGTAACATTTCTCCTTCACACTTCATGCAATAGGCCACAGTTTGACTTGGTGTAAGAGCATTGACTTAGAACAGGGGTGTCAAACTCAAGGCCCGGGGGCCAAATCCGGCCCCGCGACTTCATTTTATGTGGCCCCGCAAGAGCTAGCAAAGAATATAATACGTTTATTATACGGTTACAGGCCACTTTACAGAAGCAGGTTGCCCATAAACTACATGTCCCACAATGCATCTTGTTTTGTGACATGCGCACTGAAGAGACTTCTGCTTTCAGACGTAGTTAATGACTAAGTTATTATCCTATCCGATACGAATCTAATTCAGAGGCAATAATGTAATATAATACATTATTTTATATATATTTATATAGTTACAACCGGCCCTTTGAGTGCAACCTTTATGCGAATGTGGCCCGCGATGAAATTGGGTTTGACACCCCTGACTTAGAAGAACAGGTTTTTAGGAAATCTCACTTCCTTTCCCTTAGAAACCTTATGGTGTAGGAATGAGTCGCATACTAGGAAATGGTTTAGCATTTTACTAAGTCCTGGTTCCCTACTCTCAAAGTCAATGTTGTGTTGTGAATGTGGTATATGATAAAACACGATACAACAAGATACAACACGATACAACACGATACAACAAGATACAACAAGATACAATTCTATTCGATATGATTCAATATCATTCGAAATAATACGATATGATACGGTACAGTACAGTATGGTGAAGTACGTTACGAAGCGATCTGATGCGATGCAATACCTTACAACTAGATGATTACAACTTTTTTTTATCCATTTGTTAATCTTATAATTATGAATAATAACGCGTGCATAGACAGGGGCGGACTGGCCACCCCCCCAGGGTCAGCCAGTCACATGTCATGTCATGGCCATTTCCACTGATCATAATTCCATTGTTGAGGTCGACTAGAATAGATTTCATACTGTGCAATTTTCCAAACTCACATTGGTTTCTCACAGCATCTCTGTAAAGTATGTGTATTCACTCTCTCCACTAAACGGCTCGCTGCAGCTCTTGCTCCCTGTGAGCCCAGTGTGCTCCGATTGGTCGGGACCAGTCGGGACGTTGTGAATCGCGCTGAGCTCCGTGGAGGTGTGATTTCCTTGTTTAGCGATACACAGCGAAACACAGCCAAACTCACCCTGAGCACACACAAAGTCACAGCCGAAGGAAAAACAATAAGTGTGGCTTGATATCGAGTAAGAAAAAGGTTGATAGACGCTGTGAGAATGGGTCTGCAGAGAGACTTTCGCCGCGATCCCAACTGTCTGTTATCAGCCTGCAGCCAGGGAGGAGAGATCAGCAGAGCTGCCTGCACTGAGTGTGTGAGGAAGTCCGTGGATTGGTCAATTTGGACCAATCAGCGGGGGCTTAACGTAACGGCTCCACGGATTGGTCCATTTCGTTCCGGGGACGACATGACATCATGATGTACCCGGAAGAATCAAATGGACAGTGACGTATCTCCAACGAGGCGTTTTGGGAGGTATTTTCTGTGTTAGAGTTTTACTCCCTACATGGTGTACTTCGAGGGTTTTGACTCTGCAGACCGTTTACATGCATAAAAACCTTCATAACACACCAGGGGACGGGTACTAACCGGAAAAGCATGACATGGGACCTTTAACATCCTTACAATAACCTGATTAAAGACAAGGCAATTTCCTCTCCCCAGCTCCAGAAGCTGCTCTTCTACAGAACAGTATATCTTATTACATTCCCTTAAGGCATGCTAATGGGATTATATGATGACCTTTTCCTCAAAATACTAAATTATGTATTGGTTAGTTAATTAATGTCACTTGAGTCCACTTCTTAAGGTTTCAGTGAAAAAGAGGAATTACAGTATCACTCCACAAAGACATTTTTTTGTGAGCTTTCCCGTCCTTCATTATCCTCCATTATTAAAAAGAACAACTTAAATATTTAATGTAAGGTAGGGTAGGTAAGAATGGAGAAACGCTAGAATTTGAAAATACACAACCGGAAAACATCTGCCACTTCCTTTATACAGCGCCACGGCTTCCATTTATTGTCAAAGCATTTAAGATATTCATTGCTATCGGGATGTTAAGAGCATTCCATAGAATATAACAACAAGTGTTTCTGAAGTGAATTATACCTTTAAGGTTTGATAGCAACTTATAGTTAAAACACAGGTTTGATGTTGATAATGAACAATACAACTCATCAAAGGGGTCTTCAACTAAATAAGTCAACTTAAATGAGAGAAAGGAAGTAAGCAAGGCTTAATAAAGTCTGATCTTGTTTCCATTAACTTAATGAAATGCTGTCTGTATAGCACCAACTATATATTTTACAAGCTGTAGCTCGGGGCTTCTTTAGCACTCAGGAGGATTTCTGCCTTGGATCAGAGGTCTGTTTGAGTTTCTGATTAACAGGGAGAGCTCATTGGATCAAAGCTGTGCAGAGATACAAGAGGAAGATCAAACAAAGGGGCTCACAATGGACCAGTCTGTGATATAACATCTAAAACACTTGACATGGGGGTGATTTACTGAAAAATATAGGAACAGTTAATCACTTGGGGATATTTTCGTTCTAACAGTGTTATTTATACACATTATAATGTGTTAGGCAAGTATAAAAGCCTCTACATTTCTATTTAATTCATTAAAAGTAGTGTGGGGATACTCAAGATAATGTAATGTGTGTATCTAATAGAACTGCTCGGGTTTTGATAGATTGAGTGGGGAAGTTCATGAGATCTTTCTAGAGGGTTATCAATAATAACTTTTATCCAATGACCTTCTCCCTCTCTGTCTGTGTCTGTGTTTTCTCTTGTTCCCATTAACCCAGCCACATCTTTCTTCTTGTTTTGTATCTGTATCTACGCCGGGGTCCGGAGTCGAGGCTGATCCTCTTGCTGTAGTCCTGTGTCCTGGATCCTCTATCTCGAGTTCTGGATTAAGTCGTGGACTTCGGGTCGTCGCTGAACCTGTCTCTGCGGTCCTGCCTTGGGTCTCGTCATGCTGCTTCCCTGATGGCTCCCACAGGAGTGCTGACATCCTCGTGGATTCATCTTCTCATTACAGACACATGCATTTCCTAACATTCCGTCTATACGCTGTAAAATGTATTATCTCTTGGATTTTACACACGGCATCTATTGCACGTCTGTCCGTCCTGGGAGAGGGATCCCTCCTCTGCTGCTCTCCCTGAGGTTTCTCCCATGTTCCCTTAAACTGTGGGTTTTCTCTGGAAGTGTTTCCTTGTACGATGTGAGGGCCTAAGGACAGAGGGTCTAAGGACAGAGGGTCTAGTTTTTGTCATACTGATATTCTGCACAATCTGTGCTGTTGTATTTGCTGTAAAGTGTCTCTACTGTAGGCTATTTTTATTATATGTACAGCACTTTGGCTCCACCAAAAACCGTTTGTAAATGTGCTATATAAATAAAACTTGATTTGATCTCTCATTGAAGTGAAGATACTTATAAGAGAGTTTCTAAACTTACTTAAAATCAAATACATATAAAAAAGTAGCTAATGCTTAAATTGAGCAATTGTTTGCTGAGCTCAACGCTAACATGTAAATGTTTAGGCCTAAGAAAAATTACCTACTAAAGAATATGTACATTATTTATTTAAAAAAAGGTTTTCAATATATTATATATCATATCAATATTTGCACTTACAATTGGTCCTGAATCATTTTTTTCTGTTTCCATCCAATGTTGAACTCTGAATGATGTTATAAGTGGTTATTTCTGTTGCCCTGACGCCACAATGGCACAGCTTTTTCAGGAGCATTAATTATTTGAAAGCTATTGATCGCAATTAATAATTCAAGGATTCATCAACGAGCTGCTGGCACAGATGGAGAGTTACAGAAGAATAAATACGTTGAATAATTCTAACATTGACTAAAGAGTGATCTGATAAGAAGATACATTTATAAATACAATTAAAATAAATAAATAAAGCAATAAAATCCGATTTTTAAACATTGCTAAGCAGATGTATTCAATATATGCTTAATTTGTCTTTTTCTGGGTGGAGAGGAAAGTACGTGTGTACGTGTGTGTGTGTGTCCTAGAATTACTATCCTTGTGGGGACCTAAATCTGTTTACACAGTTACGTGTGGAGACTCGCCTCCCTTATGGGGACAACATGGAGGTCCCCATGAGGGGGATCATTACTTTTAGGGTGAAGACTTGGTTAGGATTAGGGTTAGGGTTAGGCATGTGTTGGTTATGGTTAAGGTTAGGATAGGTCTCCAGGAAATGCATGTAAGTCAATGTAATGTCCCCTGAAGTAATGTATACATGGTATGTATGTGTGTGTGTGTGTGTGTGTGTGTGTGTGTGTGTGTGTGTGTGTGTGTGTGGCCTAACATTACTATACTTGTGGGGACCTACATCTGTTTACATTGTCACGTGTGGGGACTCGCCTCCCTTATGGGGACAAAATAGAGGTCCCCATAAAGGGAATCATTAATTTTAGGGTGAAGACTTGGTTAGGTTAAGGGTTAGGCATGTGTTGGTTATGGTTAAGGTTAGGATAAGTCTCCAGGAAATGCATGTAAGTCAATGTAATGTCGCCTGAAGTGATGTATACATGGAATGTGTGTGTGTGTGTGTGTGTGTGTGTGTGTGTGTGTGTGTGTGTGTGTGTGTGTGTGTGTGAGAGAGGAGGGGGGAGGCTTTTAATAGTGAACAGTTACTTGTTTGCAGATGAAATCTCTAACCAAAAGACATGGGAATGTAAACATTAATTGCACTGAGAACACGGAGTGGAATCCATCTTATTCCAGGCGTGCATCGGGTAATTAGGGGGGATAATTATCCTGAGATTTCATGTGTTTTTGGGCTCATTGCTGTACAGTGTTGGGCTGCTGCACAATGTTTTCCTCCTGCAGTCGAAGCAAATCCACTCAAACAGGAAAGAAAATTGGGTTGGATATATTACATTCATTAAGAACCATGTAGTCTGACAGTCTATAGTTAAAGAACTTAAGAAGCAACTGAAATGATACGCATGTGTGTGGCTTCCTGACAGTGATTTAGCAATTAAATTGGTAAGTAATGCATATTTTTGGGACATATAAGTAGTATAATTGTAGTATTGTTCTAGCACTGCTCAAAGTCAACAAGTCCTATGAAGTTAAATGTGTTTAAAAAATATTAATGTTTTTCTGCATATGTGTGTTGCTTTCTAATTTTATATTTTAAATGTAACCCTGAATATGTAAAGTGACCTTTTTAGCACACTCTATAAATAAAATATATCATTATTTATGTATTTATTACATTATAGTTTTATATTTACTTATCTATTTATTTATTTTAACCCAAAATAATCAAAAGAAAAATAACATTTGACAAAAATAAAGATGTCATGCCGACCTCCAAACAGCGCAATATAAAAGTAAAGGAAACCGATTCACTCAAATCTCCAGAGGCACGAGTTCCATCTTTTTGATCGAAAAAGTTTAAACTCATGTCCAATCAATTTCATGGAAGTAAAGCGTCAACACATGAAGTCTTCCGTGACTTGATATCTTTAAGGGTCTATTATTGGCCGTTTGGCGGTAGGAGGTGGGCACAGAATCGACTGGGCTTTTTGACAAAATGCACCGTGACAGGCTGTTTCTCTTTCCAGGCTTGACCCCCTACCGGACCTTTCACACATGGTGACAGGGAGGCAAAGATTACATGACACGGGTCACTAAATATAGCAGAGAGGCTGCACTAAGGAGTAAACAAGAGAGGAAAGAAGGACTTGTTGTTCATGTATAAGGACAGTCTGTCTTTTTCCTGTCTGTTCTCTTTCTCCTCAGACACAAGGGAGTCCAATATTGTCCAACAACATCTCCAAGGCTTGGTGATAACCAGGGCTTAATGAATTGAACAAGCCTTCCCAAATATTTGTGTAATTGCATCCTGGTAAAATAAAAATATAATGTCTAATGTGTGTGTCTTTGACATTAGCGCTGCTAGCCACCTGTGCCCTGTACTACGAAGCCAGTTCCACAGACCCTGGATACGTTTGAGTTATCTTAACTAACCCTAACAAACGAGATCTCGCTAAGCGGTCCTACGACGCTGGTTATCAACTCCGTAAATCAAGCCAGGGTTTCTCTCTCCAGCTGAGAGCGCGTTCACGTGAAAGGGGCGGGGTTAGCAACATTTGACCAATCACAAACAGGGTACGGGTAAGTGTACTGACAGCGCAGCGTCATACTTCATTAATGAAAAGTAAACTATTGTCTAATATTAGACAAATATGAACTTTAAACATCCATGATTTAAACATATAATCCAGGATACAAGCCACAGAGTTGCTGCAAGGAGAATACAGAACTACTCGTTAAAAAATAAACTACAGCGTGTTTGAAAGCGTACAACAGTTTTATTATACTGCCCCATCTAAGACACGAGGGGATCTGACTTTATTACATTTGAGTTGAGTGTTTCCTCAACTTAATGTGTTGCTTAGAATAATACGTCTGCATACAGTATGGGACAATGTAACTAAGTGTTGCACGGCCAGATACGGCTCGAGAAGCTGACTCAGATAAGGAAATATTGTGAGATCGATGATCTGATTGATGATGTGATGTCAGTGTGATATGAATGATAAGTGCGACACGTCGGCGTCTCCCCTGCCTACGACAGTTCAAACCGTATTTCCTTTATCCTGTAATATGACTTGATAGATTTAAACTCCGCACACTGAGCTCTGATCGGTCAGCAGGCGGTGCTTTCACTGAGTTGATCTCTTTTCTATAGACACCGGAGGCGGGCAGCGTAAGATGAAAAAAAAGTGATTTAGCCTTCCCAACCCTGAGCCTCACGCGCCGCCTGTGGAGCGAGCAGCTGTTCAAAGACTCACCGTATCGCCCCAAAACTAAAATAAAGATTATAATATTGCGAGTGTTTTGGCTGATAATGCAATTCTGATAAGATTGGTGATAATAGAATGATGATATTTTTATCAAAACTCAAGCATACTGTTGTGGCCAAGACTTCTCTGCACTTCCTCAATACTTCATTATGATATTTTCACATATTTTGCCTTCATCAAATACTGAGCGTACTGCGATTTGGAAATTCTATTTGCCTATTTTGCAATGTTGATAACATTTAGATTAATGTGCAGCCATAGTATCCATCCAGATTTGTGTTTTATTCGAACACCACTTCAACACAGTCGAGGTGAACGTAACTGTAAGTCTTTCCATAAGAACAGTTTGTACTAAAATAAAGAGTTATGGGTATATTCCCCTTTCATATCCAGGCCTGTGTTTACTGGTATCATAAGACTGTGTTCCTAAAAGCAATCTAAAAAGAGCATAACTCAGCTACACAACTTTAAGACCACAATAAGCGCACAAAGGACATGACAAATCTCTCGTGTCACTACATAAAGGGAAGTAGAATCTGTCCAGACAGAGTCCATTGCAGTCCTGTGTGAAACTACAGGAGAGAGATCAGTGTGGTTTCTTTACTCCTTTGAGGGACTTGGGATAATTACCGCTCCCAGACACGGTCTCATCTCTCAGGTATTTTAATGCCCGCAGTCAGATCCGTCGACCTCATCGCTCCATGTAGACAGAATTAACAGCAGATGTAGTGAGACTGATCTCAATTAAGTTAAAGCAGAGACGCTGCTGGGGGTCAAAGTATACATTTGATCTCCTGTAGATCAAAGAATGGCGTTTGCTTTTAAATGGTAAATGGACTGGAATTATACGGTATAGCCTGTTTCCAGTATGTCCACCCTTAAAGTGCTTTTACACACAACTCAGCATTAACCCACCAAGCTGGAGCTTTTGAATTTCACTGTTTTGAAGTGTAACTAATATATATATCCAAGCCTGAGCTCGTGTTGGCAAATTATGAGATTTGAGAGAAGTCTTGGATATTAAGTTCAGTCTGTGGATTGAATATTTAACCATCATTTAAACCGATTAGACTATACCCCGTTCGATTCAAGGCAGTTGATAACTACAAATGTACCCAGTAATTTGGACCAAAGTACATTTTAACATGTTGACTGTGCAGTCATATCAATTTTGTAAATGTAACGTCAGCTGAGGCCAAGTTTGTTTTTCTCCATCAGAGAACGTCAAGCAATACATTTTGAAAAAAGCACAACACTTTGGATTTCTGATGGCTAAACCAGAAAATAAGTGGAAAACAAAGAGGACTGGATGTCAGAGAAATCAACAGGAGAAGACAGACAGGAAGTAAACACTAAAGGGAACAACAGAAGAAGACAGACAGGAAGTAAACACTAAAGGGAACAGCATTAAAAGACAGACAGAAAGTAAACAGTTAAGGGAACAGCAGAAGAAGACAGACAGGAAGTAAACAGTTAAGGGAACAGCAGAAGAAGACACACAGGAAGTAAACACTAAAGGGAACAGCAGAAGAAGACAGACAGGAAGTAAACAGTAAAGGGAACAACAGAAGAAGACAGACAGGAAGTAAACACTAAAGGGAACAGCAGTAAAAGACAGACAGGAAGTAAACAGTTTAGGGAACAGCAGAAGAAGACAGACATGAAGTAAACAGTTAAGGGAACAGCAGAAGAAGACACACAGGAAGTAAACACTAAAGGGAACAGCAGAAGAAGACAGACAGGAAGTAAACAGTAAAGGGAACAACAGAAGAAGACAGACAGGAAGTAAACACTAAAGGGAACAGCAGTAAAAGACAGACAGGAAGTAAACAGTTAAGGGAACAGCAGAAGAAGACAGACAGGAAGTAAACAGTTAAGGGAACAGCAGAAGAAGACACACAGGAAGTAAACACTAAAGGGAACAGCAGAAGAAGACAGACAGGAAGTAAACAGTTAAGGGAACAGCAGAAGAAGACACACAGGAAGTAAACACTAAAGGGAACATCAGAAGAAGACAGGCAGGAAGTAAACACTAAAGGGGACAGCAGAAGAAGACAGACGGGGAGTAAACACTAAAGGGGACAGCAGAAGAAGACAAACGGGAAGCCACTCACTCTTTTTTCTCAGCCGAAGCAATACCATCATTTTAAAATCAACCAAACCATTTTAAAATCAATATTGTGAGTCAAATAATTGAATTATTTAGTAAGTAGCCATGTAAAAATCAGGATCTTGTTATATTTTCTCATTTATCACCAGTTCTTTGCACATTATCCCGTACATTTCAAAGCTGCCTTTAATCAGAGAGTGAAATATGACTTCTCCAGGCGAGGAAACCTTTCCGGAGACCTTTGGTCCGTTGTTAAGGAAGATAAATATATCTGTGTGCGGTGGTAGCGAGGGCATTACTTGGTTAGGGAGCCACGGTGTGTTTAGGCTCGAGGCTGTTTGACTTACCCCTGTTTCGCTGCTTTGTTCTTGCTCACGTCGATGGTGGTGATGGAGTGCTTGGCTCCGGACTGCATCTCCCAGCCCACCTGCCACTGGGCGTTCCTGGACTTGGTCTCCAGCAGGTTCACCCCCTTCTTGGCTTTGACCCTGCAGGAAAGAAAAATAAATGTGGTGAGTCCATTTTTATTAGCAGAGGGTGATTTATGTGCGAGGTCAGGGGTCAGCGCCCTCTGTGTGCGGCAGCCCTCTTTCTTGTATGGCGTCATGGCAAAAGAAATTTCACAGATGAATCAATAACCAGAGATGGGAAGTAGTGAAGTACACATACTTCGTTACTGTACTTAAGTTCATTTTTCTGGTATCAGTACTTTACTCCACTACTTATTTTTCTGACGACTTTTTACTTTCTACTTCTTACATTTTGAACACAAATACCTGTACTTTCTACTTCTCACATGTTGAACACAAATACCTGTACTTTCTACTTCTCACATGTTGAACACAAATACCTGTACTTTCTACTTCTTACATGTTGAACAAAAATACCTGTACTTTCTACTTCTTACATGTTGAACACAAATACCTGTACTTTCTACTTCCTACATGTTGAACCCAAATACCTGTACTTTCTACTTCTTACATGTTGAACCCAAATACCTGTACTTTCTACTTCTTACATGTTGAACTCAAATACCTGTACTTTCTACTTCTCTCATGTTGAACTCAAATACCTGTACTTTCTACTTCTTACATGTTGAACTCAAATACCTGTACTTTCTACTTCTCACATGTTGAACTCAAATACCTGTACTTTCTACTTCTTACATGTTGAACTCAAATACCTGTACTTTCTACTTCTTACATGTTGAACACAAATACCTGTACTTTCTACTTCCTACATGTTGAACCCAAATACCTGTACTTTCTACTTCTTACATGTTGAACTCAAATACCTGTACTTTCTACTTCTTACATGTTGAACTCAAATACCTGTACTTTCTACTTCTTACATGTTGAACACAAATACCTGTACTTTCGACTTCCTACATGTTGAACCCAAATACCTGTACTTTCTACTTCTTACATGTTGAACTCAAATACCTGTACTTTCTACTTCTTACATGTTGAACTCAAATACCTGTACTTTCTACTTCCTACATGTTGAACTCAAATACCTGTACTTTCTACTTCTTACATGTTGAACTCAAATACCTGTACTTTCTACTTCTTACATGTTGAACTCAAATACCTGTACTTTCTACTTCTTACATGTTGAACTCAAATACCTGTACTTTCTACTTCTTACATGTTGAACTCAAATACCTGTACTTTCTACTTCCTACATGTTGAACCCAAATACCTGTACTTTCTACTTCTTACATGTTGAACTCAAATACCTGTACTTTCTACTTCTTACATGTTGAACTCAAATAACTGTACTTTCTACTTCTTACATGTTGAACAAAAATACCTGTACTTTCTACTTCTCACATGTTGAACTCAAATAACTGTACTTTCTACTTCTCACATGTTGAACTCAAATAACTGTACTTTCTACTTCTTACATGTTGAACCCAAATACCTGTACTTTCTACTTCTCTCATGTTGAACTCAAATACCTGTACTTTCTACTTCTCTCATGTTGAACGCAAATACCTGTAATTTCTACTTCTTACATGTTGAACTCAAATACCTGTACTTTCTACTTCTTACATGTTGAACTCAAATACCTGTACTTTCTACTTCTTACATGTTGAACACAAATACCTGTACTTTCTTCTTCTCACATGTTGAACTCAAATACCTGTACTTTCTACTTCTTACATGTTGAACACAAATACCTGTACTTTCTACTTCCTACATGTTGAACCCAAATACCTGTACTTTCTACTTCTTACATGTTGAACCCAAATACCTGTACTTTCTACTTCTTACATGTTGAACTCAAATACCTGTACTTTCTACTTCTCTCATGTTGAACTCAAATACCTGTACTTTCTACTTCTTACATGTTGAACTCAAATACCTGTACTTTCTACTTCTCTCATTTCCCAAACAGCTGGTTCCTTTAGTCTGAATGTGTGTTGGTGCGTGATCATTATTCTTTAGAGTCATTGCGTGCCTATTGGTTGGAACACGATCCGTGTATCCATCACTTCCTGGTCTTCTCTAAAGAAGAGGGACCAATGGAAACGTTGTCATGTTGCCGTTGGTCACCATGGAAACATTCATTAGCTAACAATGACATTATTGTTCTATTAATATAAAGGGAGGTCAGGTACTCTTTAAAACAGCTGCTAGTTATTTTACTTTTACTTGAATAAAGAAGTGAAGTCAGTACTACCAGAGTATTTTTAAACACGAGTATCTGTACTTCTACTTGAGTAAAGGATGTGTGTACTTTTGCCATCTTTTTGTGATTTATGGGCGCGGTCAGAAGTCAGCACCCTCTTTGTGCTGCAGCTCTCCTTCTTGTATGGCGTCATGGCAAAAGCAATTTCACAGATGAATCAATAACGGAGATGAATGAAGATGACAGAGTGGTGAAACATGGGCTAGGACTACTTAAGGTCACACTGTTCACTAACAAGAGCACCAGGATTTAGACGCCACCCACTGGGTGTTTATACAGAATTAACCAGGGTTACTTTAAAAATGTATTCCATTACAATTACAAATGATCTGTAACAAGATGTAATCAGTAACCTAATATAAGTATCACAGTTATGAAACCCCCTAAATCATATTACTTTTGGTTTACCTTTTATATATATGCAAGTATACGAATAAAGATATCGGAAAAGTTAGTTACGTATATATTTCAACACAAGGGAACAATGTTACCTTCAAAAATATCAAAATATATTGCATGAAATTATATTATTAAGTCATATCTTCCACTTTACTTTTGCTGATAATACTTATACACTTAAGTAGGTTTTTAAAGCAGGACTTTGACTAACTACTGTGTGTTATTAGTATTTTACTTAAGTAAGTAACTGAATTATTTACGCACCACTGTGAATAAATACATGACTCAACTGATGCACACAATACTTAGTACATGTAGAAGAAATGTAAACAGGCTACTTTAAAAGCAAATCAGCTCTCCTCTTACACCTTCGGTCATAAGTAATAACCTACACGTGTATCTATTCCAAACACATACACAGATATGCCGCTAACAGCATGCACATACATACATTCATAACTTTAGTCCCTGCAGAGTTTCTGCATGTTCACATAATGCACAGGCATGTCTGTATACAGAGCACGCACAGAACATGCATCTGAATATGCACTCTGCGTATGTTCACCCTACAAGAACATAACTAATGTGTACATGTCCCCGAACCCGTCTGCTGAGAGGAGATAAAACGAAAGCTAAAAACAGCAAGCACATAAATAAATAGCTTCAAAAGAAGGAGAAAAAGACAAGATATACTGAGCCTTGCAGAATTATTCACCTTATTAATTTATTGCATTCAAATCTGTCATTTAAATGATTTATTGGGGGGTTGTACTGTATGTAACAGACCCACACAAAAACGTCCAAATTGGTGAAAGGAAAAAGAGGTAGCTTGTTTAAAAAAATGACTTGAAGTGCACACTTATCACCCTATGTTCCATAAAGAGAAGGACCAAGAGACTGCAGCTGTTTTATTAAGGAAAGCCAGGCCTCGATTTATAATTACTCACTGTTTAAGATAATCAGCAGGAGATAAAAAGGGATTTGGACTTGTACCTTAAACAGCACAAGTTAAATATTGAAAATATGTTTTCTGTGAGTGTGAGTGTGTACGCAAGGTTTTCAGAGGCTGATGATGATCCTGCTGCTTTCTACTTTAAAGAGGTCCTATTATGGTTTTCGGGGGTTTTCCACACTCCAACACATTGTTCGTGAGGTTAAGGTTAAGGGGGCGGGACATCTCTAAACGGTTGACCAATCACAACAGAGCCGGCCAGCTAACCAATCAGAGCAGACTGGGCTCTGGTTTCAGACAGAGGGTGAAAAGAGGTGCTGCAGCACAGGCAGTATGAGAAAAATAAAGAGCTCGTTGAGCATTAAAGCAGGGAGACATGTCCCAGTAGAGACACGGAATACAAATATGAACTTGGAAATAGGGCTGCACGAGATTGAAAAAAACTGACATTGCGATTCTGCGATATACAGGATATTGCGACGTCAAAACATACAGGAATTGAAGAAAAGACCGTTTTTTTCCCCGCAAACCATCCTTTCTTGAACTTTAATGCTATACAATTGGTATTTGTTAACGATATTGAACCAGATGAAGGATTTTAGTCACGGATGTCTGGATCTGGAGATATCAGAGCAACGAGCTGAGCTAGCTCGGTTAGCAGCGCCGAACTGGAGAAACACATGAAACCACTTTATTCAGTGTTTTTACCTTTAACCACCGGGTCCGTTTGCTTTGGAGATTTGATTGGTGGTTTGCTCACTCAAGAACCCCTGACATGAAAGCCGCGCAAGTTTTCCTTTTGTAGCAAGCAGCAACATAATTGTAACATGACGTGTTTGAGTTAATTCGCCTACTTAATATCGCAAGTCTTAAAAAAAAAGATCGCACATCCACGCGATGTGAATATCGCGATTATCGTCACTACTTGGAAATTAGCATAAACGTGCCTCTTTAAAAGAAGAAGCTGTGACAAAGTATTTGAAACGTTCTGTCAGCTTGGTATCAATCCATATGTGGCAGCAGTCCTTTGTGACTTTACCTAGAAGTGCTATTACGGTGTCCACTGGCAGAATACCAAGTAGTAGTAAATGGGAAAAACAAAAAGCCCTCTCTTCCAGGTATCAAGAGATCCTGGTTATCCGACCACAGCTCTGATGCTCGAGAGGTTTCCACAGACATGCAGAGACTGGAAATTATTGATTTGATGGTCTCATCTTCATGAAATACAAGACAGAGATGAATTATTAACATATTTGGCTTTTGTTTGTCTGCCCTGTGTCTACTACGCACTTCATTATGCACCAGACTGGAAGACTACTTGAGCTCATACACTGCCACTAGAACCTTTTTATATTAAACAACCAATGATACAGATATTTGAATTTAATAAGACGCTGTTTTCCAGAGGGTCGTCACTATTTGTTTTCCCTTTTCTTTATCCGACTACAATCTGTTTTTAATTTTTCAATAACCCTGATTAGTTTGCACAGACTCATCCTACCTGACATTTAAATTGTACTCTAATATTAGTTTGCACACTTTCATAACGTGTATGTTTGTATTATTAGTAGAATGGTATTTTATTATAGTATTCTAACCCTTTTTACATTTTATTTTAATTGTGTTCTATATGTTTTTGTTTAGGTAGATTTGTTTATTATTATTAACTATTCTCACCTATTTGTATGTCATGTATTTGTATTCATTCCATTTTTAACAAAAAAATAATCCCAATTTGGGATAAATTAATTGTATTTAATCTAATAAATGCCACAGAATTACCGTTAAAAGTTAAGCACTATTAATAAAAGTGACACCACAAGTCTAGTTAGATATATTTTTATATTTTATCTCTTTCTATATATTATTAATATGACACAAGTAAGTGCTTGTCTAACGCTGTACCTCAACTCTGACACTGTAATCAATATGTGTATATACTGTAACCTAGGGCCGCTCAATTCATCGTATTTTAATCGCGATTACGATTATGGCTCGCAACGATTACGAAAACAACGTCATCGAAATAAAACGATTATTTTTTTATTATTACTTTTTTTTTGGTTTTTCAGTTCAATTATACTTAAAGTTCAGGGTAATCAACTAATCAAAAAAAATTCTCCAGTAAATGGATGTTTTCAAAGTCAATGAACAATCGCATTTAATAATCGCAATTACAATTATTGACCCCAAATAATCGAGACTATGATTTTTGCCATAATCGAGCAGCCCTACTGTAAGTTACAAAGTCAAGAAATAAGAGCTTTCCTGCAGGCTTATCTCGGGGGATCTTAATGATTTTGTTTACATGAAAACAGTCATATTTCTCTTCCCTTCATGACATCACTGCCTTCCCAACCACAGCTTCCTCCGGACAAACTCCCTGAAAGCATCACCAAAACCATATTTTCTTCTCAACTGTCTCATCTGCATTCCACTGGCTGAAGGTTTTGAAGCCCGTGCGACATCTTCCAGATCGTCCCATTTATTTCTCCGACGGATAAAAAGTCCTGAAGTCCCGCTGAGCTGTTTCCATTTGCTACGCTAACCTGCGCTCGCTGCATCGACCGCTCATCCGTGATTTGTGAAAGCAATTGACTTTCAGCTGAAGCCGCGTCTCCGTCTGCAGACAGCTCGAACACAATCTGTGTGTTAATGTGATCACACACACTCTCCGTGTTCTCCGGCAGTATTTAACAAGAGAGTAATGCAAGCTCATTACAAACAGTGTTATAATTACACAGCTTATTCACCACGTGATACAGAGGTGGGGAAATAACTCGGATGTAAGGAAACATAGCAATACTAAACTTTAAGATACTGTGTCACGAGTAATAGTTCTGCATTCAAAATCGTACTGAGGTTAAAGTATAATCGTAAAGTAAAATATACCGGTAGTAAAAGTTCTCGTGAAACGTAACAATGTAATACACGACTGGATTTGTATTATTGATGCATTATTGTGTTGAAATTGGAGCTAATTTGATAGCTTTCACGTGTTGTGACATGTCTCCATGCTTTAATGTTCATAAGTGTGTGGGAACTCAGGGATATTTGCTTTTGCAGAACTTTTACAAAAACCTATAACGCACTACAGGACGGGTGGCGCAGTGGTCTGTGCATCCGATCATCAGATCAAGGGGGCGTTGGGGAACTCCAGTTCGAAACCCGCTCCCGCCCACCCACTGGGTAAGGCCGTTGTGTCCTTGGGCACTTCACCTGAACTTGCTTCTGTGGGTATTGTCCACAGTATCTGACCATGATATGTGTAATATGTGTAATGTGTGTATATTTAAAGCGCTTTGAGTCATTGAAAAAGCACTATAATAAATGTGAGGAATTATTATTATTACTACAGGACAAGGGAAAACCCTAAAAAGCAAAAGGGTTTTAATGTTGCTGCATGTTTTTTTAAATGTGATATGAATGTGATCCGACAGATTAAGGATACGTGACTATGTGAAACCAACTACATCCTTGTATACTAAACCCACAAACACGAAACTGTATGAGTACTATTGCATTTCCTGTACAAAACGTGTATGTGATAAATATGCATTTAACTTGTCTATTTGTCTGAAATTAACCCTGAGGCAGTTCTAACATATTCTCACATTTCCAGCTATTGCAGCTCTTATTGTCATCTTTCATCAATCTCCCCCCGTCCCGTTGTAGAAAATACAGTAATTATCCGATTCGGCGCCGCGATAGATGAAACAGAAATATGTAATGTGTAAGAACCCTGATGCAGCGTGTTGCCTTTGATCCGAGTTGAAAAGGGGAAACGTAATACCCTCAGACTCTCAGTGAACGAGGTGACCCAGTTGATACTCGATCACTGGCGTCGTAAAAAACACTGATAATAACACATTATCGTAGGGCATCACCACCCTCGGTGTACTTCCTGGTAAAGATGCAACCCTGGTGAGTAATTGTCATATTTATATTCATTACCTACTCTCACCAGCCACTCATCATAATCCTTTTCAGAACCAATGTTTTTTAATCAGACGCCGGCCCTCTTTCACAGACTCTGGTTCGTTTTTGCACCGCAGATGAGAAAGGATGGATGAAGGAAGCGCGACCCGTGGGAGTGCAACATGAACCGGGCTCCCATTGAACAGAGTTAATGCTGATTAATGAAAGAGCATAGCAAATGGAGGAGCCGTGCCGCGGTAATACAGTCCAAATTCTCAGAATATGCCAATTCCCCGCTGCTGCTGCTGCTGCTCAGAGAGTCAGCGAGAGCCACTCCAGAGAAGACAGAGCTATTACTTAGTGATTCCACACAGACTTCTGCCATGGCAACACCTATTAGACTGCGAGTCGGCCCGCAGACTGCTAAACAGGCCAGACTTCGGTCACCACGCCTCAGGTGAGACTTCTGAGCGGCCGCACTCTGATCTCCCCGGAGTTTCTTAAATGTAATCTTGTGTTAAGTGGTAGAATAATCTGGAAGGACGTCAACACACTGCGATCAATCGGCGTTAATAGCAAGATTACTTCTTTAGGGGGTTTTCAGACTACACTTCAGATCCATTGTTATGTGTCATGACAGTGTACAGGATGTACTATACTGTACAGTATTTCATATTAGATGTAGTGGAAGAAGAATAACTAGTTTCCTTTTTACATGTACAGAGTTTACTTATTCCTACATGTGGCTTTCCATTGTATTACTTGCACTATTTTACCGTATGTTCCTTAAAGGTGGGGTATGTCATTTATTTCAGAAACACTTGTTATATTCCATGGAATGCTCTTCACATCATGATAGCAATGAATATATGAAATGCTTTGACAATAAATCAGGATTGCCAACTCTCACGCATCTGGCGTGTGACGCACGCTTTCACTCTCAATCTCACGCTCTCACGCTGCCCAAACTATTCTCACGCCAAAAACAAAATGAACCGGTGATAGTTGTTGGTTGGTTATATACAATGTTGAGTCGACAGCTGCTCAAGCTGTCGATCCGCTCCCTCCCCGCCCCCACCACTCTTAACAACGTGAACAGACAGCAGAGCAGTGGGAGCCGGTTGGTCAATCCCCGACCCGTATTGCGCATGCGCAGATCTGAGGTCCAGCAGAAATGATAAAGAAGTAAAAGTCTGCTGCTTATTGTTCTACTAGGCCAACATAGAGTCAAAGAGTATATGAGAGTGAGAGTGTGTTAATCAATATATTTGGAGTAAGTCCGTAGATGTGTGTGTGTGTGTGTGTGTGTGTTTCATGTATCGGCCTCTCACGATAATTAATTTTGTTGGATACATTTTCCCAGAAATTATTGCGATAAACGATAATATTATCGGCACCGTTGTATGAGCATATTAGACCACTGACATAATGATAATATATAATAATAATTCAAGTACATCCTTTCAAACTGCTAGTCACATCCTCATGTAAATGGAAATGTATCGAGGTCAGTAAAGTTATCGAGTTCATTTTTATTTATCGTACGATAAGTCAATGAATTTCTTATCGCGACAGGCACACAATAGAACAGTGGAAACAAACATGTGTTGACTTCCATTAGTGAATGAAAATATTGTGTCCAATATTGTGTATTCGTATATATCCTATATATATGCTAAGGTCCCGCTGCTGACACGATAGCAGTCATTGAGTGCATATGTGTAATTAAACCCATGATATCACAATCTCACTCCAGCCAGGTACCCAAAGTTGGCAACCCTGCAATAAATACATAAAAACACGTCATCTGTGGAAGCCGTGGCGCTGTAAAAAGCTCGACCAATCATCTGAGCCGGCTAAAGTAACTGGATGGCCGACCTGCCTGTCAGCCTTCCATCTGGGCACAAACTTATCTCGTGCCCTCATTGGTCATGTGCGCGTTCGTGTGTGTTGGAGGAGGGGCTCTGTGAGGAAGTCTGAAGGAAGGGGCAGATGTTTTCTGGTTGTGTATTTTCAAGTTCTAGCGCACTCGACTGGTTTCTCCAAAATTACCTGCCCCACCTTTAAGTGTATTGTATGTTGCACTTCTGAATCTATTTCTCAATCAAGGCGAAAGAAAAGCACATCAGAAACTAATTCTGTATATTCCAATAAATGCACATTGTACATGTTCATTACACTTATACTGGTGTGTAAGACACTACATGTACCACTTAACCGTCTGGACTCTCAACTCCTTCTTGAGACATGTGTGTTATATCAACATGCATTTAATAAATATGTCATCTAGTATTTTTAACACTCTTTAAAAACTGCACAGTTATACCGCTCATAATTTATATTCAGACATTATTTGTGCATCTTAATTTCTCTTTGTGTTTACATATGGTACTTGACACCAAAGCACATTCCTTTGTTGTGTAAGTCTTGGTGATTAATCTATGGTCTTCAGTCTTTGCATCCTTGACTCTTATTGTTCAGCCTGCAGAGTCTCCATGTTCTTCTTTGGACACCTCTCTCTGGGCACCGACGTCCTCATGACCCATTTATGACATTTGCTGGCAGAATTCAAATCGACTGCGATTTAATTTAACTGTCCGCTCTGCTGTTAATAAATAAAATATGCAAACCAGAATTAAATCATAGCTCTGACGTCTTTAATTTCTCTTTAATGGGCTTTTTAAAGAGTATTTATTGAGCACAGTTGAAGAAAGCGTCCCCAGAGGCAGAGCAGCTGGAATCTTTCGACAACATATTGAAACTGACTTATAGACTTATTATTTTGAATTGTGACTGTGAATAAACATGTTAATAGTCTTAAGTACATATGCATACTGTATAGGATGTATGTGTTTATCACACCGTTTATACTTGGCAGGGTTAAAGGAAAAACATGTATATTTGATACGTAACCTTGGTATTAACATATTAACCCTCCTGTTGTCTTCGGGTCAAATCTGACCGATTCACTACTCTCATCGATCATAACTGTTTTGTTTGACATTCGATTGCATTCAGGCTTCATGACATCCTTCACAGGAGACATTTGGACATATACAATGGCATGATCACCACTTTCATTGACTTTTGGATGATTTAGTCAACTTTGTAACACCATGGCGTTCCCGGGCAAACATGACCGCCATAAAGAAAAGGAATTAGTAACCATCCGGATCAGATAAAACACACACACACACACACACACACACACACCACACACACACACACACCACACACACACACACACACACACCACACACACACACACACACACCACACACACACACACACACACACACACACACACACACACACACACACACACACCACACACACACACACACACACACACACACACACACACGTGTGTTCCCCCCTTATGTGTCCACCCCCCCATGTGAATCACATCTGGCACACGCAAACACAAACACACACAGAGAACAATTTGATACATTTCCCGCTCTTATGTGCCCCTCCCCCCACATGGATCACACCTGGCACAGCAATACATGTTCAGTGTCTGTTCTTTGTATATGTACTGCAGTTCTTCATGTGTACCAGTACTCTGATACAATATGTACAGTTTGAAAGGGTGTTAAATGACATTTGGTGATGATTAATGCTTTTTTGTGTTAATGTAATAGCAGTTAAAAGAGGACCGGTCCCATTTGACCGTGAACACCAAAGTAAGGGGGGGGGGACACACGAAGACAACAGGAGGGTTAAGTTCAGTTCTTTATGTGGTAACAGTTATCTAAAGTTGTATGAGCCAGAAAGTGTTGATACTCAGAGTCTTTTCAGGTTGTACAAAGGGGACATGACAATATATTATCTAAAGTGCATGGACCTTTATTGCACTCAAATAAACCTGGTTAATTTCCACTGAAGATATATTTTATTAATTCCCAGGGGAAATTACAAAAGATCCCTCAACACTCGGGCAGATTTACCAATTATCCGACCGAACTGCCAAACAAGATGGAAGTAAGAACACTTTATATGCCGCCCATCTTCTTCCTGAAAATGTCACTAACCACTAATGTCCCTGGCACTTTAATGGTTTCATCAAATGTCCTCTGGAGTGACAAACAAGTCTTCACCCTCCGATCTGAGGCGGCAATCTTATCAATCATCTCCGGCACTTTGATATATATGGTGTTTATCTTTACAACATTAACAGCTTTGAGGTTTCCCCCCGGAAACGTGCAGCTGGAGAATCCAGACGGGAGAGGGACGCCTGCCAGAGACAGACTTTTTAATGGCAGGCTGTGCAAATTAGAATAGGAGACGCTGGGGAAATATCCCTGAGCAGATAACAAACTTGCAACTGCTAGTTTGCACATGACGAAGGGATGTTATTCTTGTAGATGCCGTGGTAGATATGTCTTCTAAGCTTGGCATGTAACCGCAGATTCCTAGTTGGTAACCACCCACACTTCCTTACAAAGCAAGCAGACATAATGGTTTGGTGTTAACCTGCCATCCGCCCTGCTTTGTTCCAGCCTTACAGCGCTCTGTGATTAATACAAACAATAAAGTCACACTGAAACAGAAGAGATGAGTAAGCCCGATAATTATAGCAGACGTTCACCGGAAACATCTAAAGTCTGAGGTAAGGGACTACCATGCACTGCGATTATAACACTTTTATTTTTATCTGCAGTCTGATGCTTTTTACCCTCAATGTTGGAACTTTTAACGATGCCATTTGCGCGTGGAGAGCTGTTTTTTAGCATTTGAAAATACTTTCAGGGGATGGTAACGCTTAGAGGAAATACGGGGGAGTAAAAGTGGCTCAATTATGCTTTTTGGATATTACTTTACTTTTACCGATACAGGTATCTATCTTATTTATTTAGTTAGTTATTTATTTTACTAGCTAGGACCGGGAGGGAGGGAAAGGGGAAAAATAAATAAAAATATTGACTGTATAAATGTAAACTCATTGTGCCTGACTTAAAAAAAAACGAAAAAGTCCCAGCGTGTACGCCTCCATTGGACTCCTTTGTTTCCAAAACAGTGACATCATCACGTAAATCTCGCATTTCTATTGGCAAGCGCTCCAACACATGTGAGGTGATAGACAAAGGCGCGGGACATCTCTTAGCGGTTGACCAATCACAACAGAGCCGGCCAGCTAACCAATCAGAGCAGACTGGGCTCTGGTTTCAGACAGAGGGTGAAAATGGAGACATGTCACAGTAGAGACACAACAACACTGATATGAACCCTGAACATTTGCATCAAATGTCTTTTTAACTATCTTTTTTCAAACAAGACGATGACACAGCGTTCTAAAGAGTAACGCTGACAATATTCTACATCGTATAACATAGGCTCCTCCTACTGAAGATCTTGGAAAAGGTTTCTGGAAACAGCTCGACATTATATATTTCCAACAAAAAGCAACCCACGGGAGGAGATAGAGAGTTCATCCAGGACTATTTTGAATAGAATGCTGTTTTGGGTTTGATATCCAGCAGCAGGGTGATGTGTGTGGGAGCGACTCAGTATCCATGTGGATCGGTATGAAGGAACATGTCACCCTTCTCACCCTGGGGCTCGTTTTTGAGTTTTCAATCGTTTTTGAACAACAGGGGAGCTCTACTCGGAATGGCTCAGTGTACAAAGGCTTCAGGCTTTGGCTACATACACGGTACTTGTCTTTCAACTCATCCACTGGTTTTACAAATGCACGTAATAAGAAAAATATAGAATGTCAGCATCATTATATCGTTTTATATATTATACCAGATTTCTAAAAGCCTGAAAAGTGAGCCTCTAAAAGTCAACTCTGAAACTCTGGTTCTATCATTCTTATGTTTTGTTTTTTCATGTACAATGCCTTTTTTACTTGCTGCTGTACTCACGGTTCTATTGGCTAACGCTCCAACACATTGTACATGATAGGCAAAAGGGAGGGACATCTCTAAGCGGTTGACCAATCTCAACAGCTAACCAATCAGAGCAGATTGGGCTCTGGTTTCAGACAGAGGGTGAAAAGAGGTGCTGCAGCACAGGCAGTATGAGAACAATAAAGGGCTTTTTGAACATTAAAGCATTGAGACATGTAGAGACACTACATTCTGATATACACCTGAACATCAGCAGGAGAGGATTCTTTAAAGTAGAGACACTACATACTGATATACACCTGAACATCAGCAGGAGAGGATTCTTTAAAGTAGAGACACTACATACTGATATACACCTGAACATCAGCAGGAGAGGACTCTTTAAAGTAGAGACACTACATTCTGATATACACCTGAACATCAGCAGGAGAGGACTCTTTAAAGTAGAGACACTACATACTGATATACACCTGAACATCATCAGGAGAGGACTCTTTAAAGTAGAGACACTACATACTGATATACACCTGAACATCATCAGGAGAGGACTCTTTAAAGTAGAGACACTACATACTGATATACACCTGAACATCAGCTGGAGAGGACTCTTTAAAGTAGAGACACTACATACTGATATACACCTGAACATCAGCAGGAGAGGACTCTTTAAAGTAGAGACACTACATACTGATATACACCTGAACATCATCAGGAGAGGACTCTTTAAAGTAGAGACACTACATACTGATATACACCTGAACATCATCAGGAGAGGACTCTTTAAAGTAGAGACACTACATACTGATATACACCTGAACATCAGCTGGAGAGGACTCTTTAAAGTAGAGACACTACATACTGATATACACCTGAACATCAGCAGGAGAGGACTCTTTAAAGTAGAGACACTACATACTGATATGCAGCTGAACATCAGCAGGAGAGGACTCTTTAAAGTAGAGACACTACATACTGATATGAGCTGAACATCAGCAGGAGAGGACTCTTTAAAGTAGAGACACTACATACTGATATACACCTGAACATCAGCAGGAGAGGACTCTTTAAAGTAGAGACACAACATACTGATATACACCTGAACATCAGCAGGAGAGGACTCTTTAAAGTAGAGACACTACATACTGATATACACCAGAACATCAGCAGGAGAGGACTCTTTAAAGTAGAGACACTACATACTGATATACACCTGAACATCAGCAGGAGAGGACTCTTTAAAGTAGAGACACTACATACTGATATACACCTGAACATCAGCAGGAGAGGACTCTTTAAAGTAGAGACACTACATACTGATATACACCTGAACATCAGCAGGAGAGGACTCTTTAAAGTAGAGACACTACATACTGATATACACCTGAACATCAGCAGGAGAGGACTCTTTAAAGTAGAGACACTACATACTGATATACACCTGAACATCAGCAGGAGAGGACTCTTTAAAGTAGAGACACTACATACTGATATACACCTGAACATCAGCAGGAGAGGACTCTTTAAAGTAGAGACACTACATACTGATATACACCTGGACATCAGCAGGAGAGGACTCTTTAAAGTAGAGACACTACACACTAATATGAACCTAGACAATGAGCATTGCCTAGAAGACCTTAGGGTGCCAGGAGAAGCACACATACATTGTATCGTGATGCTACATGTCTGGACACGGGCATTTCCTTTCTGTGTCTTCATCAAGAGGATGCCGAAACATGTGAGAAATGGGGAAGGGACTTTTTACCTCTGGGTTAACTATAAACATGTTCTCTTGTTTCCGTTGAACTAAAGAGATGCTTTCACCTTAAAAGCTTCTTATTCTAGGACTTATTCAAATCATGAAGAAAAGCCACTTTAACTCGGGCTTAGTTCACTTATCTCCTCCTTGTATAAAAACACATGCATGCAATACATCGTTGGTGATGTGTGATATTGTCATTTCTCAAGTAAAAAGAATAGGCAGTCAGGTGTTTCTTATCACATAACGAGAGAAAGTTACTTTGGAAACATAAGGAATTAATGTCGAGGGGTTGATGTTCAGTAAACATAAACCCCCATCCACTCAGCGGGGTTTATGTTTTATCAAAAATACTTAAAATCCTCCATGTCCTAACTCACTTTTCCATTAGTAAATAACTCTACGATTATGGAAACCCTTTGTGAATATAAAACATGAAAGTAGTGATTTTACATCACAGCCTGCAACGCTTTCATCATGTCAAATTAAATACTATTAGTGACAAATATGACAACATCATTAAAGGCTTGACTGATTAGGACATATGTTGTCTTAATGGACAGGATTCTTTCATGTCTTATGTTGCTGTTTCACACAAACTGTGGCCAAAATGGAAAAACAAGACGTTATAAAACAGAATTTGTCGTTAAATATGCACCAAAGGACAAAGGTTCTGTCATGAATTAAATTACCTGATGGCATGCAGACACAACGTCATTATTGCCAATTAATTTTGATTTTTTTTACAACAGATAACTAATGACAGGATCATTTAAAATGTGCTTCCCTTTGGGGTGAATAACAGTTACTAATTACAACTCGTCCCTCCACTCAGCATGAAAGGTCAAACTGGATCTCTGCCAGCACACCAACAAAAGACATTTTGACGAGAGCTTGATTTTTCTGCCTCAATTCCCGTCTCTCTTTTTGGAAGATAATCTCCGCCGTGGTTTGTGCATTTCATCGGGCTACAATTCCCCCTCTCAAATGATCAAACGAGCAGGACCTTCCTCTCGCTGCCAGCCCTTACACAGATCTGGCATTCACGAGTGGCGTGTTTTCAGTGCCGCGCGGGACGTCGTAAACAAACATTTGATCGCTCGTGGTGACATCATTGTGGAGCGAACTCTGATGGATGGAGTCGTGGTTCCACCGCTGTCCCTTTAGCGATGCACAGATGAAGGCAGAAAAGTAAATAAACAACGAAAATGTCAGCACTTGTATGTCTCAGAGGCATTAGCTGCACTCCCGTTTGCATTCCAGCAGGAAAAAGGACCTCGCCTTCACAGCTAAATGTGGCCAGCGAAGCCTTTTTTATTTCCCCACTCATCTGCGGGCAGAAGCTCCATTAGTTCCTCTGAGGGGGGGCACTCTGCACACAACTTTTCCACTCTGCAGACACAACAAAATCCATCCCACGATGATATATATAATTCACAATAAGTGCAGAATTTTGTATTTGTCCTGTGCCAGTTATATGGTGCTTTTATGTGTCCAATGACATGTGATTCCATTACATAGTCGGCTGTGCATGGTGTTCCTGCTGCAGTGTGTGGTGTGTGTGGTGTGTGTGGTATGTGTGGTGTGTGTGGTGTGTGTGTACGGGAGCAGAACGTGTTGCAGTGAAGCGCTCAATCGAGCTCACATTCAAAACAAATAATAAATCATTTCTCAACCAACATCAAAACAGAGTCAAAATGACATTAATGTAAACATCCGATGCATAACGGCCCGTCCACACTCCAATCTGCCCATTCACTTTGAATGGGGTGACGTCACGTTGCCTCGCTTTTTTCGCCGAACTGAATTGTGGGTAGCAGAGCGGAGTAGCCGGCGACAATCAAATCCCGTTTCTGAAAATCTGACAGCTGAAGCCGTAGCCAATCAAACCGCGTCTAGGCTGGGAGAGATATCCCGCCGTTCATTTCTATATTTCAAAAAAAGTCGGAGGAGAAACTAACTATCGCCGTAGCAATCACCCGGTTTTGTTTGACCAGACCCTCTTCACCTACCGGGATCCAAACCGGAGGAACCAGGCATGGAGGGAGGTGGCAGAGGCAGTGGGGGAAACTGGTAGGGTTTTCGCCTGTTTGGGGAGTTTATATATATATATATATTGCTCGCATACAATCCCCTGGATTTTTTGCTTTGTATGTCGGGGGCGGGAGATTCATGTGATTGGTTGTTGGTCGTGTTGCTTGAATAAAATCCCCAAGCTCCAGACACGCCCAGCTCCGAGCTTTTTTTGAAGCTGTAGTGTGGACGCTCCGTAACGGCGCCTGGTTTCACGGTCAAAAGTATTTTATTTCCACTAGTTTTACTAAAGAACTGGAAAGCCAGAGCTGGAAAGCGTTTTGCCTGATCGGCCAATCAGAGAACGGAAAGACCGACAACCTTCTCTCGTGTTTCCTGGTCTGCCGGTCAAACACTAGAGGAAAACGTTTCTGTGTGGATGCGTCTGGGGGGTGCAGAGTAGACCCTCCGCACTCTGCTAGATCCAGACCCTTTCCCAGTTAACAGTTCATTTGGGGATAAAGAGAATAATAATGTACAGCATGGTTAGAAAGAGGACCCTAGAGTATGCAAAGCAGGCATGATCAATCGAAAAATGCAAAAATATTTCACGGTGATTGCCACAGCGCCGCGACATCCTGACAAGTTTGACATTTGTCTGTGAGATGCTGCTGAGGTTACTAATTAGCACACATGACGACACAAAAGACACAGAACAAGTGTTGTGATGACATCCCCCGGCACCTCATAACCGCCTCGCTAACTCCAGCATGAGCACACAGCGCAGTGATGCTCGGCCTCAGCGAGAACAGAAACCCAAGCAGCTCGTGCAATGTGCTCGTCATTACAGCCCTGAGGCAGCAGGAGAGGTGCCAACGTGGACACGAGGCCGCGCAGCGATGTCAGTCACAAGTGTGGACTTGTCAGAGTGATGCAAAAAGACCTAATGAGAGTCCGAAGAGAGGACGGCCATCTGATCGTAAGCATAGCGGCCAGGCCAGGCGAGAGCACGGCGCCAACGGGGACTTATCGAGAAAAAAGTCAACAATGCGCAGCCCAGCAGTCAGAGACAAGTGGAGGGGAAGGCAGGGAAATCATTTAGTTGTTTTGATGAGGACTTTTCTAGGGCTGCACGGAGAGAAACTTATAAATACTGATTTAATAAGGCAACATTCACACAATGTGTTGTATTTGTGCAGTGTGAGGCAACAGAAGCAACAAGCAGAGTAATTACATATTTGCAGCCGTATAAAAAGACTTCTCTGTACCTACAGAGCATGTCTGTTGCTATGGTAAAAGATAGAGACATTATAATTACAGTGTACAGGAGAGGGCTTTAAGAGGCTCTTCTTATGTTTAGGTATCTCAGAAGTGTAAACGTTAGTGGCGTTCGTACTTGCTTCGACTGGATTGCGTCTTCTTTTGAAACGCAACTACAGGCCCTATAACAGCGGCTGTTTGTCCCTGCTCAGATGAAAAGGGTCTTGTGGGGTTTGTGGTGAGTTTTAGCTTAAAAGGGTGGATGGGAGTTTGCAAAGTCTCCCTCAGGCATGCGGACCACAGGCAGCATGGGCAAACATTTGCAGCATTCGTCACCTTTGATTGTTGACCTCTGATTTAGAAGGAAGAGTGCACTTCTCTCGACTCTCTTGATGTTCATGTGTTGACTCGGTGTGACCTTGGCAGGCGTCCTGCAGCCCTGTCGCTGTCTACACATCAAACACATTAGACGGCAACCACGTTTAAATGAACCCCGCAGGGACGTGGCTGCATGCGGTTTAACTACTCTCAGGAGAAAAGACTTGCACATTTAATGAAATGGATTGACCAGCTTATGTGGCATTGTGAAGACCTTTAACACAATGAGACAACATGTGTGTGTGAACTACAGAGTCTGTCAGAGCTGCAGCTACGTGTCTAGATAGCTGGAAGTGATGATTTCTTTAGTTTGTTTTCATTTCAACAGAAGAGAACATTGCTAAAGGGGAATCTGCAATTAAATACCCCAGATAAAAGCAGTCATTTATTACATTACATGAATCAATTAACCTACAGTTTGCATTTGACTTTTATCAACATGCTAACGTCAGAACGCTAACATGCTCCACATGGTCAGATGCTAGTGTTTAGGTTGTTTAGTATCTTACTTTTGTTCGAATTAATTTGTCAATCAATCAATCAATGTTTATTTATACTGCCCAATATCACAAATGTTACATTTAGTTAATAAGCTCTAAAAAGAAAGTAAATCTAAGGCTGAAGATATTTGGTCATAAATCAACGTTTTTGACCGAAAAGAAATAGACCTGATAGCCGTAGAAGAAGAAAAGTCAGGTGATCCCCAAAACCGGTAGAAAACATGCAATGGGACGAGTAGCTAGAGCTTTTGTGCTAATCAATATTTGTTCTGATATTTCAACTCAATCTCTATCTACTGGTGCCACTACAGGAAAAGCAAGGAGATCACCAAAAGTGTTAGGATTCATCCTCTGCGGACAACGAATGTCTGTTAAAAAATTATTTTGGCTATTTATCCGCAAGTTGTGAAGATATTTCAGACGGGACTTCATTTGTGAACCGACAGACTAGTGTACTGATCCATAGAGCCAAGTCTCAAATATCAACCCCATGTCATTTTCATTACGGCCCGTCCGCACTACAGCTTCGACAGCTTCAAAAACGGTGTCCAACGCTTCTGCCCATTCACTTTGAATGGGATGACGTCACTTTTCGCCGAACTGCATTAGCCGCGTTCACACTGCGGTACTTTTCCCACAAAGGTTCATGCGAACTTAGTTCATGCGAACTCTTTAGTTCTCATGAACTAAGTACAGATCATGTTCACACATACAGTCTATGGTTCACACCAGAAAAAGTCCCTGGGGGTGGATTAGGCAAATGAAGCCGCTGCCGTCACTTCTTCTTCTTCTGCTTTGGGTTTACTGGCAGGCCGCAAACCACTTCACGGCGTATACTGCCACCCAAAGTCCCCGGTTGGAAGTCCCCGGAGTTGGGGAAGGCTTCAGTAGAAGCTGCTGGGAGTCCCAGCAGCTTCTACTGAAGCCTTCCGAGTAAATCGCCAGAACGCCGACACCTCCTCATCTCCACCGCTCCCATGTTTTCTTTTGTGTCGCCATAAGTTAGTCTCTCTGCGTTTCTGCACTGGGCTAATGCTAATGCTAATAATCTTTTCTCAAAAAAGAGCCGTTTGAAAGTCCCTGCTCTCTAGCAGGGACTTTCGAGGGGGTAAAAAGGTTCGCATGAACTACGCGATCATGAACTAAGTTCGCATGAACCTTTGTGGGAAAAGTACAGCAGTGTGAACGCGGCTATTGTGGGAAGCAGAGCGGAGCTTTCCTGGCGTTTCAGGCTGCAAACGTTGAGCAATGTTCAACTGTTGACGCTTCTGAAGCTTTCGGTGGAAGCGTCAGCCAATCAAATCATATGCCAGTACAAGCTCTAGCCAATCAAACCGCTGCTTGTGTGTCATTGGCGGGGGATTCATGTGATTGGTCGTTGGTCGAGCTTCCCACACTACAGCTTTTCTTGAAGCTGTAGTGTGGGCGGGCCGTCTTTGTTCAGCTTCCTCCAGAGAGACGACATTAAACCACTGCTTTCTCTATTGAGCAGCACTCCTCCTGATTAATAAACTAATGCGGTTCCCTTTAATTACTTTGCTGCAGATGATATCACAGCAGAACCTCAGATGTACCTGCATCATTGGAGCCGTTATGTTTTAAATAAAAAGCCATAAACAAACTCTCCGCGGTCTAATGAAGTGATCACACACACCGACGTACCGCAGATAACACCAGTGCTCATAAATATTTCATTAACCTCTCCACTTTCGACTTTTCCCACATTTATAACAACTTCCACGGCGAAAACAGTTGTGTTGCAGCTGCCGAGGCTTGTTGGTGCACTACACATACATCTGACCTGGCCTTTCAAGAGGCCGAAGTGCACATGTTGAACACAGATCCTGACACATACACTTAGAAGTATTACGCCGCTGTTTCCTCCTGCCTTAGTGTGTCTCTCCCTCTCAGCGCCCCGCACACAGCAGCAGCATGGAGGCGACAGCGTTGGCTGGGAAAGGCGGACAATTATTCTAAGTAGTTTTTCCATCAGCCAAAGCCATGAGCAGAAGACCCTCGGGTGAGCAAGAACCTTTCTGAGGAGGCAATCGGGGAAATAGCCACTGTCCAATTTATGTGATAAGGCGAGTTGGGCTCAGACCTGCCAGCAGACGCAGAGGTGAAGACAAATTGGGGGTCGTGCTGCAACCTATAGTAGCTGACATTTGCAGAGTTCAAACCACTATGCATACATTGTGATTGTAATCATATTTCAGCCGGGGTTCACGGTAGATATTCAGCGTGTGTCCGTGATCCGCACCCACTAAGCGATAGAGCAAACGGAAGGGTTCCTATAGAGCGAGGAGCAGTGATTACATCAAGTGAAAATGCGCAACCGAGCTTCCTTTCAAGGTACCGACAATGGGAGATTACATTCAAAGATCTTTTCCAGCAAGGGGGCGTTGTCTGCGCTCCTGATCTTCTCCGCTTTTCCCCCGGAGAACTTCTATTTCAAATTGGACAGCTTCGAGTAAAACTATCCCTCTCTGGGGATTCTCACCCACACAGAAGCCAGTGTAAAGGAAATGCTATCCCTCTCTGGGGAACACACACACACACACACACACACACACACACACACACACACACACACACACACACACACACACACACACACACACACACACACACACACACACACACACACACACACACACACACACACACACACACACACACACACACACACACACACACACACACACACACACACACACACACACACACCAAGTCAAAGAAAGGATGCCTTCAGAAGATAATAAACAAAACAGCCTTGGACTCAACTTGTGTGGATTAATACATGTTCTAACTTGGAGACACACAGAATGATCCCTTGCAAAGCAAATATATATATAATGTATTTTTTCGATCAAAATGTATGTACCATTTTTTGATAAATATCAATGACGACAAACACGTTACAGCTTCTCTGAGTGTTTTATTGCCATGAACTAATTTACCCAAAATAAGGTTCATTTGAACAAAATATATGAACGTGTTTTCTGACTTTCTGAAACTGAAATACTTATTTCTAAAAGTCGAAGAAAATAATCATCATCTGATGTAAAGTCTCTCAACCACACATGCTTGATTAGATAGAAAAAGGCACAACACAGGAACATGATGCTAATCTTGAATCACTTAAAGACGGGGATACCGCGTTCTGCTACGCCCCTTAATTGATTCACTTTCAACACATATATTCTGAGGCTACTGGAGGTATTGTCTTATGAATGCTCATGTAACAATTCGACACAAAAGTCCTTCTGAAAACAGCTTTTCAAAACAGCGACATCTGACTGTCTTCTCTCATTTGTATAATCACAGTAATTATGTCAGGAATAAATTGCAAAAGATCAAACACTCTCAGCCCTTTTGAAAATGACGTGAGGCATCTCAACGGGTAAGAAGTCAAACTTTCTTTTGCATTCTTGATTCTGTATACATCACACAATGAGAACAGAATAAAACATGGCAATCCAGGACGGTTTTCGATGTGAAAGCCACACTGAAGGGCGTGCCAATTTAAGATAAGATAAGATGAAGCTTTATTAATCCACGAGGGGAAATGCAGTTGCACAAAGCAGCAACAGGGTAAGCGTGAACAAAACAGTACAGCAAAGATTAACACAGATCAATAAAATCTAAAATAATAAATTACATAAAATCAAGGAAATAATGATAATAATAATAAAAGACATCCATTATCCATTTACGATATCCATTTACGCATTTCAACGTGTCGAATGTCTCTAGAACGTCAGTCTGTAGGATATACAGTGGACTTCAGTTGCGATCTAAATGAAGAGAATAGGGGAAAGGTGTCGTGATGGACTCTAAAGGAAATGCATTATTAGTCATGAAGGTCATGCCATCTCGAAAGTGGAGGTTGTTTCCTTGGACATTCAAAGAGTTGAGCATGGAAGACACATTTCTCTAGGTCAAGTCAGAAGTGAGCACTGCTCTGGTTTCCTCGAATAAAAGCCAATGGGATTCGTCCATTGATTTTTTCAGAATATTGCAGAAAATAAGATCTGTGGCGAACGCACGTTGATAAAATGTACACGTTTTGTTCATGGATTTTTATTAATCCCTCGTGGGGAAATGGTTTCTCTGCATTTGACCCATCCTAGTGTAAGGAGCAGTGTGCTGCCATTTTGAACGGTGCTCGGTAGCACTAGGTCTTGCCGGGACTTGAACTGGTGACCTTCCAGTTGCCAAGCCGAGTCCCTATCGACTTCGCCACCACCGCCCCACAGCAGCATAATCTGCACACGTTAACACCACTCGTGTCAAAGACGAGATTACGTCCAAAACACGTCAGGCCTCGTTTCTGATAGCAACTTTCTGTGGGTCCGCCGTTGATTAGACGTCAGATCGGCAGCAAATCTGTGTCCGCTCATTGTACCCCGGTTTTTAAAAGATTTGGGTACGGAGGAAAAGAGAGAAGGTTTTATTTTCTGACGCTGCGTAAAAAGCCAACGTTGGGCAATAAAGGAACTCCAGCACAGTCACATGACTTCGGTGTGATGACTTCTAGCAGTTCATTTAAACACTTCTTAGCAATCATTGTTTTTACGAGACAAACACGTCTGTGGTGGTGTGAGGTGTGAGGTGTGAGTGGGGGTTTTCCTGACTTTGTTTCAACGATGAAAACATGGATATCTCTTTGCCTTATTTCAGACCACTAACCAACAACTATTGTGGTACACTTCTGACTCATGTCTGGGTTGTAGGACTCGTTCCTGCACCAGACTAACGACGGTGTAAAAAACTGACTGTAATGCATAAGCAGACGATGAGAGAGAATACACCGATGTGTCTGTTGGCGCTGAGAGCCTTCTGTAAAACACTTCCAAGTCAATGGCACGTCGTCAGCTGACTCTCAGAGAAACCTCACAGGTCGTGTTGCAGACAGGATGCAAAGCAGACCACCTCCCCCTCCTCACATTCTTAGTGGACCTCATCCTACAGCCAGGAGAAACAATCCATATCCCACAGCAGCATGCCACCAGCGTTCTCGTGCCTCTCTTACAATCAATTGTCAAAGCATCTCCAGTAATCTGAGGCAAACAGAACACTTGGCAGCACCCTTCTGAATGATGTCAATTATCCTGCTACACATGGCAGCAATCCACCGGAGAGCATCCCATACATCTGACAGAGCCTTACCTTGCAGATCGAGCCCTTTCAAATGCTAATCTGATTTATTTCCCCGAGGCGCTGAGTCCCTCCCTGCACGCCTACTGTATATCACACTGATACAGAGACATCCCTCATGACAGAAGCATGGATACACAGTCTAAAGGAGCCAATGATCCAGGCCAGACGGAGCGAGGATCCACCTGAACGACACCCGATCGTCTCTGGGCTTATGCAGAGCCGCCTGCGCTCTGAACAGCTGAAGAGGGAAATGCTGAAGGAGACGACAGAGACCTTCTGGGTGAAAATGAGCGACGCCTTGAAGATGTATTTCGAGAAGAAAACGCCATTACGAAGGAGTCACACGCCCAGATAAGTGTCAGAAACTGCCAACACATGCGCGCTGGCCTGCGTCCCGGTAGGCCGCCCCGTGGCGTCTGTTGATTTATTTTAAAGCCTTGTAACTTTCTCATTGCTTCTATACATTCCAGCAGACTGCGAACGAGGCCCCGAGGCATCGCAGAGAGTGAACTCTACATAACTCTATGACCTTGACTTAGCAAAGGTTAATCCAGTCCCAAGCACTGGCTTCCTAACGGCCTTTACTGAATGAACAACACCAACATTTACCATAGCCCCAAATCACACGACATGCCTCAAAGTACTGCACATTATTATAACTCTTATTCGATTGTATACGTAAAATACTTGCATCATTCGGTCCTGCGCAACGTTCTATTGCACTATTTTTGATCGCATTATATTTTAAGTATAAGTATTAAGTGCGTTGTTGGAGGAGCCTGAGAGTTAAGATTTCCCTAGACAAAATTGCGTTTAAGATTGTGTGCATATGAATGCTAGTGGAGCGCGCCGAAGCCTCGCAGCGGCGACACCTTGGTGCAAGGTGCGCTTCGGATGAGGCTACCTCCATTAGATGAGGCCCCCTCCGCGAAGTGAGGCCCCCTCCGCTAGGTGAGGCCCCCTCCGCGAGGTGAAGCCCCCTCCGCGAGGTGAAGCCCCCTCCGCTAGGTGAGGCCCCCTCCGCAAGGTGAGGCCCCCTCCGCTAGGTGAAGCCCCCTCCGCTAGGTGAAGCCCCCTCCGCTAGGTGAGGCCCCCTCCGCTAGGTGAGGCCCCCTCCGCTAAGTGAAGCCCCCTCCGCGAGTTCCCCTCCACGAGGTGAGGCCCCCTCCGCTAGGTGAAGCCCCCTCCGCGAGGTGAGGCCCCCTCCGCGAGGTGAGGCCCCCTCCGCGAGGTGAGGCCCCCTCCGCTAGGTGAGGCCCCCTCCGCTAAGTGAAGCCCCCTCCGCGAGTTCCCCTCCACAAGGTGAGGCCCCCTCCGCTAGGTGAAGCCCCCTCCGCGAGTTCCCCTCCACGAGGTGAGGCCCCCTCTGCGAGGTGAGGCCCCCTCCGCGAGGTGAGGCCCCCTCCGCAAGGTGAGGCCCCCTCTGCGAGGTGAGGCCCCCTCCATTAGATGAGGCCCCCTCTGCGAGGTGAGGCCCCCTCCGCGAGGTGAGGCCCCCTCTGTGTGATCTGCGGCCCTTTCTAAAACCAAGATTAACAAAGAACTGAAATATAATCCTTGTGTCTTGGAATATGAAGTCAGCGCCTTGAATCCATTCGAAGGCATTGCTTGTTATTCCACAACAGACTGGCGGTGGAGCTCCAGATGTGTAGTTTCTTTCTCATCTCTTCCTGGTCAAAGCTATCAGTCCAACAGTGCACTCCTGATAAGACAGTTTAATCAAGCGTTCCATTTATTCAGTTTAAATGCACGCCTAGAAGAACACAAAGCTTTGATTGAGGTGGGGAACGGGTAAAAAGCCCCCTGCGGCATTTTACAGATATAATTCAGAAAACCTGAGAAATCAAAAGAGAGAAAAAATTAACCAAAAATCTGACAACTGTGTGAAACTCATTTCCATCCAACACTGCCTTCTTGACAAGCTGCTCCAGCACATCATTATTAAACAGCCGGCATATAATCTTTACAGACTGCTGTGTGAACTATGGTCTCTATGTCAGCAGGTGATGTGCAAGCTTTAAACCGAATTAATCAGTGCTGAGAAATATCGAATCCTATCATTCCACACTTTCTTTAAATGTACTGCAAACTGGAAGGACTCTAGAGGGCGAGGGCAAATGGATCAGAATATGTGATGGAAATGTAATATGTATATCCACATTCGTATGCTAGCGTTATAGTTGCTATTCTATTCCATTGTCGACTTTTTGAAGTGCATTTGTGTTGGGGAATGTGAACCAGCTGGATCTGCAATGAATGGAACTCAAGTAAAGAGTGATCCAAATTATTGTTTAGTGTAATCTGTTAATAAAACACTGTCTATCGTAGTATGCTGGTGTGTGCTGGAGCTTTGATTCATGTTGGTTAGCTCAGAAGTGTAATAAAGTGGACATAGCCTGCAACAATTCAGTCCAAACGGGAGGCGTGTGGTGCAGTGGGTTGTGCGTTGGTGTTCAGATCAGGGGGTCAGAGGTTCAAACCCCACTGCAGTCAGCCTGCCGTTGTGTCACTTGAAAACATAGAACCCAAGCTTTGGATAAAAGCGTCTCACAAGTTAAATGTAATGTAACGTAAACACTTACAACCCAAACATCCATCAAACCAAACTTGTAATCCCTGCTAGCCACAATAGTGCTGCAAAACTAAATGTGACATCGGTGTGTTTAATGAGAATAACACTCACATTTTGCATCATTCTAAGCAATATGCATTAAGAAGCAAAAACATGGGAAGGCACATCAAGTTATTATTTATGTATACGCTCGAGTTGTCATGTGCTCTTGACGCCCACAGCAGGAAGTTACAGGAGGAATGGGAAACTTTTCCAGTCTGACATGGTTTGATTTGTTTAATACAACAATGGCAGTGTTTCCCACAGAATTTGATTCTATTTGTGGGGGCACCGTAGTGGACTTTCTTACTTATACTGACTTCTACAGTTCGGATAATAAAGGCGGGGATCTTCATCTACACTGGCCAAAGTAAATACATACATAATCAAGTACTGGAGCTATTTAAGTCCACCTCTGCTGCTGGTGGGAAATCAGAATCTTGAGTAGTTTGAAGGTTAGCGGTAATCCATAACTCCTAACTTTTAAAGTCAATTAGGGACAAAGTAGTTCCCACATTCAGTACACAGCTCTGAATGACTCCCTGTAGGCATCTCATTAAAATGCAAATAGTGTGATTGTGTACCGCTATCTCTAAAAAAGCCACTCTTCTTTCCCTGGCTGCCCTTATGCATTTAGTTATCAGGCATCACACATAATGATACAATTACCGCGATGCTAGTTAGATCCGTGCCATGGAGGTTCACGAGGGATTAATGCTCCAAAAGACCTCCAGCTCCACAGCTGTACACAACTGTTGGGTCCTGTTTTTATTGTACATTAAATCAAAATACAGTTACTGTCATACAAACAAGCAGGTGCTCACACATCCACTGCTAGCCACTAGCATCTTAACCCTAACCCTAATACTCAAGGGCACATCAACTTATTTAACTTTTCCACAACAACCCACCTTCAAACTCACCTGTTTAGGATTTACTAACAATGTTTGACTGAATGTCCTTAACTTAACCCTCCTATTGTCTTCGTCCCGTCCCCCTTACGTTGGTGTGCGTGGTCAAATTTGACCGGTCCTGTTTTAACTGCTATTACATGAACACAAAAACCATTAATCATCACCACATCTCATTTAACCCCCTTTCAAACTGTACATATTGTATCAGAGTACTGGTACACATGAAGAACTGCAGTACATATACAAAGAACAGACACTGAACATGTATTGCGTTTGCTAGGTGTGATCCATGTGGGGGGGGTGGGCACATAAGAGCGGGAACACATCTAGAGTGTGTGTGTGTGTGTGTGTGTGTGTGTGTGTGTGTGTGTGTGTGTGTGTGTGTGTGTTTTATATCTGATCCGGATGGTTACGAATTCCTTTTCTTTATGGCGGTCATTTTTTACCCTTCTGAACGTGCTCGGTATAAATACATGTAAATATGCCCTAGAATACAAAAATAAATTGCAAATACAGCATGTAGAAAATGTACTGAATGGGAGGCGAAACCACAATGTCACGCACTAAATGAATGAACAGCAGGGTACATGATACTGCTTTCTTGAAACAAAAGGTTCTTTTTTACTATGTTACCATGCAGCTTTCTACTACCGATATGTATCTCTCCATCTTTGTCTTTATTATGAAAACTGTTTCCTTAGTGAAATGTTGGAAGTGGTTTCTCCTCCGACTTTTTGCTTCTGGTTTTGTTAAAAAAAAAGGGAATATTTCGCCCTGTTTGCGAATCAATCTCTTTATTTTTCTAGCTCTCTAATGACGATATGATTTGTGATATTAGAAGGAATGATCAATTTTGAAAGATTATTGGGTAATCGGCACTTTCACACCGGAGTACTTTTACCAGGAATAGTTCCGATAGTTCCTGGGAATTTGCGTTCACACCAAAAAGATCTGGGACTAGAACTTTTGTTTGGAAACCTTTTCAACCCTTTTTAGTCCCTGCTAGAGAGGTAGTACTTTCCTGGGGAGAAAACGGTTCCAATTTCTGATGCGAATTGCAAACAACGCCCCGTAAAACTCCGCCATTTTATTATCCTCGCATTAGCATTATTAGCATTAGCATTAGCCCAGCGCACCAACGCAGAGAGACTAACTTATGGCAAAACAAAAGAAAACATGGGAGCGGTGGAGATGAGGAGGTGTCGGCGTTCTGGCGATTTACTCTGAAGGCTTCAGTAGAAGCTGCTGGGAGTCCCAGCAGCTTCTACTGAAGCCTTCCCCAACTCCGGGGACTTCCGGCCGGGGACTTTGGGCGGCAGTATACGCCGTGAAGTGGTTTGCGGCCTGCCAGTAAACCCAAAGCAGAAGAAGAAGAAGAAGAAGTGACGCCAGCGTCTCCCTCAGGGACTTATTCCGGTGTGAACACGATTTACTAGATAGTTCCAGGAAATAAAAGTTCCGGGGACTATTCCTGGGGAAAGTAATTGGTGTGAAAGAGTACTCAACTTAAGTTATGCAATAGGATTTATATTAAAGTCCTATATATGACACAGTACTTCTTCTAAAATAAATCCTTCCATACTCGTTGATGTTCTTTTCTATCTGGATGTACAATCTCAGTATCTCATAAAGTATCTTAACTGAGTGAAATAATTGTGTGTCTGCAGTCGACAGATGAGGGGGCTGCTTCTCTGTGGAAATGCTGATAAAAACGGTTTTATTTCCATGCAGTTTATATAACTTCTCCATCTTCGTGTGAACTCTTTCCCGTTTCTCTGCCCTTTTACCAAAGAGCAGAGACAATGATGCCAGATTTATTTCCAGAAGTTATTAATGTCAGACTGTGCGGTCGTGAACATCAATGAAATATCAGATTCTCTCCTCTGCATACTGAATAAGCAAAGAATAAGGAATACAAATTAGGTGCAAAATGACATCTGTTTTTGACCACACTTGTACATATCTTGATGTATTCTTGCTCCCATTCCTCATGGTATTTACATTCACAATACATAGGAAATACTGGAGTTTATTATGTAGGTAGACCCATTCCTTAAACTCTCTTCCGTTCACTTTATCTTCTGGTTTCAGTACGCATTTCATTCCAACATGCAACAGTGTTTTACTGAACCTCTACCAGATACAGCTGAAGGCTCCACATGTAATTAAACATGCCTGGAACAGTACAGATCACTTTGCTGCAAGAACATTCATGTGTCATCCAAACTCCATGAGATGCCATCTTTACTAAAACACAGAACATGGAATACCCGTTGCAGTCTTTTAAATGTAAGCAAATTACATTACATTACATGCTTTTATCCAAAGCGACTAACATGCTCGATACTGTGGGCAATCACCACGGGAGAAAAGTGGGGTGAAGGGTCTCAGGGACACAACGACATGCTGACTGCAGTGGGGTTTGAACCTGTGACCCCCTGATTGGAACACCAATGCACTGTGCCACACACCTCCAGATCAAATCACTTGGAGGCTTTTTAAAAACGCAGGAAAGGGCATGGAGCAAGGCAAGGTCCAAATAGATACCAAAGTAACTTCTGTCTAAGTTCTGAAATACAGTGAAAATACAGTAGCTTGTATGACCCAAAACCAAACTCTTAAGCCACACCAACTAAACTAAACCTGACTTTATACCATTATAAACCACCTGTCTACCAAACACATGCATATACACAACTGCTGTTTCTCTATTCAACCGTGTAGCGTTGTATGAACTCCCACACAGCAGCTGTGCCTTCCCCAGAAGTGACCATCATTGCTATTAGCTAACTAGCTAGCTAGCAACAATCCTTTTCAGTATATAACATTACAAACTGCTCAATTAAGCCTTCTAAAATAAAATGTTCACTGCTAGTATAGTGTTACACTACTTAAAAAGTGATATAACGTACATGTATAACTTTAGTTGTTTCGTGCTTTCTGTACTGAAGCAACTGCAAACACATTCGCTTCTGTTGCTTAGCCAAGATGTTGTTGAGTTTGAGACGTGTAAGGCCTTTTTCGACTACATCAGTGCACTCATATTTCATATTTCCGTAGTGATGCATTAAGGATGAGCCTATGCACTCAAAAGTACACATGTAAGTCATGCCCGGCGCCGTGGGAGGGCCAGGGAGGGCCAGGCCCTCCCATTTGACATTCCTGCCCTCCCCCAATAAACACGTTTTTAAAAATGATTTATAAGATTTAATTTTTTTTAAAACATTTTTATTTTACATTTTTTAAATTATAAATAAACTGTGAACTTTTATGCTACGATGTATGTGATGTCAGATAGTAACTACACAAAAAATCGCAGGCTACGTCAAATAAATTCATGTGTCTGTTGTGATTTGTGATTCGTCCACATTTAGACCAATCACAGCGTCAAACTCTGCCGCCAATTCTGGATTTGTTTATTGTTTATTGTGCATTCTGTAGACTCCCATTTCTGTTTGAATTACAAAATGGACATCAGAAATTGGCTTAAAAGATCTAAGAATGTATTCAAACGAAATAGCGATGAAATAACTGCAGCCGATGGTGATGCTGGCGACCTGCACCTGCCGCTGCAGCAGCACGCCTTAATCTCACAAGCTTGACCTCGGCAAACCCCGGGGCTGAGTTAGCGAGCCCAATCCTTGACTCATCAAGGCGGCCGCCACCAACGCTGTCCTCCGAGGCACAGCTCCTTGTGCCCCTACCTCACCACCTGCCACCCCTGCACACCCCGCCAGCAGCAGCAGCGGCAGCATCCTCCTGCTCCGTGCCGGTGCCTCCACTACAGACGCTACCTCGCAGCACATCAACAGGTACTATTGGGCCAGCAACCGCTCAAATACTAACAGCCCCAGATGATCTTGGGGTTAATAAACCCAGCCAGGTGAAACTGGATCGTTATCAGGGAGATTGTTTTCAGGAAGAAGCGCACTTTTGCCACTGCATGGTACAACAACAGACCGGCTTGAATATTCTTTAAAAGCAGACGCAGCCTTTTGTTTCCCCTGTAGACAGTTTAAAGTCAATACGTCTTCATCTGATGCGGCTTTTACTGTCAAAGGTTTTTGCGACTGGAAACACGCATTACAGACTGATAAAGGACTGCTCAGGCATGCCGCATCAAAAGAACACATTTCATGTGAGATAGCATGTCCGAGTCAGGCAGTGGGCTCTTCCTATCGCTGTTTGAGTATACGCTGCACAAAGATGCAGAGTTGGCCAAAATAATGGAAAGCATTCCCCACACAGCAACACACACCTCTCACGACATGCAAAATGCCATAATAGAAATAATGAGCACCTTAGTGACTGAGCATATTGTCGAAGAGATGGGGGATGCAGTGTATTGTGCAGTGCAGTGCAGTGTACAGGAAGCTGCCATCCTTAACCAGTGTGCCTTGCTCGTGATGTACCGGTGTCTGTGCTGCCACGCACACAATGTTTCAAAAGTGGTTTATATGTTGCCCTTTATTTGTGTATGTATTTGCGATAAGTGTGCGTCTTTACGCAATGCTGTTGGCCTCGCTGTTTGATATATATTGTACCGCAGGCCCGCAGCACGTGACGGTTTTGTGGGCCCTCCCATGAAAATCATAGGCCCTCCCTTTAGATTTGTTCTGGCGTCGGGTCTGATGTAAGTAGTGTACAGAAGAGTGCGATATGAGACAGCAAATAGTCCACTTTCGATAACAAGAACAATTTCAAGACAACAAAATAAGTCTAAAGAAGGACTGTAAATGACCTCGTGGGCGGGCAAACAAAGCAATATACATTGGAGGCATGATTGGTGAAGTACTTTGTAGCAGACTGGCCAATGAAAAGGAAATAAAAAGACTGGCTTTAAAAGACGGATTTCTTTTTTCTAGCAAAACGTCAAACGGCTCCCCTTTAAAACCCACTAAAGTGAACCCAACACAAACGGCCAGGAGAGAAGTGAATCATCTCACGTCACACTGAGCATGTAATCATTAAAGCCTTACCTCTTCACGCCTGGCTCTAATACCCCCAGACCTGTCCTCATGTCAACCCCACCTTAATGTACGCCCCCTGGCCCCATTTAAATCACCGCGCTACAGTTCCCTCCATCCTCCAGACTCTTCCTCTTCGCTCGCTCGTCTCTCTTCTGTCTCCTCTCCCGGCCTCTATAATTGTCTTGCTTTGCCAAATGAGCCAACCAATTGCGCCTCCAGTTAAAAGCTGAAGAGTCTGAGTCCTATCCAGCCCGTTCAAGTCGCTGGGCTAGGGAGGCTACGTAAAGAGAGGAGAGATGAATGCAGATGCCATCTCTTCGTCACTGACATCCATCACCTGCGACAGACGGCATGCACTAATACTCCAACGTCCCACGAGAGTCAGGTTTCTGGCACCTGTGCCGTTTTGAACCTCATGTCAGTGTTGCTTTCAAAGATCAGCTGATGTGCATTCTGGGTAACGGATACCTAGGGGAACAGGATCCCTTTGTGGCTTTCACACAAGTCAATGATTTCTACAATACATTTGAGTATTTCAGCAAGTTTTGGAAACTTGGCTGAAGGGTAAAGAGTTAAGGATGAACAGAAAAGTAAAATACACAGTTTGACGAATGTCAGAAGTGCCTAACTCAAGATGTTATGAACAACCCTACCCTTTTTAAATCTCGTTTAAAGACCGACTTGCTCTCCCGTGCTTTTGCAAACTACGTGTATCAGTCTGTGTTTTCTACATTTCTATTTTGTTGTGTTTTTAAATGTTTTTACATCGTGTATGAGGGTTTTTCAGTCTGTCGCTACACGTTTATTGTCTCGAGCATTTGTTTTTTAAATGTATTTATGCTGCTATTACATGACATGTCACTTGTTAGACGCTTTCATCCAAAGCGACTTACATACTCAATACTGTGGACAATCCCCACAGGAGCACTTTGGGGTGAAGTGACACAACGACATGCTGACTGCAGTGGGGTTTGAACCCAACACACAACCCCCTGCGCCACACACTATTACATATATGCATTGATGTACAGCACTTTGGTTAACTCTGTTGTTTTTAAATGTGCTATATAAATAAAGTTGGATTGGATTATCATTTTCCTTTTCAGGGTCAAACGCTGCCTAACTTTTAAAGTTATACGGATGACATTTCTCACATTCAGTTTTCTCTGGCAGGAAGTGATGAACAGTTTAGTTCTTGGCAGTTTTAGCGTCTTGGAGCTGCAGCAGAATCCAAAAGGTTGCCACGAGCATCAGGCTTGTAGTTCATTTCCTGACGGAGAGTCCTCCTGACTTTTACCGCCACATGTTGCCTCAATAGGCCTCGGCTTTCACTCATGTGTCGTGTGACGATCATTTGAATAGAGGAAGTTGCAACACTCATATGGATTTAAATATTTTGCCAGAGGTCCCAATTAACCTGATCTGAAATGCTTTCTATTATTGCAGAAATGAGAATGAATGAACTTCTTTAATCAGCCAACATAATAATAGCACAATGTTTAGTTTCATTTCCAGTAAATGTTAATTAAATGACCTACACTCACGTTCTGGGAAGTCATTCCTTTAATAAGTCAAGACTACTCACTGTCCTTTAACACGGCACACCTCGGACAGCAGCGAAAACAATGTGTATTGTTTGACTTGAAAAAAACAATACTACTAATTGTGTTTATCTATTACCGTAATGTTCGGACTATAAGCTAAATTGAATGATGTGTACATATATAAGCCGCACGGGACTATAAGCCGCAGGTGTTTTAATGTTTAATTACCGTATGTAAGCAGTCCAGCCTTTCGGAGCCCGTTGGTGATCGTGGATGTGTTGACACTCCTCCACGCCGTCAGGATCCCACTCGCAAACTTGAGCGAAAGTTGCTTTCCGCATGCGACCAGTTTTGGTGAATGATTTATCGCCGCTAGTCGTCCACGCCTCCCACTGAACGAAGGGTTTGTGCATGAACACTTCCTTTGCACAAACTGTCTCGCTCTCGTAATGTCCGTCTGTCTTGCTCTCGTTCTGTCTCTCGGTTCCACTTTTACTTTGGCGCGCTACCTGTCTCACTATTTTCCGGCCTCCAGCTTTTCCTGCTGGAGCCCGCCGCTTAAAGGTGGCGGGCGCGGACCGGCCATAGAGCCCTTAGAGCAGAGGTGTCAAACTCAAGGCCCGGGGGCCAAATCCGGCCCGCGACTTCATTTTCTGTGGCCCCACAAGAGCTTGCAAAGAATATAATATGTTTACATGCTACTTTACAGAAGCACGTTGCCCATAAACTACATGTCCCACAATGCATCTCAAATTTGACTTTTTTTGTCAAAATATGCCTTTTTTTCTCATAAATAGATTTTGTTTTCAAAATGTTACTTTTTTGTTTTGTTTTTCTAGAATGGGCTTTTCTTTTAAAATCATTTTGTGACATACGCACTGAAGAGACGTGCAATCATTTGCCCTAGACTTCTGCTTTCAGACGTAGTTAATTATGAAGTTATTACCCTATCCGATAATAATCCAATGCAGACGCAATAATGTAATATAACACATTTTATATAGATTCAATATTTAATATTAATGTCTTTTTTTTATATAATCTTAAAGTTACAACCGGCCCTTTGAGTGCAACCATAATGCTGATGTGGCCCGCGATGACATTTAGTTTGACACCCCTGCCATAGAGTTAAAGGTGGTGGAATGTAACCTGTAAAATCCATAGATTTAGGAGGTCCCCTAGTGGCCGTTAGCTGTACAAATCCATAGATTAGCCGCACCGTTATATAAACCGCAGGGTCGAAAAATGGGAAAAAAGGCGCGGCTTATAGTCCGAAAATTACGGTAGTTGTTAAGTAATCATTGTAGCTTGAAATGTATGAAAATATGTTCTTATATATCCTTGAAACGTTACTCTGTGTCTGTTCCAGGCTTGCTGAGTATGATCCTGCAGTACTGCGATGGTACATATATATTTTTATGGTCTACTTTATTCCCACACAAGCTGCAGGAGTGTGTAGTTAACCCTCCGTGCCCTGCAGAGGTGATCTGCTTTATGGAGTCCTGCTGGTGGAAACCCTAAAGCTGCAGGGAAACGGGGACTTTTATAAAATGAGACGATTAAAAATATTAGGAACAGGAGTCCTTTCGACTGACTTACACGGAGAAAGCCTTTCCCGTCGTCATATACAAACACCTGGCTTGTGGTTGATATGGATCTGAGTCTCAGGTGAAGGTGTATAGATCTCCCTTTGTCGACCCTTTAATGTTGCACAAGCATTAGAGATCTGTGGAGTTCCTTGTGTAACCCAACGGCTTAACGTAATGCTGAGAAAACGCTCTCACAGGTGTACATATAAAGACACACTGCATGATCTCCTGCAGTGGACATGTAGTACACAGACCCCCCGTGGTCTATCTAATGTAGGGAAAACATCTCGAGCGATAACAGCCTGAGAGGAGCTTGTTCCAGTCGCCGCACAACTTGCTGAGCAGAGGCGGGAACAACAGGAAGCTTTTAAAAGAGGAAACCTATTAGACGTACGGTCTTACTCCCTGGCGGTTTAAAAGAAGAGTGGCTCTCCCGTATCGCACACGTCCGACACTCAGCGATGACATTTAAATCGATCTTTCCATCTGACTCGGGTGAAACCCGAGAGGTGCGCTACATGAGAAATGCTGCACTGTTCCTTTAAAACTAGCTGATTTTCTAAGCTAACTAACACATTTAACCCTCCTGTTGTCTTCGCGTCAAATCTGACCGATTTACTACTCTCATCGATCATAACTGTTTTGTTTTACATTCGATTGCATTCAGCCTTCATGACATCCTTCACAGGAGACATTTGAACATATACAATGGCTGATCACCACTTTCATTGACTTTTGGATGATTTAGTCAACTTTGTAACCATGGTGACCGCCATAAAGAAAAGGAATTATGAACCATCCCGATCAGATAAAACACGCGCGCACACACACACACACACACACACACACGCACACACCAATTTGACACATGTCCCGCTCTTATGTGCCCCTCCCCCCACATGGATCAATGTATGCTACAGTGTGTGAGGAGAAAAGTGTCGATACTCGTTTCAACAGTGGGGCAAATAAAGCTGAATTTAGGACTGCACAACTTTAAAGAATGATACAGTTGGCCGATAATTCAGGATTAAAGGGTGAAGACAAAAACTAATGTAAGCAATCAGACTCAGGATTTAATTAATTTTCTAAATAAAACCAAGATATAGATGACAAAAAACAACAATTAGAGAGTTATTAAAACAGCTTCAGGGATAAATAACCACTGCGTTTACCAAAATAAAAGCCTATTTAGCATGTATGATTGTTTAAATGAAATATAAATACATAATAGAGACATCTAATTGTATTTAAATCATTAAGTAATGGAAAATCTAATCTCTGATGCCGTGTTTATAAAATAAACATCTTAAAAATGTATCCAAATTGGTCAATTTACACACACTTCCTTAAGTTATTGCATTCAGTATGTTTGTTAACTGTGCTGTTTATCTGTTATTATTCACTGTTACTGTCATGCATTATATATCATGTGAAATATCCATTAAATACATCACTTAGCGTTAGTAAGAAGTCTCTTAAGGAAAGAGCTTGGGAACCACAGTGTTAAAAGTCACTCTGGGTAGAGTGAATCCTCATGCTGTGTGTGTGTGTGTGTGTGTGTGTGTGTGTGTGCGTGTGTGCGTGCATGCGTGTGTGTGTGTGTGTGTGAGTGTGTGTCTGTGTGTGTGTACTAGCATTACTATACTTGTGGGGACCTACATCTGTTTACATAGTCACGTGTGGGGACTCGCCTCCCTTATGGGGACAAATTGGAGGTCCCCATAAGGGGGATCATTAATGTTAGAGTGAAGACTTGGTTAGGGTAAGGGTTAGGTTAAGGTTTAGGGTAAGGTTAAGGGTAAGGTTAAGGATTAGGGTTAGGCATGTGTTGGTTATGGTTAGGATAAGTCTCTAGGAAATGCATGTAAGTCAATGTAATGTTCCCTGAAGTGATGTATACATGCTATGCGCGTGTGTGTGTGCGCGCGCGCGTGCGGTGTGTGCGCGCGCGCGTGCGTGCGTGTGTGGTTAGAGCACATGGGGCTTGTAGAGTCAATTATACAAAGTAAAGTGTTCCTACAACCTCGAGCATGGTTTTCTCAGCAGGAGAACAGGGTCAGCCGGGGCCATCTCATTATTCACGTCCCCACGGTTTCTTCCCAAATCAAATGAACGTGAATGTGTTGGAATATTCTGCGAAAAGGAAATGATTTGTCGGTCGGGCTCTGGCGTCACAATAACTGTGTGTTTCAGAGGAGTGGAGAGAAGAGAGGAGGCGATCACTGGATATATTACAGGAGAGGAGAGGGGAGGGGATGACGGAGAGGAAACCGAGAGAGTGAGGGAGAGACAGCTTGCTGACACTGCCCATCAGAAAAGCCTTTACGTTTTAGACTTGTTTTTGGGGCTGGAAGAGGAATCAATATAAGCTGATCAATGTGTAACGGTGGAATGAATCAAAGTACATTTACTCAAGTAATACTTTTGAGTGTTGTCATACTCCATTACATTTTGGAAGCAAACTAAACTTTACTCAATGAGATTTTCAATTGAAATCTTTTAGTTTTAACAAAGTATTTTAGCAATTAACTTGAAGAGGACATATTATGTTGATTTGTATGTATATGTCGTGTCTCTACTTTAAAGAGTCCTCTCCTGCTGATGTTCAGGTGTATATCAGTATGTAGTGTCTCTACTTTAAAGAGTCCTCTCCTGCTGATGTTCAGGTGTATATCAGTATGTAGTGTCTCTACTTTAAAGAGTCCTCTCCTGCTGATGTTCAGGTGTATATCAGTATGTAGTGTCTCTACTTTAAAGAGTCCTCTCCTGCTGATGTTCAGGTGTATATCAGTATGTAGTGTCTCTACTTTAAAGAGTCCTCTCCTGCTGATGTTCAGGTGTATATCAGTATGTAGTGTCTCTACTTTAAAGAGTCCTCTCCTGCTGATGTTCAGGTGTATATCAGTATGTAGTGTCTCTACTTTAAAGAGTCCTCTCCTGCTGATGTTCAGGTGTATATCAGTATGTAGTGTCTCTACTTTAAAGAGTCCACTCCTGCTGATGTTCAGGTGCATATCAGTATGTAGTGTCTCTACTTTAAAGAGTCCTCTCCTGCTGATGTTCAGGTGTATATCAGTATGTAGTGTCTCTACTTTAAAGAGTCCTCTCCTGCTGATGTTCAGGTGTATATCAGTATGTAGTGTCTCTACTTTAAAGAGTCCTCTCCTGCTGATGTCCAGGTGTATATCAGTATGTGGTGTCTCTACTTTAAAGAGTCCTCTCCTGCTGATGTTCAGGTGTATATCAGTATGTAATGTCTCTACTTTAAAGAGTCCTCTCCTGCTGATGTTCACGTGTATATCAGTATGTAGTGTCTCTACTTTAAAGAGTCCTCTCCTGCTGATGTTCAGGTGTATATCAGTATGTAGTGTCTCTACTTTAAAGAGTCCTCTCCTGCTGATGTTCAGATGTATATCAGTATGTAGTGTCTCTACTTTAAAGAGTCCTCTCCTGCTGATGTTCAGGTGTATATCAGTATGTAGTGTCTCTACTTTAAAGAGTCCTCTCCTGCTGATGTTCAGGTGTATATCAGTATGTAGTGTCTCTACTTTAAAGAGTCCTCTCCTGCTGATGTTCAGGTGTATATCAGTATGTAGTGTCTCTACTTTAAAGAGTACTCTCCTGCTGATGTTCAGATGTATATCAGTATGTAGTGTCTCTACTTTAAAGAGTCCTCTCCTGCTGATGTTCAGGTGTATATCAGTATGTAGTGTCTCTACTTTAAAGAGTCCTCTCCTGCTGATGTTCAGGTGTATATCAGTATGTAGTGTCTCTACTTTAAAGAGTCCTCTCCTGCTGATGTTCAGATGTATATCAGTATGTAGTGTCTCTACTTTAAAGAGTCTTCTCCTGCTGATGTTCAGGTGTATATCAGTATGTAGTGTCTCTACTTTAAAGAGTCCTCTCCTGCTGATGTTCAGGTGTATATCAGTATGTAGTGTCTCTACTTTAAAGAGTCCTCTCCTGCTGATGTTCAGGTGTATATCAGTATGTAGTGTCTCTACTTTAAAGAGTCCTCTCCTGCTGATGTCCAGGTGTATATCAGTATGTGGTGTCTCTATTTTAAAGAGTCCTCTCCTGCTGATGTTCAGGTGTATATCAGTATGTAATGTCTCTACTTTAAAGAGTCCTCTCCTGCTGATGTTCAGGTGTATATCAGTATGTAATGTCTCTACTTTAAAGAGTCCTCTCCTGCTGATGTTCAGGTGTATATCAGTATGTAGTGTCTCTACTTTAAAGAGTCCTCTCCTGCTGATGTTCAGGTGTATATCAGTATGTAGTGTCTCTACTTTAAAGAGTCCTCTCCTGCTGATGTTCAGGTATATCAGTATTAGTGTCTACTTTAAAGAGTCCTCTCCTGCTGATGTTCAGGTGTATATCAGTATGTAGTGTCTCTACTTTAAAGAGTCCTCTCCTGCTGATGTTCAGGTGTATATCAGTATGTAGTGTCTCTACTTTAAAGAGTCCTCTCCTGCTGATGTCCAGGTGTATATCAGTATGTAGTGTCTCTACATGTCTCCATGCTTTAATGTTAAAAAGCTCTTTATGTTTCTCATACTGCCTGTGCTGCAGCACCTCTTTTCACCCTCTGTCTGAAACCATAGGTCAATCTGCTCTGATTGGTTAGTTGGCCAGTTCTATTGTGATTAGTCAACCGCTTAGAGATGTCTAACTATGTTAGGGAAGTGAACAAAGGAGTCCAGTAGAGCCATTTAAATGGACACACATCTATAGAACACACTACAACCCAAAGAGCATAATAGGGCCACTTCAAATGTGTATTTGCCCGTGTTCCTGGTCGTTGTTTGGCAACATAACATTTAGATTCAGACGAGTCCCCTCACAGCCGTTAAAGTCCCGGCTGATTCTTCCTCGTTCCTCCTCTAAAATTTATCATCTCCGCTCTGCCTGGTATTTTACGGTTTAATGACCAGCGATTGCTCCCATCATAAGGGTCACTTACAATTACACCCGCTGTGCCTCGCACACAGTGCATGCAACTTGGTTTTTCTGCCTCTAGAATTCTTTTGGTTTAGAATCCACTTCCTGAATGTGCTCTGACTATAGATTAGAAATTATAAAGAAAAATATGAAAATCCAGATATTTGAGCCTCTTGGACATTTTATCCAACCACTGTGCTTGTTCTCGAGCTCTCTGCGTGTGGCTTTGAATCCATAAAACTCAAACTCACCATGGATGATATTTACACTCTCCAAATGCAAATATATCTGCTGTAAAATGTAAAATGGCCCTACTGCACCAATTAAACTGCACGTACTGTAAGTCAACAGTCCCTTTAATGACTTTCTTTTCACACTCAAACCTGTATTTAATGAACATGGCCGTGTATTCATGATAAAATGTTCCCTAGAATAAAGTCGGCTTGCAATTAATGAAAGACCAATGGTGTAGGTGGATTTAAGTAAATGAACAATATTTAGAATATGTATTTAAAGGGACAATCTGGAAAGCCAGCTCTGAATAACACACATTCACTTGCGAAATGCTTAATAACATGTCGATAGTTGTTTTAAAGTTCTGACCTTAAGGGTGTTCATTGTGGATCCTGGATAAAACACAAGCACACACACATGTACACGCAAAATGCTCGACTGCATGTTGATAGCTAACAAGTTGTTCCAAGTTTAGGACAATCCAACGCCACATTAAGGCGGCCCTGTCGTATGTGTGCATGGAGCATGTGGGTATTAACAGTGACAGTGACAATAACGGCGAGCGTCCTAACTCCTTTCCAAAGCACGAAACATGAAGGCAGTGAGCTGAAAGAACATCCCGGAAACATCTCCCTTCATCGAGCCGCTGCCAGGACAGTTTGAGGTCTGTGTTTCGTGGAGAACTCGCTGAACAGTTTCCCCACACAACAAGCTGGATTTTTTTTTACGAATTCAGACGTAGGGTGCCGAAATAGAACATTCTGTGTGCCCAGACCTCAAAGTCATGTTCACATCTCCTTTTCTCCCTCTCACACGTACACAGAGCAGCCGTGGGGAAGGCTGCTAAAGATAAAATTGGATGTGTAATTTGGAGGCTCTGCTTTCGGCACCAACATGGACGTGTTCATTGTTCACCTGGACGTCTGAGGCGCCGTGAGTAATGGTACAGTAATGCGACACACTGCTGCTGGCGCTTCAACGCATAACAGGACTGGGATACACTCCTTACGGCATGATAAGGTGAAGCATATATGTAAAATATGTGCACAGGGAAATAACCAGAGCAAACATGCCTTCAACGGGGCTTTGAAAATGCTCAGTACTGATGATAACATGGTCCCCGAGTAAAGGCACTCTAACCAAAAGAAAACCGTTGATAGTGGAACATGAAATTGGTAATAGCAAAAGTTGAAACAAGCTACTGTAAAAGTTGCAGCCGTACAAGCAGTAAAGTTTTAAACACGTGAGCTTTTACATTCGAGCACATCATTAGACATGTTTCACAAGTCAGTGATAGTTAGCAAGCAAACTAGACACAAAATTAATTTGATGGAACTGTGTTTAAGCGATCAATTCAAAGTCAGATAATAAAATGTTTTATCCACAGTCTCTCTCTCTTTTAGAATAGAAGACAGGTGTGAGTTCTCCCTCACTTCAGCAGAGGGGTGTTATTTCACATTGAATGGTTGCCCAGTGAAGCTTTAAGGCAGTGAAACATGATAGGCGTCAGACTCTCTGGGCCCAGGTGTTTGAGTGTTGAACACTAGCTATCCTCCCCCCCCTCTCCTTCCTCCACACCAGATAACTTCGGGCCCAGAGGGTGGAAACACACAACGCCACGACACCCAGAGGTGGGCAGCGAGGCTGTCGGGGACCTGTTGTCACTTCCAATCGCCTCACTCTCCAACACACAAATGCGCACATGACCAATAAGTTTGTGCACAGATGGAAGGCTGACAGGCAGTTAGGCCATCCAGTTACTTTAGCTGGGCCGGCAAAAGTGATTGGTCTTGCTTTTTACAGTACTACGGCTTCCACAGATGACATTTTTTTATGGATTTTTTGTCAGAGTATTTAATATATGCATTTGCTATCGGGATGTTAAACCTGTTGAGCCCTGAGCCTGTTGTTCAGGTTTCAGGCTCGAAAATGACATTCCCAGAACAAATGACCATATCTTCCCTTCTAAAAGGGTTAAATTAAAAAAATATTTTTCTCAAAGTAATGATAAACCTGTGAGTTGGGATGTAGAAAAGTCAGAATCAATATAGATGTTTTTTATTTTAAAGAAAATTCAGATTGAACATGGTAAAAAACTGTAAATTATAGTGTCCGTCCACCTCTTCTGGGGCCCGTTGGGTGGATTTTCCATATCTCTGGCCCCCCTTGCTGGATTTTGACATGTGACATCTCTTTCTGACCATCAGAGCCAATGGAATCGAGGGGAACTCCCACCTAGTCCTTATTTGGTAATGTGTGTGTGTTAGACTGCCGCATAGCGACTGGAAGCTGCCATAACTCTGGTGGCTACCATTAGCAGCTAACTTTTGCTCTCCGATTATTACATACAAATTGAATTATGGATTATAAATGAAATATTTTTTTTATACAGACACATTATCAGCCTATGGATTAACCGATTCAGCTGCGTTTTTTCTGGTTTTAATGCCATTAAACACGTCTTTTGATCAGATTGACAGCTACGGGACGATCTCCCTAGAAGCTCCGTAAAGCTACGTGTTGTGATGTCTGTGTTTGCTTCCCCTGTCTCGAGTCCGGATCACTCAGTGATGATACTATATACCTAAATATTCTGTGGAACCTCAGCTTTAATCGGATATCTTGTATGTGCAGCTACGATAAGTAATAAGGGCATTTTTATCTTGAGTTCTGTGCCAAAGTCCGTTAGCATTTTTCGCTAAGGGGTCATTTAGATGCTTCTTATGAGACTTGTGTTTTGTTTTGGTAAAAATGGTTTGTATCGTCAGTTAGCTGAGATTATTCCCGTTAATCTGGTATAACACATTAATAGGTTCTTAAATATTAAGATGCCTTGAGACACAGTGTCGTGAAAAAAAAAGTAAAGTACCCGTCGGCGGGGACCCTGGGGCTTAACAGGTTGAGCATTCCATGGAATATAACAAAAAGTGTATCTCGAGCCGGTTTCTCAAACTTACCTACCTCACGTTTAAGTACAGTAACGAAGTATTTGTACTCCACTACTCCCCACCTCTGCGGAGTTGGTGGGGAAACTAAACGTGAGCGATGGAGAGAAAGAGTGTTTTCAGGCGGAGCCTCTTCCTCTGCGCCACTGACACCGCGCTCCAATGCTTTCATTAGGCTTCAATTAACTGCAGCTCCAGATAAGCAGAGCATTGATGCTGCTTAACCAGTTAAAGCACATGCTGTGTACTTAAGAGCCTTCGGTTAGGGTTACAGATGAAGCTGCTGTAACTGCAGGAACCGAGGTCTACACATGTCTATCCAATGTAGTTCTGGAAAGTAAACGTATGTATGTTGCGATGTTGTGAAAACACAACTTGTATCCCACGTGTCACACGCATGGGTTTAATCGGGCTCTTCCATCATCAGCCTCGCACATCGTCAACAATATATATATTTACAAAAAATGCATTTAAACTCGTAGAAAACACTGCTGTAAATCAAATCAAGCGCTCCCTAAACTTTAAGGTGAAACCAGCCACTGATAGAGATTTGCACTTTTTATGTAACCAGCCATAGCAAGTCGACTTTTTACTCCACTTTCATTTGACCTTAGTTATTAGCTGCTTTGCATTTTCAAACTTTTAAAATAAAATATGAATTTACTTATACAAGATGATGTACTGGTAACATATAACATGGGTTGATATATACAAATAAGATAAGATAAACAAGATCGTCTTTCATTAGTTGCAACATTATAATGATGATCACAATATTTTGTCTACAATAATCGAGTGATATAAAGTATATTTCACCAAAATGGCCGTTCTGCGTAACACATACTTTTAATTTAGCTACTTTTAGGTTATTTTCATGCCAATATTTTTGTAATTTAACTTGAATGAATATGAATGCATGACTTTACATTGTAAGTGAGTAAATGTAAATTGTGGGACTTTAAATGAGTGAAACATCTCAGTACTTCTTCCACCTCTGTAGATGTATCACTCTGTAGCTCTTGTATCATCTCTTGCACTTTCTTTGTCGTTGCTGCTAGATTGTATTTATGTATTTATTGTCAAAGCATTTAATATATTCATTGCTATCGGGATGTGAAGAGCATTCCATGGAATATAACAAGTGTTTCTGAAATAAATTACATACACCACCTTTAATGTGCATTGTCCCTATTCAAATAAACGATTAAATGAAATGTTGTTTTTCCGCAAATGTTACATCCCAGGACACTTCTGCATCGCAGATCTTGTTTTTCAATACTCCGTTGTGACCGTGGATGAGCAACCAACATGGCCTTTTGTTCACGAAGGCTCTGTGTGATATCCTGGGCTGCGGGAGCTGAGCAACGACACATTCACTGAGCCTGAGAGACAAACCCAACAATCCTCTGCCTCTCACCATGAATTCAATGTCAATGCCTGCTCCTATCTCAGGTTTCAGCAGGAGAGAATAATTAACTCCCTTTCTGGTGACATGTAGCAATTTCCCGGAAGTAAATGAAGTGCTAATATTCAGAGCAAATGCGTTCAGACACCTTGCTTAGGCCTGTTGCCTGGTAACAGTGTTTTATGATGGAGGAGTAAATCCTGATTTGATCTGAAGGCGAAATGTCCTTTTTCATAATCCCATATCATGTGATAACAGGAAAGCAATATGGTTCCAGTCATTGTGTGATTCTTTGATAAATGATCTGTATGGGGTTACCGGGCTTATCTTTATGGCATGTTACACAGATGGTGGAAAACGTTGGAGGGAAATCGTCAATTTCTCTGAGTATTAGTTTGATGTAAAGATAGTATTTATAGGCATATAACCAACAACCTGTACCACCAATTGTGTATTATGTATTCTGATTAACATCTAGTTCTTCTCCAAAATAGGGAATGAAATGGAAATACCACTTAATCATAAAACATTTCTTAGGTTCAGAGATGTAAACAAAATCATGAATTCGGCCTGTTTTTCAATTAATTCTAACAATTGTTACAACTTGTTTAGCTAATGCAACTACTGATTTCTATAGCTCTTGTATTTGGAGTCCCCCTTTTATTTTAATACACTTTGACAACCTATACATGTCTTAAAAGTGTAAAAATGTAATCCCTCTTGTTGTAATGCTCGGCTGTGTTACTCTCCATCGTGTCGTGTCTCCGTCTTACCCGGCAGACTTTGCTAAAAGTATTTATCAGTCGCTCTTTCGCCCAATGGGTGATCACCTTGTCAAAACGAATTTTCACCGCGGTGACAACGACTATCTGATCTCCAGACTTGGATCTGAATGGATGAAAGTATTGGTTCAAAAAGAGCCATCAGCTTTCTACGGCTACAGCTAATGACAATCTACATGTCGGGTTGCCGTATCAGCACCTGTTGCTAACAAGTGCTAAACGTTTTTGGTGACTTTCAAGTACGTGCATCAATCGAAATGTTCTGCACACAGTCCAGTGCCGGAAAAATGGCCGCTGTACCGGTATAGTTTGGCCTAATTCTTTAAAGCCATACACAATACATATCATAATTGGAGTGGCAAACGGAGAGCGCAGACCTCCATCAAAGTCAATGACGCATTCACCGTCGGACTGGAAACTTGAGCTTCAATTTGTAAAGTGGAAAAAACATCTATGCTAACAGAAGATGAGTTTCATTGTATTGCTCATAACGTAAAACAGCACGTACATCTGTGTTTTCAAGCTGTTGTTCCAAGTTAACTGGAGTGGCACGGCTCGGGAGAGAGAGCAGTCAAACCCAGGTCCCTCCAGAAAGAGTCAAAATGTGTCCTTGATCAAGACACTGAACCCTGAACAGATCCTGATGAGCAGCCTCTGCCTTCAGAGCATCAGCATACAGCTCTTTAAGTAGGACGGTCGACTAATAAAACGGTGTATCTGTCAACCTAGCATTTCACTCTTTAAACATAAAGCAGAAGTAACTGCTAATGATGCGTTGATTTTAAGGTGTTTCGTTATGTATCAGCTTCAAACCTGTTGGCTGATAAGATACCATATGAACATGACTCAAACAGCCAATCAGAAACAGGTATCTCCATGGCCATATTAGGATATATCGGACATTGGACTCCTCAAACAATGAATGCATCTGTGCTTGTGGCACATACAGTACCTATACAGTATACACATTCATGACATACAACTATCATACAGTTAATGAATACTAACAATGAGATGAATGAGTATTCATGCAGTTTATTCAAGTGGAAACAACACTTTTCCCTCATAGTATTTCCGAGTGGTACTATTGTTAGCGCTGCTGTTACAAAGACAACCATCCATTTCCATTTCTAGCCTAAATATGCATTTAGCTGACGCTTTTCTTTTATCCCAAGCGACTTACAATAAGTGCGTTCGACCCAGAAGATACAAACTTGAAGAAAACAGAATCATATAAGTACATCAGGTTTCATAGAGAAACAACATTTCAAGTGCTACTCAACTGGCTATAGATACGCCAGCCCTTTGTTAGTATATAAGTGCTTTGTTCGCTCGAAGAGTCGAAAGAGATGAGTTTTCTCTTTCGACTACACACTGCATTTCCCTTCCACATTGAGCACTTTGACGCACTTCCACCGTGACGTAAATCAAACCTTTATTCTCCTGGGAAACTGTACCCGCAGGCAGACAGGATTTTAAAAGTGAATAAAAAGCTTATAGGAAAGCAAACATACTGCTGATGGTGTCATTATTCTGCAGCAATTACATTCTGCAATCAACATTTACTTCATACTGATAAGTGGGTATGGACTATTGGCACTTTAATTATGCCTTTGATTTGTTTTCAAAAGGGGAAAAAAACATTCTCTGTTCTCTACGGTTAGATTGCTTTAAATATGCAGGAACCTATTGAGTTGTACATCTTGGTGTCAAATTCATTTCAAATAGTTTCCAGTCCGTGGGCAGTGGTGATTGTAGTGCTTGTGAACGTCTCTGTGGGCGGGTGGAGAGCTAATGGAGGCTATCTTGATGGAAAAGCAATTAACTATATTCAATATAAATGATCAGAGACTTTCTTACATATCACTCGTTGCTCATGAGGGAAGGAAATAATGATGTATAAGGTATGTCAGGTGAAACATCACAATTCAAAGTAAAACATCCATTGCTGTTTTTCAACCTGTGTCCTATTTTTAGTTTTCATAACGTATAAATGTTTCCTTTAACATAAAGAAAACATGTGAGTAGTTAATTGCTCATATGGGGATATTGCACCATCACTACAAAGAGTAAACCTTTATTTAAACCACAATATCTAACATTCTTGGAGGAGAAACCAAAAATAAACCCACACCAAAAACACAGAACCTTGACGAGCAACTATGGAAAGAAAAGTAGGACAAAGTTGAATAAGAGGTCCATTGTGCAAAATAATTTCCCTGACTGTGAATGGACCCTGTCCTTTGCAAACATCTTATCTAATCTGTTACAGTTTGAAAACCAAAAAAACCTGTATTATCCGCCGAGAAAAAGATAAATAACAGACGAGCCTTTAAGCCTGAGCCTGACAACAACATGTTCTCAGCGTCTCCGGGTCCCTCTGCTGCACGACGCTTTCTACAGCTACACCATAAGAATTGCTTTCCTAAACAAAACACTTCCCGCAGAGGAATAAACAAAGTCCTTGAAACCTCCCTGAGGAGAATCTGGTTTCCAATTCATTCAGACTGCTTCCAACAAAAAGATGTGTGCTGATTTTAATTGAAAGAGGACATACTGAATTTTGCTAATTTTCAGGTTGATACTGGTATTATGTGTCTCTACTGCAGTGGTTCTCACACTTTTTCTGTCAGCCCCCCCCCCTATGGAGAAGAACACAACACAAATAGTCACGTAATGGGCCAAGTTAACATTTATTAAAATACATCAATATGAACGTGAGCGTTCCTTTAAAAAAAGTGATAAAAATCACTTCACAGTGATAATAAAACAATGCTCCATAAGTCTGTGTGCTCAAAACAATAAATACATAATGTAAGTATAAGTTATAACACTTTGCCACTTTGCAAAGAAAATGCTGATATTTGGCCAAAAAGTGTGTCTTATCACAGGTGGCTGCAATGAACCTGTGTTGCACTGCACATTTCTTCAAAACGGGGTTGCAGGCTCAGTGGCGGCGCCAGATATTTATTTTGGGGTGCTGTGGGGTAGCTTGACGTTTCATAGAGGGCGCTCAAACATTTAGGGTTTCCCATTAATGTCCCGGCGCTACAGTGGAATGTTCTACTGCAACATTCCCCACGCACACACACACGCGCACGCACACGCACGCACGCAGCACAAACACACACACACACACACACACACAGGGATAAAGCAGGGATAAAGTGCTATTTTTATAGGTGGTGTGTGGACCTCACATAGGGGGGGTCCGGGGGCAAGCTCCCCCGGGAAGATTGTTTTTTAAATATTGAAGTTAAAAGCATCAATCTGGTGCACTTTGAGAGCAACATGAAGAGATCTATGGATACATTTCTCAATACCCATTTGAAATAGAACTGGAAACAGATTTACTTTTTCTTTATGGATATTTTACAAATCACTCCCCTTTATTCTTGTTTTACTGTCATATAGTATTTCATACCTGTTTTTCATGTATTCTCTTATTTTTGTAAAATTATAATGATCATATAAACTAGGGATGCACGATAATTATCGGCCCGATATTATCGGCCCGATAATTATCGGTCGATATTAGGAATGACGTCATCCCGATAAACCGATAACAGTATTAATAGCCCCGATAATATACAATATATTTTTTGGGTAAAAAAAAAGGAAAAGATACTGCGGTGTGGGTGGATTGGGATGAGGGGCGCTTGTTTTTCACTCGGCTCCTCCCGTTTTGCCAGTACTGTGGTGTTTGTGGTTTAGGAAGAGGGGAGTTCTTCACAAATCCAGCGCTCCCTAATACTTCGAACCTGATCAGTCACCTGAAACATCGCCATCGCTACGATGGTGTGTTAAAAGCGTACGAAGACAATAATACAATACAGTGTGTGTGTGTGTGTGTGTCTGCGCGCGCGCGTTGGAGCTATGTGCAACTCAAGGCATATGCTCGAACCGGAGCTGCCTGGACGCTGCAATCATGTTGCTGAGTGTGCTGACTTCTCCTCCAATGTCCCGCTGTCTGCTTCCTGCATCAAGTCAAGTGCTCGGCGCAGTTGTGTGGATAGAGCGCTCCTCTGTTTTCATTTAAACAGCTCCTTATATCCGTTAGCACAGCTAGCTAGCACCAGATGCTAACAACAACAATGCACGTAAGGTCTCTCTCTTGCTCGCTCGGACCACACGTACACACACCCTCCCGGTCCTCCCGATGGCCAGTCGGTGCCTGCCGGTGAGCGTGGAAGTGTGGTCTGCCACAAGCGGGCGGCAGGAGCGGGGCTGTTAGCATCAGCTTGTAGATGGTATTTTAAACTCGATGCGCTCTGAAGCTAGGGGGCGGCCGAGGAAAAAAAATACACATGCGTTGATCGCGTTAAAATAATTAGTGGCGTATTTTTTTATATTATTATCGGTTATCGGTATCGGTATCGGTCTTGAGAAGCAGGAAGTTATCGGTATTGGTATCGGTTTCAAAAAAACAATATCGTGCATCCCTAATATAAACGTGTGCCCCGGAAATAATTGTTTACATTAATGGTGACCAAACCGTTTGAGACCCACTGAGATAACTTAGACTAAAGTGCACTATCTAAACACTCAGAGTCCTTTAGTTCACTGAGAGGACTCTCCTCCACCTTCTTGTTGAAAAAGCTCCTTATATCCGTTAGCGTAGCCCGCTAGCACCAGAAGCTAAAACAATGCTCTCTGGTACCGGTGCGCTCTCTCACTCGCGCACACAAAATGGCTCGTTCCACACACACAGAGCCGAGCTTGAATGAAACACAGAGACCCAGACGTAATTGTACTGTATCATATTATACAGTTTTGAGAAACAATGCTCTCCTGGGACATGTCTCCATGCTTTAATGTTCAAAAAGCTCTTTATTGTTCTCCTACTGCCTGTGCTGCAGCAGCTCTTTTCACCCTCTGTCTGAAACCAGAGCCCGGTCTGCTCTGATTGGTTAGCTGGTCGGCTCTGTTGTGATTGGTCAACCGCTTAGACACGTCCCGCCTATCACGCACATTGTGTTGAAGCGCTAGCCAATAGAAGTGTGAGTGTTGCAACCAAACCCACCAAATAGTTTCAGGATGCCCTCTCCCAAAATGTGCCATAGTCCTAAACAGCTATTAAAGAGCACGGGAGGGAACTGCAAATGGCCATACGAGATAAGATAAGAGTATTTTATTGATCCCAATTTGAGAATGTTTTGTTAGAAAATAAATACACATGTTGAATTTATAAATAACACATGTTTCCTAGCTTGCTGCATTGGAAGCATCGCATTTTTGAAGGGGTGTGTTCAAAATAATTGTGATGATTTATGATTTAAAGCAGCTTAACACAACATACCAACTCTTCGGTAGCAGGAACCTCCACTGCTCCCCCGAGAAGAACAAAGACATAAGATGAAAGAGACGAGGTTTCACACGTGGTGGAGTGGAGAGCTGAGTGGGAGGGGGGTGGGGGGCATTTGGGGGAAGCCATCAAACAGTACTTGTGTTGTAACACTGACCATAAATACATGTAATTTGCAGTTGTTAGACTATGTTCTTGAATAAATACAGTGGCATTAGCCTAGGGCCACGAACCCCCCGCTGTGGATCCGTCTTTGAACTCCCTTTAACTCCCCCCACCCTGCAGCATACACAATGTTTACAAAAGCCCCAGTGGAGATGCTGCCTCGCATGCTTTCTTAACCTTGGGGTTTCAGGGTGTGCACAAATCACTTCTATAGATGGTTCATTTATATTTCACACATTCAAAAACATGTTTGAAATCAATAGAAGTTCCTATTTGAGGTGCCTGAACGTTCCCAACAACAACCAGCGTCTCCGCCAGGGGGGCGTCTTGCCCTTATTCAGCTCGGGACGCCCTGAACGCGAGCCGAGGGCGTCCAAAATATTAATAATTCGAGAGAAGATTGAGAGTTTTTATCACTTGAAATGACGAAAAGGAAAAAGGACAAGGACATCCCTCTGTCGGAAGGGGAAAGGAGTCTGGTGGGATTCTTTTCGGAGTATTGAAGATCGCTTCCCCGACATCGAAGGTGCCTGCCGCAGGACAACACGGAACGTGCGCGATTTGGACGCGATGAGCGGGGGGGTTTTAGTGGAGCATGGGCGTGAGCTGCGAGCGCCAGAGCCTCGCAGTGGCGAAACTGAGGCTCCGTGGTAAACTGTGGTGACACGACGAGCCGTTCGGGAGCCGACACAGCCGGAGCTTTAAGAGAGCCGAGCCAAATGATCAACTCACTCACGTAAAAAGACAGTATCTATAAAGAGACGGCTCAAGTCAAAATTCAAAACAACCCCCCCTCGCCCCCCCCCCGCTCTCGGGGTGGACGCCCTCTCAGCCCTGGTCTGGCGGAAACACTGACAACAACATTAAGAAAACATATATTCATGCCACAGAGACATTGTCTTGAATATAACTTCTCTAATGCAGCAAGCATAAGAAACGTTTTCGTTATGACGTTTATTTTAATAGCACGATGTAATGGACACTAGCTCAACATCTTATATTACAGGAGGCATCGGCCGTCAGCTGAGCAACCAGCGTGACGTTCACTTTGGAAATTAGAGCACCGCTGAAGAGCGACCAACAACGTAACATCAATAAGTACGACTCGCCTATTCATTAATAATACCAAGTGTTTAGCTCCGTCTTTATCATAGCACGGAGGTCAGGGCTTGTAGATGCTTAGGTTTCTTGCTTTGGACAGTAATGTTTGCCAGACTGCTGGCCATGTTTTTACAATGTTCAAACAGATCAATCTTTGTGTTAGTATGAAAGTAATCAGGCAAGAAAAGGTGGTATCTTCGTCTCCATTGTGCAGTTTGGAAACAAAAGCAAAGCTGTGTTTTTGGTAGCTCTGTGGAAAGCTGACAGAAATCCAACCGTGCCACCAACAATGATATCACTTCGAACAACAGAAGGGAATGTCTTATTTCCACTTCAAGAACCTTTGAATGTCTCTACTTTATGACACCGCCATACCTTCTGCTAATATGTGCTAGCTTCAAAATGTTTAAAAAGTGTTATTGTTTAAAACGAGTGATAGAAAACGCACTATTAAAGTAAACCAACCCATAGCAGCAGGAATATGCTTACCCCCTAAAAAGTCATCCTAAGTGATGAAAAACCAGTACCATCAAGTCATTGTGTTGGCTTGTAAACTTCAATATCCTTCTCTACGCAAAAGTCTGTATAGATCTGTGAACAGTAAATCAAGTGATGAAAAGCCAGGTACCATGCACGTCGCCAACACAGGCGGAGATGTTATAATATGAGTGCAGCTCAGCAGACGAGTGATATTTACCCACGCCTGGCGTTCATGAACAACGGCTGGTCTCATTCCTGCGGGTCAAACCACCTGGGAAATATCGTAGAGGGGTGGTGGAGTCCAGCAGAGTTCCGGCAAACCAAAGGTGGCCTTCCCTTCATTTCAAATTATTCGTATCCAAAGATTCTCCATGCCAGCTCGACTGTCTGAGGTTTCTCTGGGCCGAAAAGCAAAGGGACTTTTCTTCCCAATTCTGTGACATGAAAGTGAGAACCAGCGACCGTCCTTCAGCGGCAGATGTACACTTTCAGGCAATTGGATTGCTCTCGTGATTGTTTGCCAAAACACTCGAACAATATGAAACACTGGCAGGCCGGCGGCGCTGGGTTTGAAGCGCCGACTGCAGATGCTGGAGTGAATATTGCCCTGTTTCAAATAAAGACGTGACGAGAGTGAGAATGTGCTGGGGCGTATCATGTGCACGGCGCCACCAGAGGGAAGTGGGAAACCAAGTCATGCATTCACAATTATTCGATTAACAGGAAGGCTGCCATGTTTTATGAATATGCATTAACCCAATCTTGACTTTAGGATTTATGCCATTTTCCTCCCGTTCCCCCATGCAATATCCAACCCATTATTCATTAACCATCGCTGCCATTATGCTGCATGATAAAGCCACGATGCATTCATATGGAAGCAGCACAGCACTGCTTCTAACGTCGTGAATGGAGCATCGTGCCTGACTGATCTCTGTCGTGACTTCAAACCATTTAGTGTTTACATCGTGACAAGCTTGTGGCGACAAGTGCAATGGTCCATGTCCATGTTAATCTTAACAGCCTCAAACATAACAGACGTGGCTTTTCTACTTTCTGGATCAATAAAAAGCAAAAGCTCTTCTTGTCAAAACCCCACAATTACTCTGAAACTTCTGAATGACCTAAAGAGTGTTCTCTCAGGACTTCAGTGAACAGCACGTCTGCAGGATTTGATGTTCAGCTTTGCAAATAACAGCTGCGAAGAACACTCACTCACTCGGAGAGCACATCATTAAAATCAAAAGTCCTATGCGGTGGGGAAGATGTGACTTCTCCACACGAGTGCCTCCTTTGAAACTGTAGCCTACCGGGCAGTACAGTCCTTCACGCTGGGTAGAGCTGTGTGTATTACTGCAGAGTGGTTCGGCAGATCTCTCGGTAGACATCATAACAGGCAGACAGAAGAAGCGGGGAGGAAGGGAGGGGGAGAGTAATAAAGCCTGTCCAATTTCTGTCGGTGACAACATGAAGGAGGGAGGGTCAGGTAAATGGAGGCAGCCTGCAGAGGACACTGTGTCGTAACCCCTGAAGGCTAGTTGGAGATAACCACATCAGGCCGTGTGTGTCGCAGGAGGGCAGAACAATGATCTGATGGGTGAGGAAGGGGGACAGACATGTCACGCCGACTGAGAAATATGACAACCTCACAGGGTCAGATGCCTCGCTACTTGCCTGTCAACGTGTTTACATTTTCTTTTTCTGAATGTCATGATGGGTCTGCAAGGAGATACAAAAGCAGCAGAGAGTGAAAACATGATGTCACTCATTTATCTCTCAGAGAAAGTTATGCGACACCGATCTCAGCGAGGAACACTTTCCATAGAGGACACATGCTGCTCCTTTCAGATTCGTATTTATATTCTGTGTCTCGACTGGGACATGTCTCCTGCTTTAAAGTTCAAAAAGCTCTTAACCCTAACCTCTTTTCACCCTCTGTCTGAAACCAGAGCCCAGTCTGCTCTGATTGGTCAGCATAATATGGCGTCTTTAAGGAAAGTGACTGATTTGAGCACGTTTAGCAGCACTGAGTTCAGCTTCCTGATTTGATTCACTGTTGATCACAACTGCTGTTAATCAGGGTTCCTAGCTCACTTTTCCTTTTGTAGAAAGTTCTTTATTTGTCCAAAGAGAGGACAGATATGCATCCTGACATTAGGACACATGTACTGCACCAATAAGCCCATTTGATCAGAAGCTCAGGTACATGTATCAGATTGAGCAATGACCAGTATTAAAGGTGGGGTAGGTACGTTTGAGAAACCGGCTCGACATACACGTGTTGTTATATTCCATGGAATGCTCTTAACATCCCGATAGCAATGAATATCTGAAGTGCTTTGACAATAAATCCATAAATAAATATCATCAGTGGAAGCCGTGGTGCTGTAAAAAGCTCGACCAATCATCTGAGCGGCTAAAGTAACTGGATGGCCTACCTGCCTGTCAGCCTTCCATCGGGGGCACAAACTTATCTCGTGCCCTCATTGGTCGTGTGCGCGTGCGTGTGTGTTGGAGGAGGGGCTCTGTGAGGAAGGGGCAGATTTGTTCCGGCTGTGTATTTTCAAATTCTAGCGCACTCGAGCCGGTTTCTCTAAAATGACCCTACCGCTCCTTTAAGTAACTGTCAAATCGCTCAATTTGGATGTTTTCTACCTTTTTATTGCACAATTATCCCATAATAGTGGAGTCAATCATAATTGAGAGTATTGAAAGACTTATTATCTCTTTCCATCATCTTATCCAAACACGCTCTGCAGACCTACATAGACCAGACTGCAGTTCTACACACATGACATTGTGAGACTGCAGAAAAGCATCGGCAAGAAAATACATCTGCATTCCTGGAGAGACGTCAACACCTTCCACATCCCGAGGGGCATGCAGCACGACACTTTGGGGGCTACATCTGAACATAAAGCTGTCCGGCTGAAAACAAAGAACTGGGTTTGGAAGAGGAACACATATGTGGTGGTAGAGAGATGTTCACTTTGAGGCACAGGGACATGGATTTACAAGATAAAACAGTGAACATAAGCCTGTGCAGTAAAATGAAAAACACACGGTCCTACCTGGACAGCGTGTTTGATCACCCTGGAAACGAGCAGCTCTGAGCGTTTGGCAATGTGTCTCTCAGGCTCTGAATAAACCACAGCAGCAGACGGCAGCAGGGGTTGGCTTTGTTCCACTATGGGATGGTGCAAGTGGAACAAAGTAGAGAACATCCTCAGGACTGTCTGTGTGTATCCATCTGTCAGACACACAGACACAACTGACTGCCCAAAGTATGATCACTAAATGATATGAATGTAGATGTAGCTTTCATATCCATCTGTAGATTAACTAGTGATGAACATATGGAGGCAAACGTATCCTTAATATCTTAATGCAAAGCAGCCGGTAGTATTTGACACTACATACATTAAAACAAACAGTAATGAAAGCCATTTGGGCTACACGGGGTATGTGCACTGATACTTAGCCGTGAGAATAGATGATGGGGTGAAACCACATTTCACATTAAACCGTATGGTTTTAAAATCTTGAAAGAAAAACAATTTCTCAACAAAGCCTGAGCCAATCACGAAGCTCCAGCACGATTAACTGTGTCAGGAAGAATTCATTCAAGTTTGATTAAGTGGCTAATGGTCTCCTATTATACCATCATCTGCGCCACTTCCTGTTAAATCCCCATTATTAGTCATTTTCATCTAATTCAGCCTGATATGTGTTTCATTTAATACAGTTTGGTTTCTCTGAACATGTGCAGGTTGATGTGCGTTGAGTCTAAATGAGGATATATCTGCTAATAAAACAGGGAACCTTGGGATTTTAACCCTTTGCAGACCATTTACATGCACACAAACCCATAGGAAAGGGAACACCCCAACGAGGCGTTTGCAATATGGTGAAAAAAGGGATACGCTATGTGTGAATGGCTAATGGGTTTACAGCTGTGTGCTTGACCCAGATTAATGCCCCAGCCACACGAGGACGACAACGGCTAAACGCATAGGATTAACGCAATCGCAAACAAGCTTCCGTCCACACGCAATATTCACCCGATAGTGTCTGCCCACACGAGACCGCTCCGTTTAGCTCCAACCGCTGGAGAAGCTGCAGTACATGCAGTACATGCAGGAGCCTGTACGTGGCGCTGTAACTTCCTCCACAAAAGCAGAGAAGAAGCATGGTTGTCATGGTTGCCCTTCTGTTTATTCTCCGCGGTGGGGGCCGAGGGAAGCGGGCAGAGTTTTTCGCCAGTCAACGTGTATTAAAGTTTAAATCTTCCGACAAAATTATAGAAGTGCCGGTCAAAGGTCTTCTTTGTTTTTTATTGAGCTTTAAAACAAATGAATAACGACTCTATATATTATAATAATAAAATACACGGAGCCTCTCTTTTTCCTCCCTCTCTTCGGACAGCGTCAGTGTCTGTCTCATGCAGCAGCTGATCCAGTAATCAGTGACCCGGCAGACAGTAAAAATAAACATATTTATAATTAGTTTAGGAGTTTAGAGGTAATTAAAATAGCTAAGGGCGATGATCTGACTTGAAGTGTGTGTTTTGCTGATGGAGGATCTGCTGTAGATGTTGCACAAACAACTGTAGCATGGTCAATAGCGTCCGGAGCACGATAGCAACTCTGCGATCCGCCATTGTTGTTGTTGTTGGTGTCGAATCCCTTCAGCAATGGCGCGGGGTTACCGGAGGTGAGCAGAAGAGGCGGGGCTATTGCGCAATCACTATCAGTGATCTGAAAATGTTCAGATAGGGCGCGCACACACGGAGCCGTTGGACCCCCCAGAGCGTTGCGTATGCCGTTCTCTCCACCTTGGGACCCGTTATCGTTTCCTCAGTCGTTTAGTGCCGTATTCGGTCGTCCTCGTGTGGCCGAACGGTCTATATGACACTAAACAGTAACGCAAACGGCCGTTTTTGTCCTCGTGTGGCTGCAGCCTAACTTTGTGGGTTTGAGTTGAGTAAGACGGAAGGTCTAACGTAATTGCTTGTGCTTGGGTTTGTTTGTCTCAAAACATAACCCTCAGCGGCATGCTGAGCACACTCGAAAGCCCTCCAAAGATATGGTTCTTAAATAAAAATCTTTCAAGGGTAGAATTATCTAAACAAAGTCTCTCAGCGTGCCTATTGAAGGTTGGGAAAGGGCTGAATTACTTTAGTATTAACCCAAGCAGAGGAATAAACCGGCACAAATGGCTGCCAGCTGTAGAAAGCTGACACATGCAACTTTCTATAAGCATTAAAAAACTAACTCGGCCTCAAAAAGCCCATTTCATTAAAACCTTGGCACATACAGTTCACCCCCCTTTTGTGACTTGTGCCAACGGCGGTTAAGAGGGGATCGGCACACATTACAGTTCACAATACTTTCCCCCCTGCTGCTCGACCTCAAATAACTTGTTCACGGTTGAGAGAGAGAAACGAATGAAGGAAGGAAGGAAGCAGTAGGAAGTAGACACAATCCAATAAGGCCTCATATAAAGTCTTATTTCCTCATCGGGTGGAAGCTCTCTTCTGCCCCTCTCTTCTCCTATCAGCTGATAAGCATCAGTTCTCCGTGTCACCCGATGTGTCGTGACAACGCGGCCCTCGGCGAAGGCATCACTTCCCGAGTCATACGATCTGAACGAGCGGAGAGAGGTGCTGACGTGTCCCATCAAAGTGCCGGCAGAAGACGAGCAGACAGCGACGATGAGGCGTGGGACGCAGAGCGAGACCCCGGAGACGGCAGGAGGCAGAGGCTGAGTCAGGAAGCTGCTGTGTTTCCAACGAGCAAGTATGTTTCTGCCGGGGAAGAAACCACCACAGCAGAATGTGGGTCACTCGCCCTGGCTTTCACTGCGCTTTCCCTCCAGCCTTTATTTGGAGCCAGGGCATTTGAATACTGCATGTTGTACTGTTTCCAAGGGCCTTGTACCATGCACAGAGGTGGGAAGTAGAGGAGTACAAATACTTTGTTACTGTACTTAAGTACATGTTTCTGGTATCAGTACTTTACTCCACTACTTATTTTCTGATGACTTTTTACTTTGACTTCTTACATGTTGAACAGAAATACCTGTACTTTCTACTTCTTACATGTTGAACTCAAATACCTGTACTTTCTACTTCTTACATGTTGAACAGAAATACCTGTACTTTCTACTTCTTACATGTTGAACCCAAATACCTGTACTTTCTACTTCTTACATGTTGAACAGAAATACCTGTACTTTCTACTTCTTACATGTTGAACCCAAATACCTGTACTTAGGGATGGGAATTTGAAAGCAAATGTATATTCGAATATTCGACCCCCCAAAAAACGGTTAACCGGTTAACCGAAATGTACACATCCTATACAAAAAAAATTGGGTAAAAAAAACTTTTTCCAAAAATCTTTTTAACATTTTTTTTGTACCCAATTTTTTTTCAATAATTTTTTTTAAATACATACATGTTCAAATAAGTGTAGAAACCAAGTCGAATTTGTCAAATGTATTGAACTGGTGATCACAGTTTCATGTGTGAAGGCGGTTCACAATCAGGCCCTCTCAGCTGGAACGGAGGTTGCGGGTATAGCAAGGTATAGCATGTATATAAGTTTAATTTGGCAGAGTTTGACCTCTACACCGCACTCACTAACCTGGTCGAAATATTTCCACACATTACTCTTTTTGACGCCATGTCTGTGTAGGACTCTTCTTACAGTGTAAATAATTACCGCACTATATGACTGGTAAAATATGTTGAATACCGGCAAAACTAAATCCCCCTGTCAAAATGTCATGCACTTTGCCGCCACACACGGTTGCCAAGCAGCGCTTATTGTTGTTTAGGCTGGCCACTCATGTGTCGAGTGTTGACAGGGGGCGGGGGAGCACGCTCATGAACTGTTAGCGCCGGAACCTCGCAACGGCTGCGGAGCTCATTTGCGCCACATTTGGGCCTAAGATGATGTTTGAGTATGCGTGATCTGCGTGTAGGGAGGGCCAGAAAGCCATATAATTGTCTAGAACTAGCTAGATCTGATGGATTTGGACATAAACGCGAGTGAAGTATAACCGGACACGAGAGAGAGAGATCAGCACCTGCAGCTCTGCCCGCTGTGAGGGGCCGGTGAGCGGAGCAAAACACACCTTTAAACGTCACCTAACACATTTAGCTATGGCATTGTCGTATACATTGAATTATTCAATTTGATAATATGTAATCAACTTAGGCATCACTCCCAAAAAAAATTATAAAAATATTCATAACTCATATTCGAACACATGAATAATTATTCGAATACCTGAATCATTTCGAATATTCGATTAATCGTTCCCATCCTTCTTACATGTTGTAAATACCTGTACTTTCTACTTCTTACATGTTGAACTCAAATACCTGTACTTTCTACTTCTTACATGTTGAACCCGAAATACCTGTACTTTCTACTTCTCACATGTTGAACTCAAATACCTGTACTTTCTACTTCTTACATGTTGAACCCAAATACCTGTACTTTCTACTTCTCACATGTTGAACTCAAATACCTGTACTTTCTACTTCTTACATGTTGAACCCAAATACCTGTACTTTCTACTTCTCACATGTTGAACTCAAATACCTGTACTTTCTACTTCTCACATGTTGAACTCAAATACCTGTACTTTCTACTTCTTACATGTTGAACTCAAATACCTGTACTTTCTACTTCCTACATGTTGAACCCAAATACCTGTACTTTCTACTTCCTACATGTTGAACTCAAATACCTGTACTTTCTACTTCCTACATGTTGAACTCAAATACCTGTACTTTCGACTTCTTACATGTTGAAGCCAAATACCTGTACTTTCTACTTCTTACATGTTGAACTCAAATACCTGTACTTTCTACTTCTTACATGTTGAACTCAAATACCTGTACTTTCTACTTCTTACGTTGAAGCCAAATACCTGTACTTTCTACTTCTTACATGTTGAACCCAAATACCTGTACTTTCTACTTCTCACATGTTGAACTCCAATACCTGTACTTTCTACATGTTGAACCCAAATACCTGTACTTTCTACTTCCTACATGTTGAACTCAAATACCTGTACTTTCTACTTCCTACATGTTGAACTCAAATACCTGTACTTTCTACTTCTTACATGTTGAACCCAAATACCTGTACTTTCTACTTCTTACATGTTGAACTCAAATACCTGTACTTTCTACTTCTCACATGTTGAACCCAAATACCTGTACTTTCTACTTCTTACATATTGAACTCAAATACCTATACTTTCTACTTCTTACATGTTGAACTCAAATACCTGTACTTTCTACTTTTCACATGTTGAACTCAAATACCTGTACTTTCTACTTCTTACATGTTGAACCCAAATACCTGTACTTTCTACTTCTTACATGTTGAACACAAATACCTGTACTTTCTACTTCTTACATGTTGAACTCAAATACCTGTACTTTCTACTTCTCTCATTTCCCAAACAGCTGGTTCCTTTAGTCTGAATGTGTGTTTGGTGCGTGGTCATTATTCTTTAGAGTCATTGCGTGCCTATTGGTTGGAACACGATCCGTGTATCCATCACTTCCTGGTCTTCTCTAAAGAAGAGGGACCAATGGAAACGTTGTCATGTTGCCGTTGTTCAGCATGGAAACATTCATTAGCTAACAATGACATTATTGTTCTATTGATATAAAGGGAGGTCAGGTACTCTTTAAAACAGCTGCTAGTTATGGGTACTTTTTACTGAAGTACATTTCAAAGCCTTTACTTTTACTTAATTAAAGAAGTTTATTCAGTACTTCTACTTTTACCAGAGTATTTTTAAACAGGAACATCTGTACTTCTACTCGAGTTAAGAATGGGTGTACTTTCTCCATCTCTGACCGTGCACACAGATGAGCAACAGGGATGTGTCCACTTCATCGAAATGTCCTGAGTCACCGAAATTGCAATTGGCAGTTCGTCACTTTTTCTGCATCGACATGCATTCAGTGACCTGGGTTCACTCGGGTTAAGCCTCCTACATGACCTTGTGTGCGAGTCTCCACATGAATAAACCAGGGAACACGGAATTTCTGGCTGCCGACCAGATGCAGCTCTTTAGAAAAACAGGGTTAGTTCCAGAACAGAGAAAATAATGATCCTTTCCCTGGCACTGGGGAAGGTTAGGGCTTGCTTTTGTGCTTCTGTTGGAATATAAACATCCCTACAGCCCCTAAGATACGTAGCGTTTGTCGTGAGAAAAAATCTGCATTTATTCCCAGGACAAATAGTGCTGCAAAAGTAACAGTATTTTTGGGCTCCAACAAACAGGGTTTATTTTGATTTATGTATTACTTATACTGTATTTGTCCATACATTTACTTTGTTCAGAATACAATGTCATGATTTTACATACAGTATAAATAATTAAAGATAGAGAAATCCTGCTTTATGGTATTTCTTGAATTCTAAAACAACGGGGCGGGAGACACTACGGGCGAACCGACCCGGCCTTTCTGCGCGACGCACTCAAATGCGGGACGTAGTCTCAATGTGTGAGACGTGGGACAAATGCACGCACGCACACGCACACACACACACACACACAGTGCTGACCCTCTCACACACACACACACACACACACACACACACACACACACACACACACACACACACACACACACACACACACACACACACACACACACACACACACACACACACACACACACACACACACACACACACACACACACACACACACACACACACACACACACACTTCAAATCAAGTTGCATAAATGCTTGAGCGACGTTTTTATTATAATTACTGTGAAATCTGCCTATTATGTTTTTGGCATTATTACAACACATACACACTTGCAACTGATAAAACTGGCAATGATTTTATATTTATTAGACTATTAAAAAATCATGCTTCAAATAAGTGGGGGTACGGCGCACGCCCACGACACCACTGGTTATCATCCAATAAAACACAAATAAAACATTTGTTGGCATTGAGACCTTTTTTTCGCTGCTACGCTATGACATGCATTTAAGTGAATAAATCATCACTGAGAAAATACTATGAAGACGTTACAAGCATCTTAGCAATGATTCATTGGCCAACGCTGTGTATTTAGTGCGGACATGGCCGATGTGTCCTTGAAGCGGAGACAGATCGTCCGAAGGGTGCGGCAGAGTCAGACGACATGTTTATGTGTTAAAGATTTAGTGAGATTTATCACTGTTTCTGTTGATGCTTAAAACAGCTGCTGGCTGCAGGTCGAAGTAAAGAGCAGAGGTACAGTAAAGGGCGGGGGAACCCAAAACAAGCTAAAAGTGGCTAATTCAGTTCAGTATTATCTCTTCGATTTTCTACTGCACGTCTGTCCGTCCTGGGAGAGGGATCCCTCCTCTGCTGCTCTCCCTGAGGTTTCTCCCATGTTCCCTTTAAACTGTGGGTTTTCTCTGGAAGTGTTTCCTTGTACGATGTGAGGGTCTAAGGACAGAGGGTCTAAGGACAGAGGGTGTCATATTGTCATACTGATATTCTGTACACACTGTGAAGTCCACTGAAACAAATATAACGTTTGTGATATTGGGCTATATAAATAAACATTGATTGATTGATTGGTTGATTGATTGGTTGATTGGTTGATTGATTGATGAATGACGCTTTACAAAACGACAAGTGAAGCACAATCTTAAGCTAATTTCCATGACTACCACAAGTAACACAAACCACTGACAGTAATTATACATTCATTATATTACTTTTCTTTTACTGTCAACGTCGATGTGTCGATAAAGCTTATTAAACCAGATGAGCAGGTTCAATTAAATATCAAAGCCAATGACATGAACCATTTTCAAGCGAAATTATAATGCAGTCTTAGTGACATCCTGTGATATCATTGATATCATTCAGCTGTTTTGCCCTTAGCCTTGGCGCTAAGCAACATGCACAAACTATTCTGGTTTTGACTATACTATAAACTATACACTCCAGGTGTACCGTTTGATTTGTGAGTGAGAGGAACCTATTGCGGTGAGCACGTTGCACGTTGTAACTTCCGGTTGTTGTCATCTCCGGGTATCCCGTGTGTCTGTTCTGTTGCTGATAGCTTTTTAACTTAAACTTAATCGATCGTTTTAAAACTCTTGATCACGGCAACTGCCTGACGTTGTAATCACACGTTACTACAGCTTAAGCACTCACAACTCTCCTTCTCTTAGCGACTGTAACTCCACAGTTGCCTACACTCTTTTCGGGTTTGCTAACGGTAGCTACTTTAGCTTGATAGCTAGCCATGGCTCTCTCCCCACCCTCTGGTGCTATTTCCTGCTCTTCCTGTCTCATGTTTGGTTACTTCCCGGCCTCCCTTACTGGTAAGGATACATGTGTTAAATGTAGTATAGTTGTTAGGTTGGAGGCGGGAATCATAGCCATAGAAGCCCGGCTCCGCATCTTAGAAAGTAACTCAGCTAAAGTAAAGCCCATGTTAGCCAGTGCGGACCGGCCAAAGGTAGCTCCTCTTAGCTGTCCCCCGGCAACTCCCGAGCAGCAGGGAGGCTGGGTGACTGTTCAGAAGGGGCATAACGCGAAACCCGCAGGTCCCCACCAACCCGTTCACGTATCTAACAGATATTCCCCACTCAGCGAGACACCCGCTGAGAAGCCAACTCTGGTTATTGGTAGCTCTATTATGAGACACGTGAATTTAGAGACCGAAGCCTCCACAGTCACATGCATTCCGGGGGCCAGAGCGGGCGACGTTGAGGCGCATCTTAAACTGCTGGCTAAAAATAAACACAAATACGGTAGGATTGTTATTCACGTCGGTGGTAATGATGTTCGTTTACGCCAATCAGAATGCACCAAACTTAATGTGGAGTCGGTGTGTAGTTATGCTAAAACAATGTCGGACACCGTAATCTTCTCTGGTCCCCTCCCCAATCTGATCAATGATGACATGTATAGCCGCATGTCATCATTTCAGCGCTGGTTGTCTTGGTGGTGCCCAGCAAACAATGTGGGCTTCGTAAATAATTGGACAGCCTTCTGGGGAAAACCTGGTCTGATTAAGAGAGACGGCATTCACCCTACTTTGAAAGGTGCAGATCTCATTTCGGCAAACATTTCAGGGCTTTGTGGACGTAATCCATGACAAACTGGAGTTGAGACCAGGAGGCAGAGTCGCAGTTTTACACGCTTCTCTGCGCTCTCTCCTAGGCAGTCACTCATAGGAATCCCGAACCCAATAAAATACCCAATATTAGCGGTGTGTGTGTCTGCCCAAGGACAATTTAAGGAAAAACCTAATAGAGGTGTCATACATAATAACCTAATAAAAGTAAATGTAACGACTACTACAGTGCAACAAAACAGGAAGATTAAATGTGGTCTCTTAAACATAAGATCTCTAGCATCTAAAGCAATATTGGTAAATGATTTAATATCAGATTATAATATTGATATATGCTGTCTCACTGAAACTTGGTTGAGACATGAAGAATATGTCAGCATAAATGAGGCCACTCCACCCAGCCATGTCAACACTCATATTGCTCGAGGCACGGGCCGAGGAGGTGGAGTTGCAGCAATCTTTGACTCAAGTTTACTTATCAATACTAAACCAAAATGTAATTATACCTCTTTTGAAAGCCTCGTTTTTAGTCTTACGCATCCAACCTGGAAAACTTTGCAGCCAATCTTATTTGTTACAGTGTATCGTGCACCAGGTCCTTATTCAGAATTCTTATCAGAATTCTCTGAGTTTTTATCAACTTTGGTTCTTAAAACAGACAAAGTAATTATCTTAGGTGACTTTAATATTCATGTTGACGATGATAAAAATAGCCTTACTGTTGCATTTAACTCTATATTAGATTCTGTTGGTTTCTGTCAGAGTGTAAATAAACCAACCCACTGTTATAATCACACTCTCGACCTTGTTCTGACTTATGGTATTGAAATTGAGCAACTATTAGTCGAACCGCATAATCCTGCTTTATCCGACCATTTCTTAGTAACTTTTGAAGTACTGTTACTAGACTACAAAGCATTAGTCAAAAGCTCTTGCAGCAGAAACCTATCCGTTAGTGCTATAGCCACATTTAAGGAAGAGATTCCACCAATACTTAACTCGATAGCATGTCTGCATGTAAGGGAGGAAACTTATACAAAATGTACACCACCCCAAATTGATCATGTTGTTGATAGTGCTATAGATGCGCTGCGAATAAAATTAGACTCTGTTGCTCCTTTGAAAAAGAAGAAAATAAAACAACATAGATTAGCTCCATGGCATAATGCCGAAACCCGCAAAATAAAGCAAAAGTCGAGACAACTTGAAAGGATATGGCGTTCCACTAAACTTGAAGAATCTCGTTTAATTTGGCATATTACTCTCAATGAATATAAGAAAGCACTGCGTAAAGCGAGAGCAGCCTACTACTCTTCATTAATAGATGAGAATAAGAATAATGCAAGATTTCTTTTCAGCACTGTAGCCAGGCTGACAGAGAGCCACAGCTCCATTGAGCCTTCTATTCCCATAGCACTCATTAGCAATGATTTTATGTGCTTTTTTAACGATAAAATTGTTACTCTTAGAAACAAAATAAATGACCTCTTGCCTTCGACCAGTATAGTGTTATCAACAGCTCCCGGAATCGTAAGTTCTAATATTACACTAGATAGTAAACTAGAATGCTTTTCAGCCATTAACCTTGAACAATTACATTCAATGATTCTCTCTTCTAAACCATCAACGTGCATGTTAGACCCAATTCCAACTAAGCTGTTGAAGGAAGTTTTTCCATTAATTAGCACTTCTTTATTAAATATTATGAATATGTCTTTATTATCAGGCTATGTTCCACAATCATTCAAAGTAGCAGTGATAAAACCGCTTCTTAAAAAGCACAACCTCGATCCAGAGGTTTTAGCCAACTATAGACCTATTTCTAATCTTCCGTTCCTCTCAAAAATTCTTGAGAAAGCGGTCGCAAAACAGTTGTGTGATTACTTAAAAAACAATGATTTATTTGAAGATTTTCAGTCTGGCTTTAGAACACATCATAGCACAGAGACAGCTCTGGTTAAAGTCACAAATGATATTCTAATAGCCTCAGACAAGGGACTTGTCTCTATTCTTGTTTTGCTCGATCTCAGTGCTGCATTTGATACTATCGACCATGATATCCTATTGCAAAGACTAGAGCACTTAGTTGGCATACAGGGAACTGCTTTAGGCTGGTTTAGGTCCTATCTATCTGAACGCTCTCAGTTTGTACGTGTCAACGATGAATCTTCCACGCAAACCAAAGTTAGCCATGGAGTGCCACAGGGCTCAGTGCTCGGACCTATTTTGTTCACATTATATATGCTTCCGTTAGGCAATATTATAAGGAATCATTCTGTAAACTTTCATTGTTATGCGGATGATACTCAACTATATTTATCAATCAAGCCTGATGAAATTAATCATCTAAATAAAATTCAAGACTGCCTTAAGGACTTAAAAACGTGGATGACCTTAAACTTTTTGATGTTAAACACGACCAAAACTGAAGTTATTGTACTTGGCCCGAAGAATCTACGAAACAAATTATCTAAAGATATACTAACTATGGATGGCATTAATTTGGCCTCCAGTGAGACTGTAAGGAATCTTGGTGTTATATTTGATCAGGATTTATCCTTTAACGCCCACATAAAATCAATTTCAAGGACCGCCTACTTCCATCTACGTAACATTGCAAAAATCAGGCATATCTTGCCCCAAAACGATGCAGAGAAACTAGTCCATGCATTTGTTACTTCTAGGCTGGATTATTGTAACTCTTTACTTTCAGGGAGTACCAAGAAGTCAATCAAGTCGCTTCAGCTGATTCAAAATGCTGCGGCTCGTGTACTAACCAGAGTTAGGAAAAGGGACCACATTACTCCTGTTCTGGCTGCCTTACACTGGCTCCCTATAGAACACAGGATAGAATTTAAAATTCTTCTTCTCGCCTACAAAGCCCTTAATGGGCAGGCGCCATCTTACCTTAAAGAACTCATTATACCCTACTGTCCTACTAGGGCATTGCGTTCCAAGAATGCAGGGTTGTTGGTTGTTCCTCGAGTCTCTAAAAGTACAATGGGAGCCAGAGCCTTTTCTTATCAAGCTCCACATTTGTGGAATCAGCTTCCAGTTTGTGTTCGGGCGGCAGACACCCTATCCGTTTTTAAGAGTGCGCTTAAGACCTTCCTTTTTGATAAAGCTTATAGTTAGGGCTGATTAGATTCAGCCCCTAGTTTTGCTGATATAGGCTTAGTTTGTCGGGGGACATCTTACTTCTTCCTTCTCGCTGTCTATACCTGTGTACTCTCATGTTCCGATTAACCCAGCTTCCCCAAATGTCTTTCTTTTTGGGGTCTATATATGCTGGGATCCGGAGTCATGGATGATCCTGCGGTCCTGTGTCCTGGATCGCGAGCGCTGGATCTTGAGTCGTGGCTGTGGTCCTGGATCATCGGTCCTGGATGGATATCCTCGTGGATTCATCTTCCTATTATACACACATGCATTTCCAAGCTTTTGGACTACCTATGTTGCAAATGTATTATCTTTTCAATTTACACACGGCATCTATTGCACGTCTGTCCGTCCTGGGAGAGGGATCCCTCCTCTGTTGCTCTCCCTGAGGTTTCTCCCATTTTTCCCTATAAACTGGGTTTTCTTTGGAAGTTTTTCCTTGTACGATGTGAGGGTCTAAGGACAGAGGGTGTCGTATTGTCCTACTGATATTCTGTACACACTGTGAAGACCACTGAGACAATTGTAACATTTGTGATATTGGGCTATATAAATAAACATTGATTGATTGATTGATTGATTTTGTTTGAATAGCCATTAAAAACGAATTCTCTCTTTCATGCTGCTTTCAAAATGTCCACCGTTCACACACTTATTTAACCTTGTGTACAGAGCCAACACCTGTTGATATCTGATTCCTTCATAACATAAGCAGTTGTGTTTCTCCTTCCAACTAGAAATGTGCACTTTTACTTTGGGTATGCTCTTATGCTTTGCAAACAGTTGGATATAACTTGATATTAAACTATAAATGGCATAGTTGGAATGTCTGAATAAGGCTCTTAAAAACCCAAACACTATCTGCCTATCCCTCATGTCTTAACCCCGAAAATAGCACCTTCAGAATAAGGCCTGATTTGGAATATCGACACAGAATTAGCTTTTTATGTGATCACTTTCAACTTTGAATCATTGTCATATTCAGAATAACATCAATAAGATGTTAGTGTGCACATTAATGTCTGTTTCTGTCTGCTGCACTTCTCATATATCACTCAACACATGATTGTATTCAGTGCAACGGCACTGCATCCTCTATTAACTCCAAACAAAACGAAATTATATTAAAATACAAGTGGCTATAATATTAGTTTGCAGTACGACTATTAATTACTTTTATTCTGCAAAACAAGTGCGTAATGATCGTCTTTAATGAAGCGAGTTTTGATTCTTGTGCTTCTATATATAAATGTGTGATTGTGATAGAAGGATATTAGAAACAATCAAAGGCTGCTTAATGGTTTTAAATAACATTAAGAGCGACAGAAGCTAATGTCGAGAAACAACATCATTTTGCAACCTGACACTCTCGTGCTACAGTATACATATCAACCATTAGAAGCACTTGTAATGCCAATCTCTCTGCACGACATGAGCTCAAGTGGTCCGGTCCTGTCCTCATCTGCGGGACCACATGAAAGCTTTCAAAGCTGGGCAAGCAAAAAGGAAATACAATTGATAGCGCTAACGGGCGAGTTGAGATGAAACCTTCTGATTCATCTTTCAACACGCTCCATCTTTAATCATCTTCCTCGATGCGAATTTCTGAATTCAAACCCCACGGCGCAGCCTCACTCAGGAGGTTTGATGCCAGGCTTTCTTCTCCCTGCCCCATGTATTTATTAACCCTCCTGTTTTATCACTCCATCCCTGCAAGAGACGGAACTACAGGGGGTTCGCTGGATGCTAACATGGTCAGCTAAATGTTTCAAGAGGCAGGGGATATGACAAAAGCCTTCCACTTGTACTACAAAGCCTGTCGCGTTGTCACACCACGCCTCGACTGGCCCGTTCCCACTACTCTGTATTCTGTGATTTAATGAACATCTGTTACAGTTCAGAACACTCCCAGACGTTGTGTTTTCTGAAGCTGTGTGAGAATATCATGAGGCACTTTCACACCGCAATACTTTCCCCACTTTAGTTCCGAACGTTGCGTTCACACCAAAACAATCCAGAACTAAAATGAGCTCATCCTTTGTTACCCCCTTTTCCATGCGAGCCTGCCTGCAGACCTCCACTCTCAGGACACTGTGCAGACCTCCACTCTCAGGACACTGTGCAGACCTCCACTCTCAGGACACCTCCACTGTCAGTACAGGAAGTGACGATTCTGGCGCGTTTTTTTTCCCTCCCACCGAAGGACTCATTTGATGGAAGTTTTCAAACCCCAATGGAGACTCATCACGGAGGTGATGAGTCCGCTCACCGTGCACTGTGGGTCGGCCTTGGTCAAGCCCTTTTGTCCCCCCCGCTCAAATGACACCATGGAGGAATGTAACGGGAGTTGACAGCGGACTCTGCCCGCCTCACGAGTGCCTATTTTCGGACACTTTTTTTCACTTTTCCCCGGTTTTATTATTTATTTATATTTTGGTCATTTCACCCGGTTTCTACCGGGGGACATATATTTATAAATAAATATCTATATATAAGTGTCAGTATGATTTTATTTTGTATTTGCGTGCATTTCCTGTTCGGAAAGTGGCCCTGCGGCTGTACTGATAGTAACAACAATACAAGGTGTCCGTATATATCTATATATATAGATATATACATATGTATATAATAAGTGTCACGATCCGTCACGATCCAATTTTATTTTGTATTTGCGTGCATTTCTTGTTTGGAAAGTTGTACTGTACTGATAGTGGTGATTTTATTTTGGAATTCTTAGCGTGCACTTCCTGTCCTGAGAGTGGAGGTCTGCACCGGAACTGTCCTGAGAGTGGAGGTCTGCAGGCAGACCCCTCTCCCCTTTTCCGTCCCTGCTAGAGAGCAGGTTCTTTCGTGGGAGAAAAAGGTTCCTATGTCTGATTGGTTGGGCGGATTGCAAACCACGCCCCGTAAAACGTAAAGCCCAGTGCACAAACGCAGAGAGACTAATTTATGGCAACACAAAAGAAAACATGGGAGCGGTGGAGATGAGGAGGTGTCGGCATTCTGGCGATTTACTCGGAAGGCTTCAGTAGAAGCTGCTGGGACTCCCAGCAGCTTCTACTGAAGCCTTCCCAACTCCGGGGACTTCCGACCGGGGACTTTGGGCGGCAGTATACGCCGTGAAGTGGTTTGCGGCCTGCCAGTAAACCCAAAGCAGAAGAAGAGAAGAAGAAGAAGAAGTAGTGATGTCAGCGGCTTCATTTGCCTAATCCTCCCTCAGGGACTTGTTCCGGTGTGAACGCGATCTGTACTTAGTTAGTACTGAGTTCTCATGAACCTTTGCAGGGAAAGTACTGCGGTGTGAAAGCGCCTATGGCTGATATTAGATCATGGCTTTAAAGTGAGGGGGAGTCTTCAGGATCTCAGAAGTGTTGCTCTGATGGTGTGAAGACACATGCTTGAGATTCCTGGGGGTGGGGCTTTTTGATAATGAATGGTTAGCACTCTGGCTTTGAGGAGGAAGAGGAGGAGGAGGAGGAGGAGGAGGAGGAGGAGGAGGAGGAGGAGGAGGAGGAGGAGGAGGAGGAGGAGGATTGCTTTCAATATACACACAAAAATCTTCCCATCCAAAATCACCATCAATCATCATGATTTATAAATGTATCAGTCTGCTGTTACAATGTTGTTGCCAGGTTTTATCAACGGGCAAAGACATATGTCACTATTGAGATGTCCAACATAAAAAAGAAAACGTGTCACCAAGTTTTGAGGTTTTTGTGTCGTTCCCTTTAGGGCTTAGATGTTTTTAGTAATCTACTCACACTGAGCTGTGAAGCAGGGGCGGTTCTAGGGGGGGCAGGGGGGGCCATTGCCCCCTAACACTGACCTCTGACCCCCCTGTGGCCCCCCTAACAATGAAAAGTTTATTTTTTTATTTTTTTTAATGTATATTTTCTGGTACTCGGTTTGCCAAAAACCACAGGATTTTGTTGCTGTAATGTGAGATTGTGCAGACACCCTTATGTAAAGTAGAGATGTAACTGTTCATTGCCTTTATTTTTATATAAATATGGTGATAGTGCAAACATTGCACTATAACTTAAGCTGAAGCTAACAGTAATACCTATAAGATCTATCTGAAATAAGTGTACTGAAACAAATACCAATAACTGTATTGCATTGTTTTCTTATGCGCAATTACTTCATACTGTCTAGTTCTCTTTTTCGTCCTGCATTTATTGTGCCCCCCTCAGAAAATAACTGGCCCCCCCTGCAGGGAGAATGTTACACTAGCTTTCCCTCGGAGCATATTGAGTTATTGGGGTTAATTAATATCCCGCATAGCTCTGAATTTCACTCGTTACGATTTTCAGTTAAGATTACATATTTACAGTGTGTTTCATCATTGTTGCTGAGACAGTGGGTAATATTGGGTTCCTCAGTTATCCTGCTGCTTTCCCGCCTACGAGCAGGAGAAAAGAAAACGCACTTTCCTTAAGCTTTGTCAAGTGCAAACAATCATTTTGTTCCGTAACGCTGAACAACCGAGCAGAGAGAAAGCAGTGTCTTGCTCCCTCGGCTCCGTTAGGCAGAGGGTCAAACTCAAAAATTCAACATGGCCAAATATCATTTACTGCAGCCGTCATTATACAGTCCTTCTGAGATGTCAGAGAATACAAATGAAATGAATAATGATGCTCTGAGTAAACAAGAAACCATGTAAAGCTGATGGGAGTGTAGGAGGAATGATAGAGCAGTAGAACATACAACAAGAAGCAGCAAAGTGATTCGACTAATGGCTGTTGTTTGTAAGATAATATCATGACACTTTACTTTACTCTTATTCCTTTCATTTTAAAGGATGCTCATGTTATGCAAATATGGCCCAAAACCAGGGGAAGGTAGTGTTCCTGCAGACAGGAGAAGTCCCTAAAGTGGCAACACACATATATCTACAGGGTATAAGCAGGAATCCTGAAGTCAAATGTAATTCCTTTTTAAGACCCTTTCCATACGTTTGAAGACCTCATCGCCACTTGGAGTTCTAACCGGTTACCTTGGCGACACACTTGACCTCACATTGACTATATACAGTATTGATTGTCCTTCCTCCTTATCTTCCAACCATTTGGACGCAGACTTGCATTTCCCCATAACGATGTTGTTTAACAACCGGCGTAAACGGACCTTCGCGCTATCAAACAGTGAGCGTGCGATGTCCTGTTCAGATGACGTCACACCCAACGGGATGCCATAAATAAACTTCACTACTTTTAATAGCCTTCATTTTCGCTAAATTGATTTATCAACTTGTAATACTTTTTAAGACCCTGCGGACCCCCTGATCTAGATACAAAATGTTAAATAACACTGCAAAACATTATGAAAGTGTGAAAGAGGATGCTCATTATGAAGAACCTGTAGAGAATACTCCACTCCAATACTACAAACTACTCCCTCAGGCTTTACAGAGCTCACAAGTCACTTCAGCTCATTGTTTATCCGTCTGTCCGACAACTTTACTGTCCTGGTTCCCTCCCACCACTTGTTCACAGCCACACACATCAGCAGTGTACTAGGGTTGCCAGAAACTGACCATGATCAAAATCGATTATTCGACAGCCCTGGCGAATAATAATCGATTATTCGACCGACATAACTTCTTTGGCGTGCTTCACACTCAAATGCGCACTCAAATGGGAACGCGTTGTTGAGGTTGAACTGTGATAGACCAACGTCTTTTCGCAGAGCTTGCATTTAACTTCCTTTGGACTTGTAAGTTCGAAGTAGTTCCACGAGGGGGAACTCTTTTTACCTGCCGCTTTGTTCATCTTTAGTCGCATGTGTGAGGGGGGGCGGGGGGGGCGGGGGCGGTGTGTAGCGTGCTGCAGCAGCAGTCTGCTCTGCACGCAGGCTTCCTCCAAGTTTACAGTAAAACAAACTGGTGGTGTGACCAATGACCATTTACAATTATTAATACTTTTACTATTATTAGCTTTAATCTATATTTTGGTTGAAACTAAGCCAGAAAAAAGAAAAAAATATATAAATAATAATAAAAAAATATATAAATAAAATCGATTTTTAAAAATAATATTCGATTATGGAGACTGTAACGAATAATCGAATAATCGAATAATGACTGGCGTCCCTACAGTGTACCTCTAAAACACTGTACATTACCTACTCAACAGCAACCAGCAGTTAGCAAACAGCTGGTGAACATCGTGGAAACACCTGAAGAGTCCCCGAGGAGATGGAGACGTGGAGCACCAAGAGAGTTTGAAGTGATGATGGTGGGAGTAATGGACGGTAACACTGATGAAACCCAGTCAAGCAGACCTTTATAATCACATCGGATGATAATAATCAAATGAAAATTAAGGATTCTGACATTTTCTGGCTGAATAAATTATCTCTATTATTTTAGATTGATGGCATGTGCTCATAAAATGCAGACATGTTGAATGCATCTGCAGTCTGAGAACAAATTGCATACATTTAAATTCAACCGGCCCTTTTATTCCAGCACTAAAGAAGTCGACTGAATACATAAATACTCTTTTAATGCCTTTTCATAATTCACCGTGGTTAATGGCGGAGCGTTTATTGATTTCACTGATGTTTTGCAGTTATTCAAACCTAATGAGAGTATCCTTCATACAAACCGTTTCTTTCACCAGCTGCATGTTGCCGGAGTCACACAGACTTCTGCACCGTTTAGTACGTAAATGTGAGAAATAATCAATTCTATGTTTGCCCACATTAAGGTTTCAGTCTGGCCTATTTTATAATACTGAATATTTTAGAAATTCACTTCAATATGCGATCAACAAACTTCAACCTGGGTGGCTTTTGAACACATAATGCTTTGAGCTGCACTTCACTGCACATTATTCATACAATCCTGTCCTAGAAGAGAAACTGAAGAAGAACTCCCTGGATGTATTTAAAGGTTCCACGTCATGGCCATTTCCACTGATCATAATTCCACTGTTGAGGTCGACTAGAATAGATTTATACTGTGCGATGTTCCAAACTCACATTGGTTTCTCACAGCATCTCTGTAAAGTATGTGTATTCACTCTCTCCACTAAACGGCTCGTTTGCAGCTCTTGCTCCCTGTGAGCCCAGTGTGCTCCGATTGGTCGGGACCAGTCGGGACGTTGTGAATCGCGCTGAGCTCCGTGGAGGTGTGATTTCTTTGTTTAGCGAAACACAGCCAAACTCACCCTGAGCACACACACAAAGTCACAGCCGAAGTAAAAACAATAAGTGTGGCTTGATATTGAGAAAGAGAAAGGTTGATGAACGCTGTGAGAATGGGTCTGCAGAGAGACTTTCGCCGCGACCCCAACGGTCTGTTATCAGCCTGCAGCCAGGGAGGAGAGATCAGCAGAGCTGCCTGCACCGAGTGTGTGAGGAAGTCCGTGGATTGGTCAATTTGGACCAATCAGCGGGCGCTTAACGTAACGGCTCCGCGGACGTCACGTAACGGCTCCACGGATTGGTCCATTTCGTTCCGGGGACGATGTCCCCGGAAAGAATGAAATGGACAGTGACGTATCTCCAACGAGGCGTTTTGGGGAGGTCTTTTCTGTGTTAGAGTTTTACTCCCTACAGGGTGTACTTTAAGGGTTTTGACTCTGCAGACCGTTGACATGCATAAAAACCTTCATAACACAAGGGGACGGGTGATAACCGGAAAAGCATGACATGGGACCTTTAAGCCAGCACTTCAAACAGTGACCGAACAGAGCTGCTTTACTCTAACCTATCGTCTCCCTTTTATCTCACCTGACTTTAATGACTCCTGGCACATCACTGCGCTCAGTAAATGAGACATTAATGAGAAGGATAAAATATGTGATTACATGCTCATTAGGCATACAATGAACACAAATGGCGTTGCTATGCATGTGCTGGAAAGACGGAGACTATGACATTAATTCGTGTTACATACCGTTTGGCATCACTTACACACTCCACGCCTTTTGAAAATGCCGCAATTAATTACGAGGTACTGTAAAACCCTGTTATCTAATTATGCTGCTTTGAATTGAGGCTGATTATGAAGACTGGGATGAAGACGTCCCGTGCTGTGATAATTGTTCCTTAATGAAGGGCTATTTGGACGTTTAAAACCCATATTTCTTATAAGCCTTTCCAGTGGGGACTTCACAAGATGCAGCATCCACACTGCAGAGCTGTGTTTCCATGCAGCACAACGCCTGAGCCTTGGACACATGGCAGACGATTACGTGTGGGCATAACTATAAAGGGAGATATAACACTGCGGTTCATGACAGCAGGGTAGTGACTAATGGTGTCTGAGTTCTACCAGGAACCAGGCAAATCATTAATTCACCAATAACTCTTGTGTACATGATTGCATGGGAACAGGAGCGTTCTTAGAATGCGCTTCTGCTGTGCATGTAAACAGCTTGATCATCTTTCCCCCTAAAGGGTAGACGTGTGAATGCAAACACATTACAATTGACATTCAGGATGGAATGAACTTGGAAGCAATCAGGAAACACAGAGCATCTCATCAGTATACATGTAAAGGACGCTTACCTGAGGGTGAACTGCTCCACAGTGGAGTTGGGCATCAAGTAGAGGGAGATTTGGAGCACTTCCCCCGGCTTCAGGGGCTTTTCGGGCAGCCTGAGGAACATGTTCTTGTCCAGCTGCTTGTCCACCAGCAGCTGCTCCTGGCTGGCCTGGTAGAGGCTGATGCTCCCGATGCGCAGCAGGGGGTGCTGTGACAGAGGTTCCCCCCTGGAGGCACCTCCACCCCTGTGCCCTAACCCCTCAATGCACTCCCCGTCCACATTGGGCCCGTGCAGGGTGTAGTAGAGCTCCGCCTGCAGGGTCTCACTGGTCAACCCGTCCAGGAGCCCGTCCGTGGAGCCTTTCCTCCGACCCAGCGGCGCCACGTTGGTGTTAAACCAGGACGGCGGTAGCTCCAGCTGCGCCAAACACTGCGCCAGGTTGCCCTTCATGCGGCAGGACGTTTTAATCTCACGGACATCCCGGAAGGCGTGCAGACGGACGCAGGGAAGCTTGTCCTGAGCCTTGAAGTCGTCCCAGTCGCGCCCGGCGATGTAGAAGAACACCTGCAACGTGGGGTTGTTGGAGAACACCCTCGCCTGGACGATAAACGCCCGCACCTTCCAGTTGACCGTCAGCTGTCCGGGGATATCCAGCGGACTCGTGGGCTGCAGCAACTCTTTGGACAGAGCCTGGTCCCGGGCAAACGGCCCAAAGGTTATGTTGATGGCAGGGAGCTCTTTTGTCTGGAACACCACAAAACTCTCCGAGCGCTGCAGCGGGTGTCCAGGGCTCGGGTTGCTCCTGCCGCCAACTGTTGGTCCTGAGGTCTGAGCCTCCCGTAAGAAGAAGGCCAGTTGTGCGTTGGACATTTTGAAGTTGGCGGGAAGGTACACATTGGGAGGCGAGGGGTTGGCCGTCACGGCTGAGAAGCTGAGGAGAGCATCTGAGCCGGTGGGAGAGACTTTACCTGCAAGAGCTGTGGAGAGAGGAAGGAGAGACGAGAGGTTACACATTGTGATGCAGCCTTTTCTTTAAACAGAAAGAGAACACAGATATGTGGAAAAGAGAGGTTCGTGAACCCAAACGATGAGAGGTAAAAGCAGGAAGTCACCGCTCAGTCGGCCGCGGAGAGTAAAGGGGAGAAGGTCAACACACTAATCACACGATAAGCGGTCAACATGTCAAGCATCCAGAGCACAGGCTACTCCATGTTGAAATGATCAAACTCCACGTGAGCTTTGACGTAGCTGCACTGCTCAACAGTTTGAACAGGAACACACAGAGCTGTTGAAATCGGCAAGATACAAACTAACGAGGGATGTGAAAGTCTGAACTACAGGATACAACAAGAAAGCGTGTGTCTGGATAGTGCACACTAGGCGAAACGTGGTACGCTGCACTGCACTTGTTGCAAAAGACGAGCCAGCATACAGTAGCTTACGACAGTGACATCAAAGCGGGACAAAATCATCAGACGGAATCGGTCAGAGTAAATGTGACATACTTATCAAAATGACCCAGAGCTGAGTAACAACACATAGCGTCCTGTCCCCATGGTCCAAATCATAGATTAAAAGTCCCATATTCCAACTGGTGTTATCATTGAGATCGCATCCTTGAAAAAAGTAGAAACAAATCTCCCTTAAAAAAAGAAAGGTCCCTTCAGAAGGTGTGTGGCTCCGCAGAAGTTTTCTTTCTGTTGTGTCTCTTTAAAGAATCTTTGTCATGAGTTAAAGGAGTGCGCTAGGAGAAAGAAAGAGGCAGTATGCTCCAGCAGTTCTTCACTCCGTCTCGTTTACAAAGGTCCCGACGAGGCTTCCTGTGCTCCTCTTATTCCCGGTGGTTCAGGTCCCGGTGTAAGAGGTTCAGCCCCGCGCAGTAGCAGCTCGTTCAATCCCAGACTGAGACCGGGACGCACTCTGATCGACAGGCTGAGCCTCCTCCCGGTTGGTGGGCTGCACGGGAACTATAGACAAAGCCTTTGACGCCGCCCCATCTTGCCACACCTAGTCTCTCTACTCTATAATCACCATGTTGGCTCCCGGTCAGAGCTAAGACACACAGCCCCTCAGAGGACCTGACTTACACACACACACACACACACACACACACACACACATGGAGGCGAAAGAAATAACACTCTGCAGCTCGATTCATCCTCTCCCTCTGGACGTGTTCAGGCAGACTCAGGCAGTGTGTGTGTGTGTGTGTGTGTGTGTGTGTGTGTGTGTGTGTGTGTGTGTGTGTGTGTGTGTGAGAGAGGTGGGGCGGGGGATGGATGTATTGCTTGAATGCCTCCAGGCAGAGAGAGCGAGAGATCGAGAGTGAGAAGGAGACTGTGAGAGGGAGGGATTAGGTAAAGATTATTGATGAATTAGCCTAGCTCTCATTCCCTTCTCCTCCTACTTCTCCTTCTCTCCCCTCCTCCTCCTCCTCCCCCCCCTCTCGTCTCCCTTAGCCCCATGAGAAATCTGTGAGAAATAGGGGACACCGGCCTGAGGGGGAGGGGTATCAGGTCCGCCCTCCTTGCTTCACTCACATGCGCCTGGAATTCCCATAATAAAAGAGAGGGATCCATGGATGTGTGTGTGTGTGTGTGTGTGTGTGTGTGTGTGTGTGTGTGTGTGTGTGTGTGTGTGTGTGTATGTGTGTGTGTGTGGGCCCCATAAACTGAATGGCAAACAGTGGGGGCAACAAAAGATGGGAGCCGGGGAAACATCCCACACTTACAAATGAGCAGTCGTAGCCATAGAGAAGGCTCGAGGAACTAATGATGAGGGGAGCTACTTAGAGGCTGTCTAGTCTTTATCGACCAAAAGCTCTCTACCACACAGGAATGTTGGTGTGTGGTGTGTGTGTGTGTGTGTGTGTGTGTGTGTGTGTGTGTTGGGAAAACAGAGCTGCTCTTGCCTTGATCAACATTAAACACGACAAATATGCACAGCAATCCACCGTCTTCCTTAAGGGCTTCTCTACCAGAGCGCCATCTGCTTCGTTCTCCTGGGTCAAAAGGAAACGCACATTTTTTGATCATTTTGATATACTTTATTAATCCCCGTGGGAGCAGTGTAGCGAACGGTGCCTTGCTCAGGGACACCTCGGTAGCACTTGGTCTTGCCGGGACTTGAACTGGTGACCCAGTTGCCAAGCCGAGTCCCCATCGACTTCGCCACCACCGCCTTTCAAATCTCCCACTGTTACTGTACATGTTACCAGTCACATGACAACACAACACACGTGTGAGACTCTACTACCAACCCGAGCCTCAGGAAAGGATAGAATGTGCACCTCACAGCAGGGTTTCCGCTAGGATTTTTTCTCGCCGGTCAAATGTCCGGGCAGAATTTATTTTACCGGACTAATTTGAAACTTACCGGTCATATTTCAATAATAATAATAATAGTTGTGTAGCAGAGTTTCCGTTAGCAGGTAATTACCGGACTATGAGCAGATATGCTTCAGTTTAAAACTCAGTTCGAGGGGCTCATTTTTATATTGCTTCAGTTTATAATTGTAACAGATCGAAAAATTCAGATTCATTTTTCAATAAATGATTCCACAAACAACAAACAACATAATTATTACATTCAAACAAACTACTTGTAGTAGATAACGTACATCATTCAGAAGTTTACATCAACTTTGAATAATAACACGGGAGAAACGGAGCCTCTCTCTCTCCCTCTCCCTCCCTCTCTCTCCTGACAGCACATCAGTTTCTCATGCAGCTCCTGCAGCCCGCTAAACAGAGGGCGGGGCTTCAGGTGCTCATGCAGAGCTACGTTTCTCGGTCAGACTCAGCAGCTGATCTGATCTCTCTCTCGGGTCCGGTTACACTTCACTCGCGTTTATGTCCATATCGGTCCATATCGATCAGATCCAGCTCTGCTGATCGGCCTTTATAGAGGGCACCGATCAAACTATTAAGAGTGAATATCGGCCGATAATGACCGGCGGCCGATCGATCTGAGCCTCCCTAATTATTACCAGACATTTTGACCGTCAGATTTTAAATTTACCGGTTTTTTATAAATGTTACCAGCTAAAAACCGGTAATTACCGGCTAACGGAAACCCTGCCTCACACATAAGGATACTCCAAGCATGCCTGCCAATGTTAATAGGAAAGCTCTATATGATGTTATCGCGGCTTCCTTAAAGAACGGAGACGTCGGAGCTGCTTTACAGACCACTTTACTCGATCTCCCTCTCAATATCTCGAGGCAGGAGTCGCCCAGAGCGCAGATCAACCTTGAATCTCCCAACCTGCTGGTACATTTAAAAGTGAGTGTGTAAAGTTGTTTCCCCTGCCTCCCAAAACTACTGTCAACGTGTCCTTGAGCAAGGCTCTTAAGGAAATGCATCTCCATGTGTTCCACAAGCACCTGCTGCTGGCCAAACAGCCCGAAACAAAATGGTTTCCAGCTTGCTTTTAATGGTGATTTAGTTTTGAGGCAGTTTGTCTGGGACTTGGAACTGTTGCTTCCCTCGCCTGCATCTGCTCCATTTAACACAACGTGGCTGTAGGGCAACATCAGGAACGCACGGTGAAACTGTGACTCCCAACAGCTTGCTGACATCACACGCCATGCAATGTAACTGTTGGATGAATCAGGACGCGAGAAGCATTTGGGAAACGTAAAACAAATACTTATACACAAATAAGTCAACTCAAAGGATAACATCTCTCCACAGAGGATTATGCATTCAGTCTTTCAATACTTTCCTGGCTTGATTCAAAATATTATCCCAGTAATAAGATTTACATTTGTCAAACAACTTGTGTTGTTTATCCCTTTGGCTGTGACTGTATTGAACACATTCATAAGAGACAATATGTATGCTTTCAACAATATATAGGCATTCTCAACCACCACTTCAAATCTAAGTATCAACATGTTTTGAACCATGGAGGAAAAGCCCAAAATGTCCTTTATGTTTTTAACTTCAACACTGATAGGTGTCCCACGAATATGGTGTGTTCAATGTATTGTTCACTATGAACAGAAACATAATCAAAGACATTCGATTCGTCTCATGAGTACCTCTGGTCACTTATATACCACATTGTGGATTACATTTGTAGCCTCTATCAAACCATGACTCCTGGTCCAAGACATAACAACATATTGCCGTACACTTCTCTCCAATATCCAATAGGGTGACTCCACTGGTTGCAAACATAAGTCAGATTGTATAGAAGTCTATGGAATCAGAATCAGGATCAGAAATGGGTTTATTGCCAGGTAGTTTCACACATACGAGGAATTTGATTTGATGTCATGGTGCAGACATAACATCTAAACAATTAAAAGAATCTCGATATAAAACAAAAAATCTAAAAAAAGACCAGACTTCTCACTTGATTTGTAACCTCAGTAAGCATTTCCCGTACACGTTTATATTCTCAACCCATGGTTTCAAATCTTCTTCAAACAGCATTTAGGTAAATGGACACGCGGCCGGCTTCAGGGCACCTTGTGATAGACAGGGAGCTCCATGTGTTGTTTTCTCACATAAGTAAACCTTTCACAGTTTGCTTTTACTTCCTATTGTCTTGTCAACCTCTGAGGACCAACAATGACACTGATACTTCCATGTTACGGCTGAAGGTCACCTGACTGCCGCCCTGGAGTCTCCTAATCCCTTTAGAATGGAGTGAAATTGTACAATGATGACAATACATGCATTGAATGCCATCAAACTAAACCGATCTCTGGCCCCTCCTCTCACCCCCCGAGTCCTTATGGTGTCATTCGAGAAGGTGCTTCCTGCCTACGATGCATCAGGGTGCTCTTTTCTCACTTCAGCAGAACAACATCACTGGTGGGTGGGTTGTCAGGGGAGCATGGACACAGATGGGCTTCCAGTGTGAAACCCTATCGCCTTCCGCTTCCACTTGATGTTCTATTAGACCTCGGGCTGAATTGAATTGCATTCTCTTCCTGTTGTGCTCCCATTACGTGAAACATCTGCTCTGTGTGTGTGTGTGTGTGTGTGTGTGTGTCACCTAGCATTACCATCCTTGTGGGGACCTACATCTGTTTACACAGTCACATGTGGGGACTCGCCCCCTTATGGGGACAAATTGGAGGTCCCCATGAGGGGAATAATTAATTTTAGGGTGAAGACTTGGTTAGGTTAAGGGTAAGGGTTAGGGTTAGGCATGTGTTGGTTATGGTTAAGGTTAGGATAAGTCTTCAGGAAATGCATGTAAGTCAATGTAATGTCCCCTGAAGTGATGTATACATGACGTGTGTGTGTGTGTGTGTGTCACCTAGCATTACCATCCTTGTGGGGACCTACATCTGTTTACACAGTCACATGTGGGAACTCGCCCCCTTATGGGGACATAATGGAGGTCATTAATTTTAGGTTGAAGACTTGGTTAGGTTTAGGATTAGGATTAGGGTAAGGGTTAGGGTAAGGGTTAGGGTAAGGGTTAGAGTAAGGGTTAGCCATGTGTTGGTTATGGTTAAGGTTAGGATACGTCTCCAGGAAATGCATGTAAGTCAATATAATGTCCCCTGAAGTGATGTATACATGGTATGTGTGCGTGCGTGAGTGCGTGCGTGTGCGTGCGTGTGTGTGTGGTGGTCTGGTCTAAAGGGCACTTTGTGTTCATCAGATTACTTCGACTGATGTCAATTAATGAAAGTATCTAGAGCACTTTGAGGCGGAGGCCACATCGACTGTTTCGCCGAGACAGTCTGCAAAGAAAAGCGCTTTAGATAAGAATAAAAGGAAACGTTCCCAAACACAATACTGCTGATTTATTTCAGAAGACAATTTAATCACTTATTGGACTTTTGTATGGTGCGTTTTTAGAAGTAGATGCACTTTGATTCATGTCCACAAACATTTGTTTTCCTTAGAAGCTAATGCAGGAAATATGAAGTGCAACTAATTTGCATTCATTATCTCAAGAATACGGATGTTACATGTCTTAAAGTTAACTCATACTAGGAGTTGGATGTCCAACTGTCGGAAGAAATACATCTTAGGAAGCATCCATTCAAAAAGTGTATATCTAGGAACCCTTTCAACCAAAATAATCCTCTTTTTAATTTCAACCAGGTACGCATGTCTAAAAAAACAAATCTTCTAATATTCGTTGTGCTGCTTTTTAATGTCCTCAAAGGCACTAAGCAGACCAAAGCTAAAAGGCCTTGTTCGATAGGTAAATAAAACATTTGAAGGGACCCTATTATGGTTGTGTTTCATAGTGTGACGTACATGTTTTAGTGCATGTAAACGGTCTGCAAAGGCTACAATTCTACAGTTTAAAGGGAGTTTCTCTAACACTCGCGCTTCTATTGGATAGCTTTACATTGTATGTCATATGCAAAGGGCCGTCATCTATAAACGGTTGACAAATCATAACGGTCGTCCAGCTAACCAATCAGAGCAGACTGGGCTCTGGTTTCAGACAGAGGGTGAACAGAGGTGCTGCAGCACAGGCATGAGAAAAATAAAGAGCTTTTTAGCATGAAGACATGTCCCAGTAGAGGCACACGGTATAAATGGGAAACCTGGCAATGCACAACCTCTTTAACTTCAGGCCTTGCCGATCATACGAAAAACTGTCTGACATAAAAGCCAGCTGCCAAGTCAAGGGGAAATATATAGATAGGATATTATGAGAAGGGTAGACATTTGATCTTGAGAAAGGAGAGTGCATAAATGTCTCTTCAAGTAAAAGGTCAAGCATTTTTTTGAGAGGCTTTAGGGGGAGATGGAGCATCCTTACAGCATTACTAATGTTCCATCGCCAAGGGTTTCCCTATCGATCTTCATCATTCCCTTCACTCCCTCCTTTCTTTTACTTTAAGTATCGCTGCACTGCTATTGCATTTGGAATGGTGAAATAATAGCTTTCAACTCACTCAACAATATCCTTCTTACTTTCCTTTCACACTATATTCAACCCTGTGTGCTGTAATAGTAGATTCCCTTACAACTAAAGAGCATGCTCAAGGACGCTTTGAAGGGAAATGTACTTCCTGCTGGGTAAGTGTTGGAGTTTTAAACATTTGGTTAACACGGTGCAAGACGAAAATGGAACAAAACTAGTTGGTATGTTAGGAGAGCAAATGAACATGGCTAGGATAAGTAAAAACGATTAAAATAATATGTAATGGTGAAAAGTCCAGTTTTTATGACCCAACCGTCCACCCATGACCTCCACTTTATGCAAAACATATTTGTGATATGTCAAAAACAAACATTATCTGGGAGAGAATATGTCATTTTGTTTTGTAGGGACATTTGAGCAGATCAGGCTGCTATTTAGCACTGACATTCCCTCAGTGGCGAACCGTCCGGGCCTTCAAGGTATTCAGAGAATACCCTGGAACACTCAGATACAACAAACAAAAAATCGATTTAATTATATAAATAAAATGTAATAAAATGATTAAATGAGAAAGGTATCTGTGTTGTTGATCTGTAATATCAGTGTTACGTTGATTTGTTTGTCCTTCTCGCACCATGCACTTCGCATTTCAGTGGTTTTGTGTTAGAAAAGAAAGCAGCCAATCAGATCTTGTTCTGGGTCTCTTGGTAGAACATCCTTCAACCAGGTATTCTACATCCTTGATCGAACGCCCTGGCCGTTGCACTGAATGAGAGCGTACGTTTGGACTGACCGTTTGATCAACCAATCAGATATTGACTTGTAGCCAATAGGCGTGTTCTTTCAGAGTTCCCCTCGGTTCCAGGGTGTTCTAGAAGGCCCGCTAGTTAGCTGGCTCGAGACAGAGGATCTCGATGAATGCGACGAAGCAATTCAAGCCGTTTTATTGTTTTTAATGTTGAAATGGCAACAGGTGAAGATGAAGTTGTTGCGGAATTGTTGTGAGTACCGTTTAAGACGACAATTCAGTGAAAAGACGGACATTAAAACGCCGCGGAGAGGGGGGGGGCGTGTCTACAGAAGGTCCAGTTGTGATAGCCACGGTTCGCCACTGCACTCCCCTTAACAAACACAGTTAGTGCACTTATTTTGTCAACTTTTAATTTCCCTTTTCTTAATTCATCTTCCACTTTTGCTGAGGCATGTATTCAAATAAAGACGTCTAATCTAAAATGGTTCACATTACCATTCAATTAGCTATGAGTGCAACACAAAGTGCGGATGAAAAGAGCCCGAGGGTGAAGGCTGTATCATCACTTCTGGTGGAGTTAGTCCTATGTTTGCCTCTGTGAGGAATGTCTATTTCAATCTGAGTCAAATTACCTTTACAAATGAACTGCAGCTGCATTATCTCAAACCGAGTTGCTTAACATTTCATCAGTATTCATCTGCATGCACGGGAAATTACATTCACATTTCAGGCACTCTCGGGAAGGTTTGTCCAGTCAGTGCATCGCATGAAATCAGATCACTCGAGATGTGTGGAGGGAATTAATCATCCTACATCCACTTGTATCATATGTAATATAATGTCCTGTATTTGCCTACTCAAAATGTCCCCTTAAGCACACACGTCTAGAATACTTCCATCACATTAAACATATTACGTGAACCAGTCAGTAATCACATCATGACATGTAAACCAGCCGCAGTGTAGAGAAGCCCAGGCTGTTTTTCTGAGTCATCACATTTCAGTTTTAGCAATGCATCAACAAGTTTTAATACTAAACTCAACTGGTCTCCAATTGGTCTTTCCAGTTCATGCACAGCCACGGACTTGACACATAAACAGGGCCACAGATTTGAAGCTGCGTCTCTCGGCATTGATCCATAAACTCCCTCCAGGTTGTTGACCCAACACAAGTTCAAAATCCACGAGTCCATCTACATCCTGTCGTCCGCTAAAGAGACTGGTCGTTTTTTAATAGATTTATCGGAGATTAAAGCTACATTGTCATGTAGTACAATGTGCACATGTTTACATTCATATTTTCATTCCATTGTATCTTTTAATGGGGATTTCTTTTAAACTTCTTATGTAAAATACATATATTTTTTGTATTATATGCATTTTTATTGCACAGTCTTACTCCTCGTGTTTATTTCAATATTTGTATTCAATTTTGTTATCTGTTATTTATTTAATTCTATAATGGAGCAACTTTGACAGAACAGCGTTTCCCACTCGGATAAATATTGTGCATATTCTGATTTCTATTCCTATCGAATTGCATACGATATTTAAAAACGTTATCATACTTTAATTTAATCCATTAAACGGGAATTGGGCAACTGGATTACCCCACCTCTCACATCAAACCACACTCAAACTGTGTATGTAAAAACGTTGTTCATAATACCAATTTCTTAAGATGTCTTTATCTTAAAAGAGCTTGATTATTAGTGTATATATTCATTTATATTCAAATATCTTCCTCTGGATCCAACTAAGAAGGAGTGTGCATCTTGTCCGCTGCAACTCTGACTACTTTTAAATCCAGGCTGAAGACTTTTCTTTTTGCCGCTGCTTTTAATTGAAACTGAGCGGTTGTGTTTCGTTTTTGGTTGATGAACATTTGGAGCTAGTAATAATAATAATAATAATTCCTTACATTTATTATAGCGCTTTTCCAGATGCTCAAAGCCCTTTACAAATTACACATATTATACATGCGATGGTCACCACTGTATCCACAGGAGCAAGTTGCCCAAGGACACAACGGCTTTACAAACGCAGCAGCGGCGGGTTTCACCCCTTGATCTGATGATTATTGCACAGCGCACTGCGCCACACCGTCCATCTTCACGCCTCGAGGTCATCGAGGCGTTTTTACAAGTACACATTGGTATCATACATGTACTGTGGACAATACCCACAGGAGCAAGTCCGGGTGAAGAGTCTTGCCCAAGGACACAACGGCCTGACGCAGTGGGGCGGGAGCGGGTTTCGAACTGGAGTTCCCCAGCACCCCCTTGATGATCAGATGCACAGACCACTGCGCCACCCGTCTCGTAGTAACCCCAGGGAATCAGTGACTTTGTCCTGGCTGCTTTTCTCTGTGTGCTGCTCGGGACGTATGTACAGTAGGGCTGTGCATCTTCACTGGTCTCACGATTCGATTCGATTACGATTATCCTGTCAACGATTCGATTCGGTTCGATATCCCGGTGCATCCCGATGCATCCCGATTCATACCAATGCGTTGCATCCTCAATTTTCTATATTACTGCACATGGCTTATTTTTCATCAATGCATACATGCAGTAAATACATATGAACTCTCTTTTTATTATTTAGAAAGTGCTTCAGAAATCAATAACATAAATGTCTTGACATTAATTTATAAACCAAAATAAATGAATTGTATAGGTCTAGCCTCCGTGTGTGAAGTTGTTCCATCCTCAAAAACAAAAAGCTAATGCTCCTGCAGTCTAGCTGCAGCTTCTAGCAACGACCTGCTGTTAAAGGACACTGAATGTCCTGAATGAGGCTTCACACACAGGACTTGAGTCTGAACACAGCAGACAACAGGAGTATTTACAACAGCATATACAAACTAAAATACTGCATGTGGGTGCACACTTACATTCTCTGTCTTACTGTTACATAAATCCCATGCATGCATGAGACTAAGTTAGCTTCATTAAATCTCAGTGATTAAGTGAATAACAAAGTTTCTATCGGGTCACTATCAGCCTGTCACTCATTATTTTCAGGGAGGGGGCGGGGCTTGGAGGAACGGAGAGGAGACGGTGATCGCGGAAGCTTTTTTTCTCCTGCCTTCACAAACTTTACACACGTAGTATATCGTCTGAAAATTGCTAGAGGACATTCATACTCTGCAATCCAAAACTTAATTAAATCCACCAAAAACCTGACATGATTGTAACGCGATTATTTTTGAAAAACATAAATTCCTGTCTGTGTCTCTGAGCCGCAGCGACACAGAGTGATTCGGAGCGGGTCGTTCTGCTGTCGGTTCTGGACTGGTGTTCTGGTGTTGGTGGATAAAGCAGACTGCTCCGTGTTGCTGTGCCGCTGTCACGTCTGCTCCCTGATCTCTGCGTCACCGACCGATTTGATATTAAAGTGACAGAAAAAACGTTATAGTAAAGCCGCGGCCGGAAAATCAGGAAGCAACGTTACTACGCTATAACCGATTATCTCCCGTCACTGCATCGAGACCGAATCGTCCACGTCCGCATCGCAATGCATCGTAAAAACGATTATTTTCAACACCCCTAATGTACAGGCGTACACAGCTCATGTTCGGAGAAAACCTTAAAGAAAGGCTTCAGTAAAGTGGAACTTCTGTGTGAACTATTCACATCTTAAACTGCACTGTAACTTTTTATTCATGTATTTTTTTCGTTTAATGTTTATTTGTTATCTTTGCTTTTTAAATGCCTTTTTTTGAATGTCTTTCAATGTTGTAAAGCACCTTGAATTGCCTTGTGTTGAAAGGTGCTATATAAATAAAAAATCCAAAAAATGTGCCCCAATGTTGAAGTTACTACTTTCTAACCTGCCTTTAACTCTGAATTATGGATTTAAATGGTATTCAACAATATACAGCTTTCTCTCTCTTATCATTCAACTGAAAGTGGTTGCTTATTATCTATTCAGGTGTCACCCTGAAAACGAACCTTTCTGTATTCTAAATCATTTAAAAACTACTATCTGTTCACCTATTAATCCTCTTCGTCACCTTGGTTTCGATTTACAAATCCCTTTTGGAAATCTCTGATTAATATTCCCACCCCATCCATCTACAAACAGCGCTTAACCTTTCCAATGATATGGCATTTCATATTGTGCTTCCTCGTGTAGAACGTGTGCACTGTACACGTGAGCATGGACTGAGGGTATGTTGGGAAACATACGTATTTAAAGGCGCTCAACTTTGCTCATTTTCAGGTTCATATTTGTATTTTGTGTCTCTACTGTGACATGTCCTGTGCTGCAGCACCTCTTTTCACCCTCTGTCTGAAACCAGAGCCCAGTCTGCTCTGATTGGTTAGCTGGCCGGCTCTGTTGTGATTGGTCAACCCTGCAGAGATGTCCCGCCCCTTAAACTTTCACAGTAGTGATGTCACTATGTTTCAGAAGTAACCAAAGGAGTCCAATGGAGGAGTTTAGTGTTTGCAGACCATTAACAAGCACATTGTCTATATTACACACAACAGGAAAGGAACGCCCTGAAAAGCACAAACAACTGGGCCTCTTGTATTCTAATTAATGACTGTGTAGATGATATTCTTGAAGAACTGCAGTACATATACAAAGAACAGACACTGAACACGTATTGCTGTGCCAGGTGTGATCAATGTGGGGGGATGGGCACATAAGGGGGGGAACACATCTAGAGTATGTGTGTGTGTGTGTGTGTGTGTGTGTGTGTGTGTGTGTGTGTGTGTGTGTGCGTGTGTGTGTGTGTGATCTAGCATTACTATACTTGTGGGGACCTACATCTGTTTACATAGTCACGTGTGGGGACTCACCTCCCTCATGGGGACACATTGGAGGTCCCCATAAGGGGGATCATTCATTTTAGGGTGAAGACTTGGTTAGGGTTAGGGTTAGGGTTAGGCATGTGTTGGTTATGGTTAAGGTCAGGATAAGTCTCCAGGAAATGCATGTAAGTCAATGTAATGTCTCCTGAAGTGATGTATACATGGTATGTGTGTGTGTGTGTGTGTGTGTGTTTTATCTGTCATGTTTGACCGGGAACACCATGGTGTTACAAAGTTGACTAAATCATCCAAAATCCAATGAAAGTGGTGATCAGCCATTTTACATGTTCAGATGTCTCCTGTGAAGGATGTCATGAAGCCTGAATGCAATCGAATGTAAAACAAAAAAGTTATGATTGATGAAAGTAGTACATCGGTCAGATTTGACCCGAAGACAACGGGAGGGTAAAAGCCCTTGAGCGAAACTATGCCTTGTCCATTAAGCGACGCCTGATACAAAAGGAATACAAACGGAAAGTGAGGGTTATTGAACTTATGGAGGTCCATCTTCTTAAGGAGGTTGCAATCCCTCTGAGGGGTTTAGTTCAAAACGTGCTCTTAATTTACAATCAATCACTTCCTGTGGACTTGACACGTCTGACACTAGGATGTTATTTGGTGAATCTACAGGGTCTCAATTAGTGGAGACGGAAGTGTTCCTCTGTTTGAGTCTCACGTTGTACTTTAGGCTGATAAGAGCGGTGCACTTCCACATTACATTCACAGCGCAGCTTTAATGAGGCATAATGTGCAGATTAAAGAGGGAGAATATATAACCTGTGTGACACCATCAGTGGGACATGGACATTTCATCATTGATCCTTTATATGCTCCCATAAACTCATCCATCATTTATATTATCAGTCGCCCTTATCTGGTTTGAATCAAGCAACGACTGAGGGAAGATATCAAGTGATAAAAGACCTGCGGGAAAAAACCCATCCTCTAGTTAAGTCACTCTTCCTGATGAGCAGATAAGATACCAACAAAACTGCTTCACATCAAACACGTACCGACCAATTAGTCACCGGCTGAGCTTTGAAAGGAAGTGTTGCAAGGGGAAACGTGATAATGCTTTATGAACTCTTACAAAACACCATCACCCACACGTATCCTTTCTTCGTCCTGCCTTGTTTTGATCATGAGAGAAAGAGTGACATGTACAAGGCCAACGTCAATGTGGGTTGAAGAAACACAAACGTGCGAACACTGAACCGCCTGACTAATGATTTGAGGCTTTGCAGCAGCATTCCTCCCACGGTTGGTAATGAACTTTAAAAGTAATGCATGACACTTTGATATATACACATGTCCATCTCTTCAATTCTAGTCATCAATGATTTGTCTTCAATATTCCAGCACAAAGCGTCTTTCAGGGTACTTTCACTTTACATGTTGTTGATAATTCTTCTTCCCAAGAAACATTGTTGACTCAGGACATCTACTTGGGATGGAGTCTTTTAAGAACAAAGCTGTTATACTTTACTTAAAGAGGCCCTGTTATGCTTCTTCTTGGGTTTTTCCCTTTCCTGTATTTTGTTATAGGTATTTATTTCACTCCTGTGTTTACTTTGATAACATAGTGACATCACTTAGTAACACTTGCACTCCTATTGGCTAGCGCTCCAACATATTGTACGTGATAGGCTAAGGGGCGGGACATCTCTAAGCGGTTGGCCAATCACAACAGAGCCGGACAGCTAACCAATCAGAGCAGACTGCGCTCTGGTTTCAGACAGAGGGTGAAAAGAGGTGCTGTAGCACAGGCAGTATGAGAGAAATAAAGAGCTTTTTGAACATTAAAGCATGGAGAGGCACTACATACTGATATACACCTGAACACCAGCAGGAGAGGACTCTTTAAAGTAGAGGCACTACATACTGATATACACCTGCACACCAGCAGGAGAGGACTCTTTAAAGTAGAGACACTACATACTGATATACACCTGCACACCAGCAGGAGAGGACTCTTTAAAGTAGAGACACTACATACTGATATACACCTGAACATCAGCAGGAGAGGACTCTTTAAAGTAGAGACACTACAAACTAATATACACCTGAACATCAGCAGGAGAGGACTCTTTAAAGTAGAGACACTACATACTGATATACACCTGAACATCAGCAGGAGAGGACTCTTTAAAGTAGAGGCACTACATACTGATATACACCTGCACACCAGCAGGAGAGGACTCTTTAAAGTAGAGACACTACATACTGATATACACCTGAACACCAGCAGGAGAGGACTCTTTAAAGTAGAGACACTACATACTGATATACACCTGAACATCAGCAGGAGAGGACTCTTTAAAGTAGAGACACTACATACTGATATACACCTGAACACCAGCAGGAGAGGACTCTTTAAAGTAGAGGCACTACATACTGATATACACCTGCACACCAGCAGGAGAGGACTCTTTAAAGTAGAGACACTACATACTGATATACACCTGCACACCAGCAGGAGAGGACTCTTTAAAGTAGAGACACTACATACTGATATACACCTGAACATCAGCAGGAGAGGACTCTTTAAAGTAGAGACACTACATACTGATATACACCTGAACATCAGCAGGAGAGGACTCTTTAAAGTAGAGACACTACATACTGATATACACCTGAACACCAGCAGGAGAGGACTCTTTAAAGTAGAGGCACTACATACTGATATACACCTGCACACCAGCAGGAGAGGACTCTTTAAAGTAGAGACACTACATACTGATATACACCTGCACACCAGCAGGAGAGGACTCTTTAAAGTAGAGACACTACATACTGATATACACCTGAACATCAGCAGGAGAGGACTCTTTAAAGTAGAGACACTACAAACTAATATACACCTGAACATCAGCAGGAGAGGACTCTTTAAAGTAGAGACACTACATACTGATATACACCTGAACATCAGCAGGAGAGGACTCTTTAAAGTAGAGGCACTACATACTGATATACACCTGCACACCAGCAGGAGAGGACTCTTTAAAGTAGAGACACTACATACTGATATACACCTGAACATCAGCAGGAGAGGACTCTTTAAAGTAGAGACACTACATACTGATATACACCTGAACATCAGCAGGAGAGGACTCTTTAAAGTAGAGACACTACATACTGATATACACCTGAACACCAGCAGGAGAGGACTCTTTAAAGTAGAGGCACTACATACTGATATACACCTGCACACCAGCAGGAGAGGACTCTTTAAAGTAGAGACACTACATACTGATATACACCTGCACACCAGCAGGAGAGGACTCTTTAAAGTAGAGACACTACATACTGATATACACCTGAACATCAGCAGGAGAGGACTCTTTAAAGTAGAGACACTACATACTGATATACACCTGAACATCAGCAGGAGAGGACTCTTTAAAGTAGAGACACTACATACTGATATACACCTGAACATCAGCAGGAGAGGACTCTTTAAAGTAGAGGCACTACATACTGATATACACCTGCACACCAGCAGGAGAGGACTCTTTAAAGTAGAGACACTACATACTGATATACACCTGCACACCAGCAGGAGAGGACTCTTTAAAGTAGAGACACTACATACTGATATACACCTGAACATCAGCAGGAGAGGACTCTTTAAAGTAGAGACACTACATACTAATATACACCTGAACATCAGCAGGAGAGGACTCTTTAAAGTAGAGACACTACATACTGATATGCACCTGAACATCAGCAAGAGGGGACTCTTTAAAGTAGAGACACTACATACTGATATACACCTGAACATCAGCAGGAGAGGACTCTTTAAAGTAGAGACACTACATTCTGATATACACCTGAACATCAGCAGGAGAGGACTCTTTAAAGTAGAGAAACTACATACTGATATACACCTGAACATCAGCAGGAGAGGACTCTTTAAAGTAGAGACACTACATACTGATATACACCTGAACATCAGCAGGAGAGGACTCTTTAAAGTAGAGACACTACATACTAATATACACCTGAACATCAGCAGGAGAGGACTCTTTAAAGTAGAGACACTACATACTGATATGCACCTGAACATCAGCAAGAGGGGACTCTTTAAAGTAGAGACACTACATACTGATATACACCTGAACATCAGCAGGAGAGGACTCTTTAAAGTAGAGACACTACATTCTGATATACACCTGAACATCAGCAGGAGAGGACTCTTTAAAGTAGAGACACTACATACTGATATACAGCTGAAAATCAGCAGGAGAGGACTCTTTAAAGTAGAGACACTACATACTGATATACACCTGAACATCAGCAGGAGAGGACTCTTTAAAGTAGAGACACTACATACTGATATACACCTGAACATCAGCAGGAGAGGACTCTTTAAAGTAGAGACACTACATACTGATATACACCTGAACATCAGCAGGAGAGGACTCTTTAAAGTAGAGAAACTACATACTGATATACAGCTGAAAATCAGCAGGAGAGGACTCTTTAAAGTAGAGACACTACATACTGATATACACCTGAACATCAGCAGGAGAGGACTCTTTAAAGTAGAGACACTACATACTGATATACACCTGAACATCAGCAGGAGAGGACTCTTTAAAGTAGAGACACTACATACAAAAACCTGAAATGAGCAGAATGTGTCCTCTGCAAGTAAAGGCTACGAGTAGTTATTCCACTAATGCTTAAAGATAAAAAAAAAGTAAAGGAATGTGAAGTTGACAATGCTTACACTTATTTAGCATGTGTTCCGTTTCTCTCCATCACTACTGGTCGTATCAGACGGAGGCCTCAAAGGCACAACGCTTTCTGAATACATTTGGAAGCTGAAGAGGTCAACAAAGAAGCCTTTCAATTTAAATTCAGTTGGCATGAGATTCGACAACAACGTGAACAGTAGCACAGCGCTGAGTCTCAGTGTGGGAAGTTGGGAAGAACACTAGAAGAGAAGGGGTGCCCTGCGACTATAATCACACACTGGAGCTGACCTCTGACGCTGCATATGTTTAGTGGAGTTCGTGAGTCCCTCAGCTTCCAACATGGCCCCTGCCTTCTGTTCCTGTAGGCCCGGCCGCTGCATGCATTAGGATGGTATTGGTATGGAGGCAGCATGATCTGTGCCTCAATACGATCTGAGGCTGGAGCGATCTATAGGGCTATAGACGGGGACCACTGTGTGAGGTAGACTGAGCCTCGAGATAATACACAGCCACTGTTGCACAAGGATTTTCTACACAAAGGCGCACGTACAAAAGCGTGTACTGTATTATTTGGTGCATTGCACTCTACGTTTTTTCACTAAATCAGATAAGATTCAGAATACTAGATTTACTGATTCACTAAGGATTCACGGAGGAACTATTGATAGATTTACTAACATGAGCTCTTCCTTGAATATAATTGAATCTTGAAGATTACGAATACAATTAAATAAAGCATAGATACAATAAAAAATAAAACATTATCTTATATAAACATACAAGGTGGGGTATGTAATTCATTTCAGAAGCACTTTTTGTTATAGTCCATGGAATGCTCTTAACGTCCCGAAAGCAATGAATATATTAAGTGCTTTGACAATAAATACATTAAATATCTCATCTGTGGAAGCCGTGGCGCTGTAAAAAGCTCGACCAATCATCTGAGCCGGCTAAAGTAACTGGATGGCCGACCTGCCTGTCAGCCTTCCATCTGGGCACACACTTATCTCGTGCCCTCATCGGTCATGTGCGCATGCGTGTGTGTTGGGGGAGGGGCTCTGTGAGGAAGTCTGAAGGAAGGGGCAGATACTTTTCGTCTGCGTATTTTCAAATTCTAGCGCACTCCAGCTGGTTTCTCCATTCTGACCTACCCTACCTTTAAAGTTAATTTGCAATACAAATAGAACACAACAAAGATATGTACATTAATGTAAGACGGTTCATACATATGTGCAGGAAACATTTGAAAAAATTGCGATCGAATAAATATAGTTGAAGTTAAAATCTTCAATAAGGAAATACAAACTAAATAAAATAGATAAACTATTTATAATAAAATAATAAATTAAAAAAACACATTTGACTACAAACTATAACAAGATAAATTTGTGAAAATGTGTATATCAAAATGAGTATTATACAACATATACAGTGGGGTACAAGTACTGTAGTTATAAAGATGTTGATGATGAAACTAGATGCACAGTGTTTATATATTGTTTATTGGCTGCAAGTTATTTCCTATAACTCCCGAACACATATTGAATATGTCCACAGCGTCACAATTAAACCATCTCTGTAATTAAAACATGCAATAATAACTTTATTGGCTTGTCCTCATTAGTTTTAGCCGCCTGTTTTAGATCAAACTCCCATTACTTCTCCAGATGCAACAACATACCTTCCCCTTGGCCATCAATACATCCAGACATGCATGCACCAGAAGAAAAGGAAAAAGATCAGAAACTATATCACCAATAAGGACGAGACAGCGGTCTTGCATTACATAGTCTGTGGAATAACTGTAACGATGCACTGAAATATTGTACAAGTCTATCTAAAGTCCAGAAACGTTTTTTAAGCTTCTTCTTGCCCCTGTTGAACATGAACAGAGACTATCTGAAAATTATTATTATTTTTGTTTTCTTTGTTTGTTTTTTTGTTTGTTAATGTTTTTTTTTGGTACTTTGTTATAATTATTAATCTGAGTGACAAAAAAGAAAAAAGGAGAATATATATATATATTATAGTTATATATATTTTTTGTTTCTGACATGTTCAATAAATTGACTAAACTAACTAACAGTCAATTGACCTCACGTTTATCCCATCATTTGAACCGCTCACTCGGTGGCTTTACACTGAGGAGTGCAACGACTCGCTGATGCATTCAATTCTCAGAGACACTATTCAGTAACTCTCACATTATTTGGCATATTGTTCACGGGCCGAGGTTAACTGCATGTAGAAGGAACGCTCGTTTCAAAAAGTCTCTTCCTCTAGTCGAGTTTCACTTTCCTCCAAAGCCTTCTCTCCCTGACTTTGACTGTGAGCCTAAGTCATGCTAAGTTATGCTGATTTGTAGCTTATACATTGGCACTCTTTCATTGTGTTTGACCAGATTCAGCAGCGCAGCTCTAATTGCAGCCCGTCGGGGATAATAAAGCTCTGCTGAACATTGCAACAGGGTACAACACTAGACAAAGCATGCTTTTTATTACCATATATGTTCTCTGCCTTCTGGTGTTGGCTATTAATGTGTCTTGGAGAGATTCAATGCAAGCTTCATTAGAGTGGCCAAGACACTATAAAAATACCCTCCAATAAAGATAGGGGTTTTATTTAACCCCAGAGGGACAGACTGCAGTATGGAAAGCTAACGACTAGCTCACAGTAAAATATATTCCATACTTTGCTAGAAATGTAATGTCAAGACAACAATGAACAAAGCTCATTGGCCATGATTAGTGCTGCGTACCTGGACTCACATTCAGGTTCAGGTCCGGACTCAAGTCCAAAGGTTCAGGTGAACCCATGGCTTGTGTCAAGTTGTGTGAGTAACTAAAGTGAACTTATTGTGAGCTAATTATCAATTGAAAATAAACTCATAATCAACTCAAATTCATGTGTCTACATTTCTCTACAAAGTACAAAAGAAAAAAACGTAGTCTTAGTCTACAAATGACTTATGACAGCAACTACAGTGAACTACTACAAGGTTCAAACATTTATTTCACCAAACAAAGGAGTTAGCTACACTACCAAATATCCAATATGGCGACCAGCCCACACTGTCCACTATAGCCGCGTTCACACTGCGGTACTTTTCCCACAAAGGTTCATTCGAACTTAGTTCATGATCGCGTTCACACCAAAAAGAGCCGTACTAAAAGTAGTTCATGCGAACCTTTTAATCCCCCTCGAAAGTCCCTGCTAGAAAGCAGGGACTTTCGAGCAGCTCTTTTTTGAGAAAAGAGCTATATTCCTGATTGGCTGGGCGGATTGCAAACCACGCCCCGTAAAACTCCCAAAAAGTGTTGTGAAGCCGCCATTTTATTATCCTCGCATTATTAGCATTAGCATTAGCCCAGCGCAGAAACGCAGAGAGACTAACTTATGGCAACACAAAATAAAACATGGGAGCGGTGGAGATGAGGAGGTGTCGGCGTTCTGGCGATTTACTCGGAAGTCTTCAGTCGAAGCTGCTGGGAGTCCCAGCAGCTTCTACTGAAGCCTTCCCCAACTCCGGGGACTTCCGGCCGGGGACTTCCGGCCGGGGACTTTGGGCGGCAGTATACGCCGTGAAGTGGTTTGCGGCCTGCCAGTAATCCAAAGCAGAAGAAGAAGAAGTGACATCAGCGGCTTCATTTGCCTAATCCACCCCCACGGACTTTTTCTGGTGTGAACGTGATTTGTACTTAGTTCATGCGAACTAAAGAGTTTGCATGAACTAAGTTTGCATGAACCTTTGTGGGAAAAGTACCGCAGTGTGAACGCGGCTTATGTCTAAGCCAGGGTCTACAACCTTTCTTCATCTGAGAGCTACTTTGAAAACATGTAAGTGGCCAATAGCTACTTGCATCACATCGCTACATTTATTCAAATAGCCCTCATCCGTTGAATTAAGCAATACTTGTGTACACGTGTGAAATTGCAATACCTAAAGCTTATCACAAATCTTAACTTCACATCAAGGTCCAAGAAAACGAAAATGTCTCACATTTTATTATGGCCCACATAGTAAGTACTTCACTGACAATTCACATACATGTCCTTAATCACCACCTGACAAGCATCGTATGGTAAAATCAGTGCATTCACTCTTTGTTACAGTCAGTGAGATGAATGGCGCTGCATGCAGTCCACCATAGAGGGGTCTGCTGAAGTGTAGCCACTTCACTCTAATAGAGTCATTTACGTGTTCATCACTCAGTCTTGTTCTGTATTTAGATTTCATTCATGCCAGAAAAAGCTGCTTCACAAAGGTCTGTAGAACAGAACCAAACAAAGCAGACGTGTTCAGCGCTGCTTGGTGAATGTTCTTATCGTTTTCTGGGTCTTCAAGGCTCCAGAAATGTCGTGAGTTTTGCTGAGACTTAAACTGAACATGATTTTGGAGATGTATAACCTCCACCTCCATCTCCACAGACACTGAACAATTCAGCCATCTTTTCTTCTTCTTCGTCTTGACATGCAATTATAAACCATAATAAATCAACTGTAGGTCTAGCCTCCATATATCTGTGTGACATTGTTCCATCCTCAAAAACTAATGCTTTTAGCTGCAGCTTCTAGCAACAGTCTTCTGTTAAAGAAAGGACACTGAAGGTCCTGAATGTGGCATCACACACAGGACTTGAGTGTGAACACAGCACTCACATGCTCTGTCTTACTGTTGCAGTAATCCCATGAATGTATGAGACTAAGTTAGCTTCATCATATCCCAATCAGTGATTAAGTGAATAATAACGTTTCTATCGGGTCACTGTCAGCCGTTAGGGGAGGGGGCGGGGTTTGGAGGAACGGAGAGGAGACAGTGATCGCGGGAGCTTTCCTCCTGCCTTCACAAACTTCACACACGTATTTATCAACTGAAAATAGCAAGAGGACATTCATACTCTGCAACCAAGACTTGATTGAATCCACCAAAAACCTGACATGACGATAACGAGTGTTTTTCAAAAACACAAATCCCTCCCTGTGTGTCTCTGAGCCGCAGCGACACGGCCTGATTCAGAGCGGGCCATTCTGCTGTTGGTTCTGGACTGGTGCTGCTGGATAAAGCAGACTGCTCCATGTGTGGTGTCACTGTGCCGCTGTCACGTCTGTTCCTTGATTACTCCGTCACCGACCAATTTGATATTCGTGTGACAGAAAAAATTCTAAAATAAAAAAGCGTTATTGTCCAGCGGCGGCCGAAAAATCAAGAAGCAACCTTACTACGCTATAATCGATAATCGAGCGGCGAGCTACTGAAAAGCTGATCGACGAGTTGGAGAGCCCTGAAGCCAATCACATCGCAAGCTTCCCTTGACGTCACACAGATCTTGCGAGCAGTTGCGATATTTTGCGAGACTTCATGAGTTCAGTAATGGCCGCCATATCAGAAGCCGACACGATGTTTTTCGTCTTTTCTCAGCGCAAATTTCTCAATCTATGGAAGGTTTTAGATGGTTTAGAACAAAAAGGAGAATATACGTTAGTGCTCGTTTTTTTGCGAGTCCAAGTACCGGTTCCTGACGTTCCGGTTTTAACCGGACTTGAACCGAAACTCAGCACTACCCATAATGCAGTTCAACCTCTACTAACAGGTACAAATAAAGAGCTTTTTGAACATTAAAGCAGAGTCAAAGTAGAGACTCAAAATATGACCTTGACAATGAGGGAATATGGGCCCCTTTGGTTCTAACTGAAGATGTATATCTCTCTCAATATTCACAAATAAAACAAAAAGGATTAACAGCTGGGCAATGTATTCATTGGACAGTATTTTCAGACGTGGACTTTGTGCTCGAGTGAGTATTTCCATCAGCGAGACGATGAATGTGGGATTGGCTCGAAATAAACCACAGTGCTCGCACTCTTCCTAATGAAAGGGACGTCTTGGCGCATTAATGTGTTTATAATTGTTTTTGGACAATGATAAATTCAGAGTTTAACAGCTTAATTAATTGTATTATGCTGTATTTTGTCTCTGGATGAGCCACAAGTGAAGTGACAAGAACTGCACATTGGAGAAACAGTTTTAACCCAGAATCCATATTTATTTCAGTATTCCTTTAGATTCATAAAGGAGGACCAACACTTTATGTCACTAGGAAAAGTGTATCTGGTGTGCGTTATTGCGTAACACCATAGGACAATTATCTACTGCTATCTCAAGCTCAACCTTGACAAAACTGAAGTGCTTTTCCTTCCGGGAAAAGATTGTCCCACTCTTGACCTGACTATCAACATCGGCTCCTCTGTCGTTTCCCCGACTCAGACTGCAAGGAATCTGGGTGTGACCCGAGATAACAACCTGTCGTTTACTGCAAACATCGCTGCTACAACCCGCTGCTGCAGATACACGCTTTTCAACATCAGGAAGATGCGTCCCCAGCTGACCCAGAAATCGACGCAGGTTCTGGTCCAGGCTCTCGTCAGCTCACGCCTAGACTACTGCAACTCCCTCCTGGCTGGTCTACCTGCATGTGCCATCCGACCTCTGCAGCTCATCCAGAATGCAGCGGCTCGTCTGGTCTTCAACCTTCCTAAATGTTCCCACACCACGCCGCTCCTCCGCTCCCTCCACTGGCTTCCGGTAACTGCTAGAATCCACTTCAAGACACTGGTACTTGCGTACCATGCTGCGAATGGATCTGGCCCTTCCTACATCCAGGACATGGTTAAACCGTACACCCCAGCACGTGCTCTCCGCTCTGCATCAGCCAAACGGCTCGCTGCACCCTCGCTGCGAGGGGGACTCAAGTTCCCATCAGCAGAAACACGTGGGTTTGCTATCCTGGCTCCAAGATGGTGGAATGAGCTCCCCATTGAAATCAGGACAGCAGAAAGCTTACACACCTTCCAGACTGAAAACTCATCTCTTTCGACTCCACCTCGAGCGATAGAATGACTAACAAAAAACTGCTTACAGAGCACTTATATACTAATAAAGGACTGGCTTATCTAAAGCCAGTTGAGTAGCACTTGAAACGATTGGCTCTTTGAAACCTGATGTTCTTATATGATTCTGTTTTCTTCAAGGTTGTGTCTTCCTGGTCGAATGTACTTATTGTAAGTCGCTTTGGATGAAAGCATAGCTAAATGCAATGTAATGTAATGTAATATTATTTTTCCAGGATGTTAACCTGACTAGTGTTATCTCACAACACAAAACACTCTTTCAAGGCTTGTTATTCATCATATCTGTCTGTCTGTGTGTGTGTGTGTGTGTGTGTGTGTGTGTGTGTGTGGTGTGTGTGTGTGGTGTGTGTGTGTGTGTGTGTGTTTCCTCCACACTTTCAAACTGTTGCCCCAGAAAAGCGAGTCTTTTTTTACTCACACAATGTTTGTATAGCTTCTAATCTTATATCGTAGGTGATTCCAAAGAGTACAAAACAGATCTTTTTATGAGACGAACACACAAGTCCATTGGACCCTGGATGATCCTTTTTTTAACTGGATTTCAGACCAATTTTGGATTTCAGATTTATGCCTCCATGGAGTAATTATGTTTGCAAATAGGATTTCTTCTATTTTTAGATTCACATCCGGAAAACTAATGAGGTCACACGCCTGCTGCACTGGAGGGGAGACACTACGGGTGAACAGGCTAAACAGATGGTGATATCTATTAAATATTTTAATAGATATCGCCATCAAACATCCCCCTGTTGATTACTTAAAATGAAGATGATTCATTTTGAAGTACAAGTTTGCTTTAGTGCATTATGTGGGAATGTTCACTGTAAATGTAAACGTTGGATAAAGCCACTTTCATCATTCTTGTTTAATTTTGTTGACATATCAAGGTCGGCAAAAGTTTTTAAAGCCTAAGCCCCAAGGTCCCCGTCGCGGGTACTCACGACACTGTGTCTCAGGATCTTAATATTTAAGAACCTATTAATGTGTTCTACCAGATTAACGGGAAGAATCTCAGCTAACTGACGACACAAACCATTTTTACCAAAACAAAACACAAGTCTCATAAGAACGAAGCATCTAAATGACCCCTGAGCGAAAAATGCTAACCTATTACTGCACCGATAATCACTCCTAGCTCCCTTATTACTTATCCTAGCTGCACATCTGACACATCGTTTATGATTGCAAGGAGACACAGAATATAACGGTGCCCACCTCAACACTGAAAGATACAAATTCGCGACGTTATCAACAAAAACGTACATCAAAACAAGTGGCGCTAGGTAGCCCACAACGCTAACATGGCTTACCTTCGTCTTTGTCTGGTCTAAACTGGTCTTCAATGGCGTTATAACGATAAAAACGATGGCGTAGTTAATCCACAGGTTAATATCCAATGTGACTGTGTCCCCTTTGAAATGTTCTGATAATCCATAAGCAATAAAACAGCTTTTCCGTTGCTTGATATCAGAGCAGTGATATTTCTCCCCTCTGCTGCAAGCTAGCATGCACAAAGAAGCAACCTTTTGTTTTACAAGTGTGTGCGGGATGATTTCCCTTCGATTCTATTGGCTCTAACGGTCAGAAAGAGATGTCACATGTCAACATTGAAGAAGGGGGGCCAGAGATATGGAAAATCCACCCAAATGGCCCCAGAAGAGATTTGTTTAGTCTAAAAAGGTCAAATATCACTTTCTTTGCATCAATCTTGATACAGGGTACTTATTATCTGTTGTACTTTGGATTCCTTAAGCTTTTAGTCTACTAACCCATCATCCAAGGTTAGTTTTCACTATAAGTACAACATATTTTTTGGACGGACACTATAATTTACAGTTTATTTTCTTTAAAATAAAAAACATCTATATTGATTCTGACTTTTCTACATCCAACTCACAGATGTATCATTACTTTGAGAACAAAGATTATTAATTTAACCCTTTTAGAAGGGAAGATATGGTCATTTGTTCTGGGAATGTCCTTTTCGAGCCTGAAACCTGAAAAACAGGCTCGGGCCTAACAGGGCTATCACAAAGAAACATTCCAAACTTGAATGCATCTATTAGTATACATTTTTCTTTGTTTTACACATTTTATAACATGTTATGTGAATCAAATTATAACCTTTGGTGAATTTGGCATTAATCTACAGCTTTATGTGTATTATGGATGTTTCTCTCCACTATTGTCGAAAAAAAGAAAATGAATGAAAATAGATGAAAGAAAAACGTTTTTAACCTTAATTTGCAAATAAAATGACAATTTAAGGAGAGCTTTTGTATATAAATCCCTGTGTTTGTCAGACCTAGGGGAGCCGTCGGTCTGATAAGGAAGTGCTAAGGATAAGTCCGTGTGTTTCGACCTTTCCTAACTTTCCCTTCCCCAAACAACTTGGGAGTAGTACAAGTTGTGCCAGAACTCCGCATCTATGAATATTATCTCACATTATCCCCTCTTTTTTTCTCCTTCCAAATGGCAAATTAAAAACAAGACCTCATTTTGGCTCCTGTGGAAAAGCTGCGATGAGGAAATAAGATTGCTTTGTAGACACGTGATATTTGCCGAGGGGATGAGGCTAGATAAGCGATTTTTCCTTCCTCTGATTATCACATGTTATTGCCAGAGGGTATACTTTTCATCACCTTGATGGTATGCATTTCATTTAGTCATGGTATTAACATTTCTGTAACCTTTGTTTGCTCAAGAATGCTATTAGTGATCTTGAATGCTTGAAGCTTTTCACCTGAGAGCCACCCGGTGTGACCACAATCATTTCCTCCTCTCGTTGACCACCAAGTAGCGGGGGGTGCTTTGGGTTTTAGCTCGAGGCTTTAGAGTGGTTACTGTGAGAGGCATTTGATTTAACACACACATACAATGCTTCAAGCATAGACTGACTTACTGATGAGGCTTTTAATTTCCTTTGTTAGATTGTACTTTGTTAATTTGGTAAAATAGTAGTAAAGGTATGTATTCCTCTGCACTGAAGCAGCTTTCAATATATTAGTGATTTAGTTCCGTCCAAACGATAGGATACAATATGATACAACACAATGTGAATCAAATCGATAAGTTACGATACATTAAGACACATTACGATGCGATACAATACGCTATAATACGTTACAATACGTTATAATACGTTACGATATGTTACATTACGATACGTTATGATGCGATATGTTACGAAGTGATATGTTACGATGTGATACGTTACTATACGTTACGATTGACACAGATAACAGTCTTTGTACTCACAAGTACTCAAGACATTCACTTTTGACTTTGTTAATATTTAGCATGAACCACAAACCACTGTAACCCTAAATGTAGCCAATGAGGTTTAGTTAGGTAACGCTTATCACGATCAGGATTCACAAAGCTCGGTCTAGAGAACTAAACATACTGTACAGACCTCACTGAGCTCATGTCTTTGTTCTGAGAAGGTCATACAGAAACCTAACCCTACCCCTACTTTAAAAACGAGGGTTGAACAGTAACGTCTGGACATCAGTCTGTCCTTTGTGGTAATAGAAAGATTGTGGTCGTGGCTAACAACCCTATGATTTATTTACATTTAACCCAAACCAAGATCTTTCCCAAACATCAACCAAACCACAAACAGGATTCACAATGCACTCCAGAGCACAAGCTTGGCAGCCCACCTTTAATAAAAAACCCACAGAAGTCACTGAGCAGCATACCTCTGCTCACAGAAGGTCACACGGACACCTCACAGAGGGTAAACATATTTCTTCGCATGACATCATACACCCTTGATTTCCGGGTCAACAGGCTCTGGCTAAAACCAACATTTTCCCCTCTTGGGACCCACGTGACATTTCGGTTGCAAAAGCTTATCCCCTGCTTGTGATGCTTTTCAAATAAAAACAGCAACAGCAGCCATTGGGCTTTTGTGGTGGAGGTCTTTTATACCCCGGCCCCTCATAGTATCATGGCCACCGCACAGCAGCTTTCTGAGTGCAAAGAGAAAGAAAAGAAAATCTTTGTTTCAGATGTCCTTCATATCACTGTCACACACACACACACACACAGCTTTTAGTTGTTTTGTTCCCATGGAGACGGGTTACACAACTGGCTGCCAAATCACCATAACAACAAGCTAAAAAAGGTTTGTCAGGAGAAGCACTCGCTCTCGGACACGAAGAGGCTTTAGAGAGCGAGACCTTGATTCCAGAGCGGCGTCTTTTCTCCAGCAGCAGATTAAAGAGACAGGGCATGCATTGACTTAAATATGTAGACGCTGAGTGAAGCCACGAGAAGCGCACATAGGAATTGAATAGAAGTAGAAGCAGATAATCTCGATAAAACACAAACAAAAAGTGCAACATATTTCGAGAATTCTCAAAATATAAAATGAAGTAATTAAGAATAAGACATAAGGACACAAGCTAACATGTTTGTGTGACTCCACTTGCAGTGCTTAATCACTCTCAGATATACTTGTGTTTTGAGCCAATATACTTTACAGATCAGATCAAAGTGTGTTATAAAGCAGCTTAAGATTAGTGCATGGGAGTTTTAACAGTGTAATATGGGTGTAATAACTTTATATTGGGTGTAACATGGGTGTTGAATGGGCGTTCAATCTGGGGTTTAATAATGGTTTAATTATATAAAATATGTATACCCTAAATGAGCAATATATAATAAGTTGGAAATCATGTTATATTCTGGATAAATCATGAAACTGTGTTATTTTATTTATTTATTCATTTATTAATTAACATTAACATTAATGTACATTGCAGTAAATGTGCCAGCCTTAGCCAAGAGCCTATGTTTCGTGTGTAGTCCCTAATTGTTGCCTATACATTCTAAAAATAAATAAAAAATCTGAAATATGTATATTTGCGTGCCCTTATAAGAGTTAAAACACATGTATATAGGGTACAAACAAACTCAAATAGAGTTTCAACAGTTGAGTTTTACTTAAATCTACAGACTAGGCATCGTTCACCATCACTTACTTAAAGTAAATATATGTCTTATGCCCCCTGCATGACCTTGCTCTCAAAACATCCACCTCACTCTGCTGCATGTCAAATTCCTTCAGCTGGACGTTATGCAGTCAGACAGCTTGACATCAGTGGCGATCATAATGTCCACACCATAGAATCACCGCCTCGGGATGTTTTTTCTACCAGATATCCCTCTATAAAACTGTATGAACTAGTATCGCTCCATTCTAATATTGCCATTGCTATTGCTCATAACAGCTCACTAATATTGTTCTGCCAGATTAATTCCCATAAAGCTTTAACTTCCTAGAATAAAACGGCCTACTTAGGGAAGACAGTTGATTCTGGGAGTTTATGCTGATTGCTTTTGATGGGATTTTGTTTCTAACATATTTAGAGGAAGACATTTGGTTCGCTGTCATGGTCTATTACTGAATGCAAGATTTAGGAAATTGCTACAATACAGACACAGGGAACATGTTTAGAATTATAACAACTAATTGGGAAAATAAGACAAATACACCCCAAACTATCTGCATGGTCAGACACTAGATATGTTGTGTAATGTGTGTGAACCAATGCTTCAGATGAAAGATTGATTACAAAGAACAGTGATAAGAAAGTCCATTGAATATTCTCAAAATATCCAAAATATGTCCGGACACAGACACGAGTCAGAAACTATGATCTGATTGAGCCAAGGTTTCAAAATAAAAGCGTTTCCTACCAATATGTGTCATAGAATAGAGCATTTTCTTAACAAGATTTATCAAAACGTCCAAAATCTCTCCATCAAGGACAAATAAACACTAACCTATCTGCATGACAAGAGGTAGAACATATATTTTATGATTTGGATGAACCCATTTTTCAAAATAAAAGCTTTTCCTACCAATATATGTTTCAACAAGACTTCTCTAATATACAGACAGCTAGTGTGGTCAACATGTAGTGATGAAAGGTAGCCACATAAATATACACCAACAAGAGGTAGTACACATATGTTGTAAACCATTGCTTCAAAATAAAAGCTTTTCCTACCAGTGTTTTCTTCCCAAGAGAGTATGAAACGAGAGTATTTTCATCTATTCAACTGGCTCTCCATCAACTACTTACCATAAAACAGCTTAAGATCACAGAGGTTTCTTCGCGAGACATTTGCGTGACACGCAGCAGTAATTCTACGGATTTTATGTGATGAGATACATTCAAGCGAGAGGATGTTATGATTATTATTTTACAACACTTTGTCACCATCTAAACGGAGCTGTATAATGTCTATAATGTTCTCATTTCATTTTGAAAGCTTACAGGACGCTTGACTGGACACAAAGCTGCTTTTTATGTGCATAATATAATTCACAGTTTTCTGTTTTACATTTTATGACACTTTAAATAAGCTCAAGAACGACGTGATTTGAAGTCCATTTGTTTGTTCAAGTGTTAAATTGACCTCAATAAAAAGGATAAAAACACGTTTAGGCAAAAGCTAAACAAGAGGAAACACTATGTGGGAATATCAGTTTTAAAATGTTAAAATGTTGTTCTTCTTAATTGTTTATAAAGTTAGATTAAGGTTTGGATTTGGATGGACGTTAATGGACTTTGGGAAGTTAGCATACATTTAGCTATATTCCTTCGACATGACAATATCATCCACACATTTGCGTTGTTTTCCGGCATTATTCAACAAACCTAATGTGCTACTGCATAACCTCTTGAATAACTCAACATTCAGTGACAACAATGGTCATTAAGACATCTAATCCTTTGCCCTAATCAACAGTGACTGGCATCTTCTCTGACTTAATCCGTTTCCATTAGTCTCAGTGAAAACAAAGAGAGGGTATGTGGTGCAGGTGGAGGAATGCGCACGGTTTACATATAGTTCATTACAGAGAAATAAGTTCCTTTCAACAAGCCAGTGACAAGGTGCAGCTTGTGTGAGAGTGGGGAACACACGAGTCTTAAAGAGGGAATGTCAGGGTTTATTAGGAAGGTCATGTGATGGGAATGTCAGAAAGAGAATTAATGACTGGAAGTGCACTGAACAAATCTTATTATAGACACATGTGAGTCTTCTGTATGCAGCATACTGTAGACCAGGGGTGTCAAACTCAAGGCCCGGGGGCCAAATCCGGCCCGCGACTTCATTTTATGCGGCCCCACAAGAGCTTGCAAAGAACGGTTACAGGCTGATTTACAGAAGCACACAAACTACATGTCCCACAATGCATCTCTCATTTCTCAGAATTAGACTTTTATTTCAAGATTTAACTTTTTTTCTTTTTAAATCATTTTGGCACTGAAGAGACTTGCAATTATTTGCCCTAGACTTCTGCTTTCAGACGTAGTTAATTATGAAGTTATTACCCTATCCGATGATAATCCAATGCAGAGGCAATAACATTATTGTATATATATATAACATATTTATATATGCATTTTTAAATAGTCTTAAAGTTACAACCGGCCCTTTGAGTGCAACCATAATGCTGATGTGGCCCGTGGTGAAATTGAGTTTGACACCCCTGCTGTAGACAATGACCATACATAGTGTTGCAAGCATAGATGCATTGCACTCAGGGACGTGCACAGGTACGGAGCGGGCTAATGTTGCCCGGGCAACGGCCCGTTTGGCCTTTGTGGCTGACCTGCCCCTCAGGAGAGAGCGAGAGTTTTTTTTTCTGTTGTGGCCGAATCAACATGATAAGATTACACAATTAGTAGCGTCTCGCTGCGGGAAGCACACTTTGTCAGCGCTGTCATCTGCCGGTGCGTTAAGACCACCTCAGTGTCGGATTTTGGAAACTTGACTTTGAGCTGTCTCATGATGGCAGCTAGGGACAAACCGGGGGACTTTACTTCCTCTTGATACCGTCGGTTATTCGCAAAAGAAAACCTACACATAGCCTACTTGTTGTTGTTGTGCTTCTGTCTGTCTGTGTCTTCTCATCTGAAAACTCCCTCGACGGCGCCGCTTGCTCTCTTCTCTTGATCGCCCTCTCACGGGTGAACAGTTCAATGTCCCGCTTCTATGGGCTCAGAACAGTCTCATCCATGCACACGTGCACACAGAAGGATTCACACTTGTATTTCATGATCCGCACTTGTGTTTTTCAATGCACGCGCAAATGTGTTCCGTTTCATATGCATGTAAATACAATCCAAATACAGAAACATGTCTTACATTATGTATTTTTGATCCTCACATATTTGTTTTCCGTTTAAATCCCCTGAACCTGCAACACAACCCGCTTCCTGTGCATTCGTGTGTGGGTTTTTGAGACTCCCCTGACGCTCAGCCGATTTCTCTGTAATTAGATTTTATTTATATGAAACGGAACACATTTGTGTGTGTGTGTGTGTGTGTGTGTGCATTGAAAAACACAAGTGTGAATAGTTCTGTGTGCATGTGTGTATTATGAGACTGTGCTGAGCCCATACGCTTCATTGTAGGATTCCTGCCATGTCTCTACCACTTTAGTTTGACCATCTCTGTTTTAAGTTATGGAATACTAAATAAATAAGTAAGTAGGTACCTTACTTCCTAACATTCGGTCTATATGCTCTCAAATGTATTATCTCTTTGATTTACACACGGCATCTACTGCACGTCTGTCCGTCCTGGGAGAGGGATCCCTCCTCTGCTGCTCTCCCTGAGGTTTCTCCCATGTTCCCCTTTAAACTGTGGGTTTTCTCTGGAAGTGTTTCCTTGTACGATGTGAGGGTCTAAGGACAGAGGGTCTAAGGATAGAGGGTGTCGTTTTTGCTGTAAAGTGTCTCTACTGTGGGCTATTTTTATTATATGTACAGCACTTTGGCTCGACCAAAAATCTTTTATACATGTGCTATATAAATACAACTTGATTTGATTTGCCGTTACTGCGCTCATAAAGAATGATGGGAATAAGAATAATGCGTATTGAACTGGTTTCATAATGCGTATTGAACTGGTTTCAGACAACTAGCTTTCATAGTAGGGCTGAACGATTATTCGATTTGAAATCGAAATTTGAAATGATGCGATTATCAAATCGCAAAGCCTGCGATTTTTTTTTACAATTTTTTTACATTTTTTATTTTTCTTCCGCTTGTGTGTGCTGTGCTCCACGTGTACCAGCCATTGTTAATCAATCAGAAGGAGCCCATGATAGAAGGTGATAGACAGATTGATCCAATCACCTGCCAAGTGTTTTTGAAATTGCCTGCCCTTTCCAAATGGCTTCCAATGGAGCTTTAGATGGTTTCTGAGTCAGGTTAGTAATGCTCCATCACGTGTTTCTATCACAGGGTGAATCTTAAACTGAAGCTTGACTTTAAAGCAACCCAACGGAAGTTTCATGTAAGTTTAGTTCTTTCACTCGTAGCTCGGGACTGCGGGGGTGCTAGAGACGGGAGTATGTTGATACGACCTTCCTAGCCGGAGTTATGGCCGCATTTTACAATAAACTTCCGTTGGGTCGTTTAAAAACAAATATCGCAATTCGAATCGAAATGTTTGTCAGAAAAATTGCAATTAGATATTTCTCACAAAATCGTGCAGGCCCTATTTCATAGTTAGCAATAGTTAGCCTAACACACATTATTTGTCTAGAAGAGCATGTGATACACCATATTCTAAACCAACTCAAAACTGTTGCTAACCCAACACTAATCTAATATGTATGAGTTATGAGTCCTGCTGCAAAGCCTGGGGAACAATATAATGGATCACTGGAAATGTGGCCAAGAAGGAAAGCCAGCTTTAGACCAGGTGGAATTTGAAAATAAACGATATTTACCAAATGCTGTGCAATAATTCATGTTGCTCAGAAACAGTTTATTGTTCCTCACCTCAGATTAATGTAGGAAAATAACTTTCTCGTTGGCAAACTAAAGTGAGATAATGCATTTAAAAGTATGCACACTTCATTTGTTCTTTTATATCTTGGCTCCCGAGTCCCTTTAATCATTTACAGAATGCAAGAAGGAAGCCTTTTTCCAGCTTAAAGTCGGGAAACAAGTGGATATATTTCTCCAGACGGTCAGCAACACTGATGCTTTTACGGATAGAACAAAACATGAACTGCATTACTTTTGTATGACTGTATCCACACTAGAAAGCCATTTAAACTGATATGAATCTACTAAATGTGAGATTTCTATTGATATCTGTCTCTAAGAAGGTCTGAATAATTGTTGTTCGAACACTGTCTTCGACATTGTTGTCAGATTGAAATTGTGAAAGATAACATTTTTCACACTAATTACATTATAATTGAGATGTGTCGTTGTTTGGTCGGTGTTTCAGACTGCATTAACTCAATATCACACTTTTCTAATAATGAGATGAGAATAAAAGCATACGAAAGGTATACATGTACACGTCTTATTCACTGATACAATCTCACTGCAGTGATGTGTATGAGGATGGATGTAACTGATATTAAATAACAGCCTTTCAACAGGGCTTCCCAATCCCTTTGTGATTCTAAATGTATTGTTTCCTTGCTTCAAATGGGGCGTATAAAAGGAAACAATTCAAAGTCACCGTCTGGGAGAGATTTCCTGATCCTTCTTCAGTGATTTGGCAGATAAAAGGACACAAGTGGGGGGATTAAATATTCACCAAACCTTAAACGTGGAGGCATATGTTTTATTGATTGAGAGCAGAGAACAATGGAGTCTCAGGTTTTTCTACTTTAAAAGCACTCTGAGAGTTAAATCGAACTTACTGGAGAACCGCAGCGGAAGCAGGGAAAGTGACGGAGTCGTCCCTCCAGAGCCATTTCCCTGCTACGCTACAAAGGCTAAGGTTAACACTTTGCTCGAGAGGCTAATGGAATGCATTGGAGCTCTCCACTTAGGGGCATGGAGCGCTCACCGTCAGGGGAGATATTATGGGGTTTGAAAATTGAATAGTGGGGCAAGGAGACTGTTTGTTTAGGGATCAAAGAACCAAGACAAAAGAATAGGCGGATGACAAAGAGCCTTGCCAACATGGACGCCGGTTAAGTGTATTCGCTGAATGTCAGATGGAGCATTGTTCTTTAATGGACCTAGCGAGGGGAAGAAGTCGAGGCTTTTGTTTTCAGACTATTAAACGGGTCATACGTCGACCTGAGCGGCTTCACAGGGGACTGCAAAGATACTAATGGTTACTTTGCAAGGGAAAATCCAAGAGGGGGAAATTCTCAGCAGGGGAATTCCTACAGGTTGGCGGATAAAGCTGCTCCTGAAGTTCTAATCCAACCGCAAATACTGGATTTATATGTGCAGGTCGATACAACAGTGGCGAACCGTCAGGGCCTTCAAGGTATTCAGAGAATACCCTGGAACACACAGATACAACAAAAAAAAATCGATTTAATTATATAAATAAAATGTAATAAAATGAATACATGAGAATGGTATCTGTGTTGTTGATCTGTAATATTACAGTCTTACGTTGATTTGTTTGTCCTTCTCGGACCATGCACTTCGCATTTCAGTGATTTTGTGTTAGAAAAGAAAGCAGCCAATCAGATCTTGTTCTGGGTCTCTTGGTAGAACATCCTTCAACCAAGGTATTCTACATCCTTGATCGAAGGCCCTGGCCGTTGCACTGAATGACAGCGTACGTTTGGACTGACAGTTTGATCAACCAATCAGATATTGATTTGTAGCCAATGGGCGTGTTCTTTCAGAGTTCAACTCGGTTCCAGGGTGTTCTAGAAGGTCCGCTAGTTAGCTGGCTCGAGACGGAGGACCTAAGTGAATGCGACGAAGCAATTCATGCCGTTTTAGTGTTTTTAACGTTGAAAAAAGTGAAACAGGGTGGAGATGAAGTTGTTGCGGAATTGTTGCGAGTACCATTTTCAAGACGACAATTCAGTGTTACTACGGACGTTGGGTGCAATTCATTGCCAATGCTTGTGTATCCTTGGTTGGTGATGAGAAGCTTGTTCCACTTAAGCTGCTGCGTGACCAGGCGTTAAACCGGGAATCAGTGCTGCCTTTCACCCCGGACTAAAGAGGGGATTTGGTTCCTGGGTCGAGTCTTTAATTGTGCTGGATCGTGAGCTCTCACAGGGCATTGCTCTTGTTAGGGTGCGCCATGCAATGCCAACGGTTGATTTTGTTTTTAATTTGGAGGGAGTCGGCGGGTATTCCTGCGTGGGCCGATGAGCTCCTGTGGTTATTCCTAAAGTGCTTCGGTCTGTGGAGCCGGAAGACAGTGATCGGTGTGATCCAAGGGTTTTTCCAGCCTGCTTTTCGTGTGCACAGAGCCCTCGTGTCTTTACTCAAGATCCAGGTGTTACTCTCAGCCTGAACTGTGACTAAACATGTCTGATTGTGAGCCGCCCTTTTTGGGGTGTAGTCAGCTTGTGGTCTGATCTTCCTTCACCTGCTTTGAGAGAGGAATAGTTGCGGAGACAAAGGCGGATACATATGTGTCTGATTTGTGATATAAGGCTTTGCTGGTTGAAGAATACGATGGGTAGGTTTACACGTATGGGTTCTTCTTCTTCTTCTTCTTTGCTATTTAGAAAGCAGGAAGTGAGTTTCAATTTGATGCGTTGAGTAACCTAGGTGATGTTTTGCAAAAGCACTTAGTTGTATGTACTTTCGGGTAAAGAAAACGTATGACCATGTTGAGGAGCCTGCTTTGATCAATCCAACAATTTAACAGTAAACAATTGACTGTAAAGATACACAAAGACACCCACAAGTTCCCAATGATGGGGTTCTCTTGGACTTCTGTATGTGAACATTAGTTAGTTAGTTTAGTTTAGTTTAGTTTATTCATTTTTTTCGAGCGTGTAAAACCAAAGAAAATACAAATGAAACAAAAGATGATAAGACATGATACAGTACTATACAATGAATGCAATAACTAAACGAAATATTTAAATAATAATTGAATAATCTGTAGTATCATTGTCTGATAACAATAAACAACAAAACTTTAAGCTAATTACACGTCCGAGAAGGGGTCGGAAGAAGTTTACACTTATTTAATCCGACCCCTTCTCCCTTTTACATCTTAATATACGTTAACATACAATATAAATGAATACCTTAACCTTGAATTAATGAATACTCTCCAAGTACTGATCGACATGTATCATTTATTGAAATCTGTTGAAGATCAGACCTGGCATTGAATATTATTATCTCTGATATTTCCCGAAAGCTTAACGAGTCTAAGAAAAAAGCATGGTTGATCACGACCGTCTTTATCTGAACCTCAATATGGTTCAATGCTTCAAGATGTTTGAAACCCAATGGACTGCCAAACACACATGAGTCATTGTGCAAGTCGGGGCTACACAGGTGTCAAGGCGGCGGTTCACGGAAAGCGTCCAGGTTGCCAGTGTGTGCTTCCCAGTCGAGATATGAAGCCTGCTCGGTGCCACAGTCAAAGGCGTTGAATAAACAGTGCCTGCAATTTTGTGAAAAGGATTACTCAGCCTGTGCATTGCTCTATCACAACTCCCTCTCTGTCATGGTGATAAAACATGGGAGTGGGAGATTAGCGGTGGCAGTGTTACTCGTCTGAATTGTTAACCTCGTTTCGTTTAGCAGTGTGATACAACTTTTACAGCTATACATAAAATACCCACATTTAAACGACAACTATTATTTTAGGAGGCAAGTGTCGTATCTTATGGGTGTAATGATAGTCTGGGCTGCCTTTGCAACACATGGTACACGTTGGAAATGTAAACAATTGTTAGAAAGACGGTGGGGAAAGGGTACTTCCTGGAGGCAGTCGGTCCAATGTCCGACCAAAGACACAAACCTGCAATTAGTGCAGCTTCGAAACCAAGTGTGCAATTGTATGATAGTTTAGATACATTCCAGTTGGTGCAAGTTATATTAAATGTAGTATAACATAATGTGCAATTTCTCTAATGTCTTAGCAGTTTCATATTTGGATAAACCTGAGGCAATAGGCATGGTAAGGTAACTGGTCTCTAATGGCATGTTTTCCAAGGATTCAAGAACCGTTTATCGTCATTCTGTGACAGGTTTGCAGTTGTTGACTTTTTTTGTAATACCATATTTATTAGGATGAATGGAAACAAGACAAAAAACAATGCATACTTGTCTTTGTTGATTGTTAACATTACACAATCGAGACCATCATCGTTTATTTAGAATCGGTCTTCAAACACAATTAGGATTTACCACACACTATCACCATTTATTTTTATTAGACAAATGATTCCAACAAAATATGTAATCTAACTATCTGTGCCGATTAGCTTTTATGGGTGCTTATGTGCTTTAGTGTCTGTTGTTTGTTTATGGGATTGTTTGTATGTGCTTGTAATTGTACATATGGCATTTAATACGTGTTTTAAGTGTGTGTTTGTTGTGTCTCTTGTATTTCTTATTTTAATGTCAACAACCTGCTCGGGGCTGCAGATGAAAATGTGCCTATAACGTTAAATCTGGCGCATGCACATGACTCAAGTGCTCATGGTATTAAATAGGAAACCAAATGCATGGGAAATCTCACAGACTGCTATTGCCTGAAGCAACAACTGCTGCAGTCGATGACGCAGTCGGGGATAATTAGGAGCACCACCGGGTCAATTATCATTCATTGGCTTGCCAAAAAAACACATTCAATTAAATGTATGCCTGCTGTCATAACACACAGTATTAGCCTGTTTTGCAAAATCCTTTGACCGCAATGCAAAAATTAATAGATTCCATCCAAAGTCATTTCCTCTCACTGATCAATTAGCCACTCACCCACACGCGCACGCACGCACACACACGCACACACACACACACACACACACACACATGTACCATGGGGCGAGTGAGTAATACTCCGAACAAGGTCACAATGCTGTTGGCCAAGCACTTTGCAAACAATAATTCTGCTCCTGTTATGCAAAAAAGTGCTTTGCAAGCTTAATCTACT
>CM070486.1:5457572-5572572 GCA_036324585.1 Champsocephalus esox | reverse complement strand
TGGCCGGCCATAAAGTGCAGACTGCGAACGTGGAGCGTGAGGTTAGTTCTGGCCTACAGATGCTGTGAGTTCAGTGTGAGCTTTACAGACGTGCTCCAACCACAACATTGTGGTTTGGGCGTGTGTGTGTGTGTGTGGTGTGTGTGCATGTATGCATATGTAGGGGTAATGTGTACTTAGTGCGGAGTACACTAACTTTGTCTGGTGTGTGTGTGTGTGTGTGTGTGTGTGTGTGTGTGTGTGTGTGTGTGTGTGTGTGGATAAGAGGGTGTGTAGGGAAGTAGCAGCCGACTCTACGTCATCAGGGTGTGGTGTGATAACGGCTCCCTCTCTCTGCCAGATGGAGACACACCCAGTTATTCTGCATGCATACAGTGTGTGTGTGTGTGTGTGTGTGTGTGTGTGCGTGTGTGTGTGTGTGTGTGTGTGTTGTTGTTTATGACCAACATCTTAAGGAATCACAAGACTGTATGTCATTGTCTTTTAACTTGCATTGCAAACAACAACAACAACAGCCATGTAAACACATAATAGACGAGCTCTAAAGGAAATACGTTGCCGTCACAAACCATCCGGAGTTGGGTCATGCTTGGCTGGTGGCCAACAGGCAGCATCTGTCAGCCATAGAGGAGCCAATCAGCAGCAACGTGAGTCAACTAAGAGGCCCGAATAATTCAAGCCTGAGCAGCAGAAGCAAAACATAATCGTGTCAACATGGACGCAGGGTGAAACATCATGGTAACATCTGGCAACACCGACAAACTGCATCGTAGTAAACAACAAAAACAAGCGCTCCAACACATTGTACGTGATAGGCTAAGGGGCGGGACATCTCTCAGCGGTTAACCTATCACAGCAGAGCCGGCCAGCTAACCAATCAGAGCAGACTGGGCTCTGGTTTCAGACAGAGGGTGAAAAGAGGTGCTGCAGCACAGGCAGTCTGAGAAAAATAATAAATACTTTTTTGAAAGAAATATATTTTATATATTTCAACAGAGAAAACGATACCTGACCTGAGAGCAACTCCAAAGAGGGCCTTCCTTGCTCTCCCATCAGCACACACTATGATGAAAATCAGGCATATCGTAAATGTATAGAAAACACCAAAGAATTGTTGGCCACATGTTTCTGCTAATGTACAGATGGCCCTGAGCCCAATAGAGATTGCCCTGAAAAATGCACGCGGACGAAATGGCACGAAGGGTTTGGGGGGCCTCCGTCCCCCTACACATTTTTTTGTTTTTGCAGGTCTTAGATGCTGTCTGGTGCATTCTCTAGACTGCATTATAAGATGAACCACCACAATATTATATTGTACAATTTCAATTGTATTCTTCATTTCACTTGTTTGTTTGTTCTTGTTTGTGTTTGCTCGCTTGCATGCCCTGCATAGCTATAAGAAATACTTAAGTTGTTGGTCAAAACACTTTCCATCTGATGAAGGCAAATGCCTTCCCAGTTGGTCGAACGAATGCCTCCTCATCCGGAAGCTGACCGAGCAGACCCGAGCAGCAGTCGAGAGGAGCCGAGCGCATCCGCGAAGCACACGTCAGAGTTCCCGTTAGCCGGCAAATCTAAATATCTTCGGTCAAAATAATTTCCCTTTAGAGCAATACCGCTTCAGTTGCGCCACTTATGTGACAGACAAGAAGAGTATGTGACAGACAAGAATAGTCAATCTAATGTCTCACACGTAATGTGGAGAAAGAGATGTCCTGTATGGGTTGATTGTGCGTTGATCTGTTGGTAATGCCTCAGGGTTCCGGTGGGCATGTAAACAAATGCATAATGCTGCGCTATACTTTGTGGCCTCATCCGGTTGCATAGCGACACTCATTGTGTAGTTGTCTTTTAATAAGCAGGTAGTCATATCATTAGCTAGAACTAGCTGCATCTGATCGATATGGACATAAACGCGAGTGAAGTCTAATCTGACGGGAGAGAGAGATTAGCTGCTGCTGACGAGTCGAGACTCGACACGCAGCTCTGCATCACATGCTGCGGTGAGCGGAACAAAACACACACTTCAGGTTAGAATATCACACGTAGCTATTTTAATTACCTCTCAAACTACCTAAACGAGTTATAGATATGTTTAGTTTTACTGTCGGGTCACTCATTACTGGATCCGCGAGCTGCATGATACTGGCATAATAGATTGCCCGATCGGGCAACCAGCAGGTGAGGCTTCATTGCCCGAGCTAAATGCTAGATGGCCCCGGGCCATCGGGCAGTCCTTAATGTCGAGCCCAGTGAGCCAGGGAGCTGGTTATTCTCTCAGACGTGGACGTACTGATCCTGGCCCTGAAACCAGTCGTCTGGTTGAGTGTGGGTTGGGTCAGGGTGTGGTTCCTTGCACTCGGAGTCGGGCTAACGTAAACGCTAGCTGCTACGTGCTTTGCATTTAGGTGATACTTTAGGCTTGATGTGCTGCGGTGATATGCAAATTCTTCTTAGCATAATTTGCACACAAACGTGCTCTTATCGACGCTTCCATCCGTCCGTTTTTTAAAACAAAATGTCCCCTCCACGGGCCGACCAAAGCGGTCTCATCAGCTGGTTCGTTCATGTTCGACTATTGTTCACCGTGGTTTGTTGTTGTTTGAAGTCCCATGCTGAAGTCATGAACGTTAGTTGGTGCTCCAGTATAATCGGTACGCCTGAAACTCATCCAGTGAGAAACGTTCCGCTGTGCAAAAATAAGTGCGATTAAAATGCGTTTTAATCGTTTTAGTCACTTTTTTTTTACACACAAACTTCTTCTGACTTTTCTTCCTCCTGTTCTCTGCGACACCGAAAATATTGCGCAACAGCATTGACCTTTGACCCCAGGATCATCGGTGTTGACTCGTCCCTCCCGTTGTTGTCAGAGATGTTGTTCAGACTTTCTCTCCAACGCTCTGTGACGTTGATGGCGCAGATTCAAACTGAACGACAAACAATGACAGCGCCGCAAACATATTTGATATTTAATTCTAGTTTCCGCCCTGCTCTCAAACCAGGGAGCTGATGGACACCTGTGGGCTGAATGTTCAAGACTCGTAAGGCGTATAGTGATCACAGATAACACGGCAGGGTCCGTTACCGTTTGTTTTCATCTGATTTCAATGAAACAAAGTCTTGGCTTTCAGAATATTAAACTTGTTTCGGCAAATTCAGACGATAAAAACAGCTTTGAAGCTTCGGCATAAATACAAGCGGAGAACGGAGTAACTTGACGTCACAGCAGGCACAACAACAGCCGGTGTGTCCCCGAGTGTTTTCCCCGGGAAACAAACAATACACACAAATGCAAAAATACACAAACGCACACACACACACACACACACACACACACACACACACACACACACACACACACACGCGCACACACTCGCAAGCTTCCCCCAGACCAGTAATCCAAACGAAAATATCTTCCCTCCGTTACTACTTAGATAATTTGCAAGCCGCTGATAACCAATCAGATCGATGGATTCCAGAGAAGAGGAAACTTTGAAGGCCTTTTTCTCAAAACGATGACTCGGTGACAGTCGTTATATAATGTGACATATTTCGCTTAATATTTAGAGCACAACAACAATCCTGATATCGTTAGAAAGCTAGGAATCTCCTCTTTCCAGCATTATACAACTCAAAATGTGTCTCCGGGTCAATGCGACTGATTTCGATGGAGCCGGTCACATATGTACAAGAACAGAGTGGGATCGATTAAGACAAAATGAAATACGGTTTATTGCGTTGATAACTATTTGTATAAATAAGTATATGCAAGATGACAAACAGGAATGGGATTTGTGGTTCAGATTAACTTGTGATGGTGTGGATATCGTGAGCTCATCTTTTACCGTGTTGTGAAGTTAGACGTTAAAGTGGTATCAGAATCACTCCGCCCTTGTCCTCTGTTCTGCTGATTGTGTCATGGTGATTTCTTTCAAGACCACAGAGTGTCCGTGAGCTGCAGGGTCTCTGAGCGTCTTATCTTTCAGTCGCTGTGGATTCAACGGATTCACATCTCCTGTTTTCTGCAGTGAACGTCAGAGAGAAGGCCCCGCTGAATAAAAGAGGAGGCTGGCCCTTTAAGAGTCTGAGGGAGGGCTGGGGGAGTGAAACTCTCAGGGAGTGGTCGGGGGAGATAAGTTTGTCTCCTCTGTCGCAGTGCTAAGAAGAAGTGGACATGGAGTTCCAGAGGGTGTACTATATCAGCGTGTGATGATGTGATATAACACCATTCGAACTGTCACGTTGAGTGGATATTTACTATGTTTCCGAATGTATTGGGACTACATTCAAGAACGGGTATCATTATCTATTTTTACGCCAGTTATTTTATCCAATCCAATCCACTTTATTTATATAGCACAGTTTAAAAACAGAGGGTTTGCCAAAGTGCTTCACAATGAACATAACATTATAATAAAATATAATATTACACGAATAGATACAAAAAGCACACATAAGAATAAATACAAGGCACATAAAGGCCATGGACAGACAGTGAAAGCATACAAATAGGTAGATTAGATTAGTCCATTTCTTCGGTTTATAAAACGCCAAAGAAATACAGAATAATGTCCCTTCCAGTTTCTTAAAGTCTACTTTGATATTTATAATGTTGTGGTTTTGTTTAAAATCCAAATGTATTTACTCGAATATGATATAAAACTGAAAAAGTGACCAATTTGAATATTCAAGAGGCTGAAAACCACATTCCTGTTATTATTTTGCGCAAAAATTACTATGAATATGAGCAGATAACCCAATAATTGGCGATTCTAGTTGCCTGGCAGCTCTATTAGAATCATTTTTAGGTTGTCCGTTTTTGTTCCGTCAATTGCGGTGTCCTAAGTAGGTCTTGTTATTGTATCACCTTATGACTGCTGAGCATTAACACATGAAATAAGGAAATCATTGATGTAATAATGACCGTGTCGTGGCGATAGGGAGAGTGAAGGCTGGGGAGAAGGTTATGAAGAGGAGAGGGAGTAAAGCAGGAGGGGGAGGAAGAAGACATATGCTCATAAGGTCACAGCTGTGTGAGAGAGGGTGAGAAAGTTTCCCTCCTTCGACTCCCCTCCCCTCCCCTCCCTCCCCTCCCCCCTCCCTCCCTTCCCTTCCCTTCCCTTCCCTTCCCTCCCTTCCCTCCCTTCCCTTCCCTTCCCTTCCCTTCCCTTCCCTTCGCCTTGTTTTTCATTTTACGCCGACATGATTCTGGCTTTAAATGTCTCTCCTCTTCACCTCACCCCAACCTGCTTTCATCTCTTCATCCCCCCCCTCCCCCACAGGACAGTATAGAGATGGCACAGCTTGGTACAGCGGGCCTCAGGGCATGGCAACATGGCCACAGTTGCATGCAACATACATATGAAAAGAGAAACACTTAAAGGGGACCTATCATGCAAAATGCACTTTGTGATGTCTTTCATACATAAACATGTGTCCCCGGTGCGTCGGGAATCACGCAGCGTCATGAAATAAAACCCTCTCTCTTTTCCTCCGTACTCAAATCTTTTAAAAACGGCGGCACAACAAGCGGATACAGGTTTGCCGCCGATATGACGTCAAATCGGCAGCGGACCCACAGAGAGTTGCTATCAGAAACAATGCCTGACGTGCTTTGGACGTAATCTCGTCTTTGTTTACATTAGCAAGCCTCGCTAACACTCAGAGCTAACCTGTACTGAAGAATACATGTGTTTAAAAAGCAGGAAATAAAAAAGTAAAATAACTAACCTTGTGATAAACCTGCAAGAGAAAAAGCATTTGAGCTCCATACTGTTTCAGAGATAACCCTTCACGTTTTATCACAGCAGAATTCAACTTTATCTCCGGTAGAATTCTGATCAGGCATTAGCTCCGCCTCCTCTTCTTTCTTTTTTCTAGCTAAGGACCCAAAATCCGCGTTTCTCTAACAGGGCTGCAAAAGAGGGGTTTGAGCAGAATGAGACACGGCTACAACGGGGGATCTGTTTGGTACTTTAAGCAAACAACTTCACAGACATGTTTTGTATCGGTATATAGGTCCTATATATATATAGGTCCTATATATAGGTCCACTTTAAGTATACTTTGAAGATACTTGTAGTATTTCCACTTCTACTCCACTTTATGTAAATAACACTGATAGAGCCATTTCACATACAAACTAATGATAGTTTATGTACATTTAACTGATAATACTTTTGTAAAGGATCTGAGTACTTCTTCCATCACTGGTGGTCCCTCTGTAAGCAAGTCCAAAAATCTAGCAAAGAGGGAATATATTGGTGGCATGTCCCTTTGGTTTCCGCCCAGGCTCCACTGAACAACAAACTGTTCGTCTCATCTCTGTGGCTTATTAACCGAGCCCCACCCTGACATGTGCACACGAGAGGTCAGCAGGAGGAAGACAAATGAGAGAGGAGGGGTGTGTGTGTGTATGCGTGTGTGTGTATTCATGCATGTGTGCATTTGACTATATAAAGGAAGTGCAGGCCAGAAGCTCCTGACCCCAGTCGCTCACAGCCCATAAGTATGAGCACACATCGACTTTTCCTTCATTCTGCTTCCATAACAGGGGTCCTCTCCGACTCAGGGCTGAGGCTTGAAGGGGAGGGGTGTGTGTGTGTATGTGTGTATGTTAGGGACTCCAGTTACAGGAGTTGTGCAATGTTTGGACCCCTCAACTGGAGACCAATGGGAACTGACCTCCCTGCCCTCTCCCAATTTATCTGCTCCTCCTCTCTTCTGGTCTCTTCTCTTTTATTCTCTTCGGTCCTGTATTTTATTACAGCAGTAACTTATGCAATTTTAATGAGATAAAGGGAAAACTATCACGACTCTCCGGCTGAGAACAGGTATCTTCATAGAGAGATATTTCAAATTGGGACCCTCATTTTTTTTTAAAGTAATAATATCAACCTTGTCAAGTCAGTGTAAACTTTCAAAGATTAAAAATACTATCCTTTCACTTTGTTATTGCCCTCTATACTGGTTATCTTTGCAATAAAACATAATTCAAATGATCAGGAATAACATATTATATTTGTATTTTCATGTTTTACATTTTGATAAAAAACATCTTGTAATTTGCAGATTAAATTCTGTACTTTGATAAACTATTAAAAAGTATTATTTACATAAGCCCTAGCTGTGTCCCTGATATCTGCCTCGTGACGACTGCCTTCAATTCCTCATAGAAACATACCAAACATAATAATAATAATAATAATAATGGGTTCCATTTATAAAGCACTTCATATTAGAATTCAAATCCCGAAGTGCTACAAGTAGTGAGCATGAACAGTATAAATAAACATTACACAACACGGTAGAATTAATACAAAAGCAATACAAAAAAAAGATGGTGAGGGGTTGCTGCTGTCACCTCCATCGCCTCCAATGTAAACAACACAAAGGCTGAAGCACTCTATCCAATAAAAGCCCAAAATGTCCAGGAAACACATTATTGACTTAACAGCTCCAAAAACGCTGACACGTCGAAACCTTTATCGGGATGAATGGGGCGCCGTGTTGCAGCAGCATCACCGAGGACTGAACATCTTCAGGGGCAGCAGGTCATTTATTTTCTTAAGCCACACCTCAGATATTTGACTTGGGAAAGGCTCCCATCTTATTCCTTAATGTATCTCTCCTTGTGCCATACAATCCATTGAGATGAATATCCTTCCACTACGACTGAATTCACGCTTTCAATCGCTTTGAAACGGAAAGTTAGACGTTGGATTCTGCTGCTGCAAAGATAAATAACAATACTTTTAAATAATCTCACAGAAGTAGATCAAATCTGGAGCCAAACATTTATCTTCATCTGCATTTCTGATGGAAACACTGAAAGGTGTGTGTGTGTCAATGTGTGTGTTTCTTCCACAGGGTTTTTTGGAACTGTTTTAGGAAATTGCTGCGTGAGCGTTCATGGGTGTGGGCACAACGAGACATGAACCACGTACGTATGTGCATGTGTGTGTGTGAATGGAGTGAGGCTGAGTGGGGCAATCCCCCCCTCCCCCCACCCCAAATACACACACACACACACACACACACACACACACACACACACACACACACACACACACACACACGCACACACACAGGGCCGGGGGTGTTGGAGAGGCAGCAGTGACAGAGAGGAGAGCTCTGACCCAGATAGTCTCTGTCCCACCCTCTCTCTCTCACACACTGAAAGAAATAAGCTCAGTGAGAGTTTTCATTTCCAATGAGTCTTCATATAATTATAGATTTAAATCAGCTGGTTATGGGTTTGATTATTCTATAATTGTCTGTCAGAAAATATTGTGGACACAAATCTGGCGATATAATATGTATGATGACACAGGGGCTCAATATATATATATATATATATATAATATACGGTAGATACTGTAAGCAAGGTGATACGTATTGCAATGTTTCTAAATCAGATTTCTGGAAATATGTAACAAAGAACACGCCATCATAAGCATTCAATCTGAGTAAAACATGTAGACTTTTTGGTGCATATAAGGGCAATAGGTTCTGCACAGAACAGATAATGTGTTTTGAGAATCGATACAGAACCACTAAACTTTATATTACGGTACTTTAGCGTTTAAGTGTTTAAGCGTTTAAGCGTGACGTGCCCGGCCCGTTTTTGGTTGTGTTTCCACTTGGGGTAGTTCCGGCTAGCGGGTACTATTTCACAGTTTTCCGGCTCTCCAAAATCGAGGTTCTTTCTGGGCCAACAACCGGGCTGAGTATGCTGAACTAGAGAGAGAATCGCTGGCAACTACAACACAATGAACATGTTTGACCGTGATTTAATTGTAATACACGTTTCTAAATGATGCTGAATTAACAACATACTGATACCGGTTAGTAAAAACCATGAATTCATGCTTTGAGTCTGCAGACAGACGGCAGGCGAAGAACCTTTTAAAATGCGTGTTTTCTGAATGGAGATCGGCTAAGCTAACGCAGTATATGCTCCGACCGTCCACACTCACAACAATGGCCTACAGACATAAATAAACCAGCGACTGTATCCTCCATGACACAGGCAGTCTGTGGTTTGTACTTGTTTAACTTCTGTCTAGTTTCTGTGCTAACAGCTAACGACTGATGTTGGTTTTGTGTTTCGCATTGAAGATGACGTCACGGCTCCGCCTACACTGCGTTACTATAGTTACTGCCCCAGTTCCTAAACTGTAATGGAAACGCAGCAGAAAGTGAGCCTGGCCTAACGAGGCCTAACCTTTATTTGTATCAGTGTATTCCTTTTATGTCTGAATACCCTTTATGTTTGGACAGCTCTCCTCCTGTCAGGTCTCCATCTCTTCCGTCTTTCTACTGCCATCTACTTTTCTGAGATTAAAGTATTTGAATGCATGGTCCTTGTTGAAATAAATACATAATAATAACGTTCACTGACCCACGACAGAACAAAGCAAAACAACAAAAGATAGTTACATGTTTCTGTTAAATCGCTCAATGGACGATCCACATGCAGATGTATTGTTTTATTCTAGATCATATTTCAAAGATAGTTGCAAGGGTTTGAATCCCAGAGCAGGACACAGACAGTGAATGCCCCCCCCCGTCCACAGTAACAGACTGCTTGTTGTGAGCGGGTGTGAATGTGTGGCCCGTGAGAGGATGAAGCGTGTGTTCGAGTGTTCAGTTCACGCTCAGTGAGTCTCAGTGAGTACAACTTCATTTTCCAAAGGAATTGGACTTGATCGGCCTGTTTGAGGCTCAGAGAAAGATCCTCTAGTGCAGTCCTTCTCAAAGTGTGGTCCGCGGACCACTGGTGGTCCGTGAGCGCCCCCTAGTGGCCCGTCAGTATATTGGTAACATTTCACATTTGAAATTAATTAATCAATTTAAGTTTTCCGCACTCTCGCGGGAATATCTCCGCAATGGAGCAAGGTTAAGTTCCACTTTTGATTGCATGATATAGCCCAGCGCAACACCTTCATTACACTTGCTGCCACTTGTTTGTACCATTTTCAGGCGATGTGTAATCTGTTCTAGAAAAACGATATGTTTTTTGATATTTGTGGAGTTAGGTGGTCCGCGAGTGTTTTTTTATTGGTTAAGTGGTCCTTGGTGTGAAGAAGTTTGAGAAACACTGCTCTAGTGGATGGCTGCAGAACAACACAACAATAGTTTCAACTACACACAGGGAACTGTATTCAACTTGTGTGCATTTGAGGCAGCACTAAAATACACTCTGCAGTCGGTGTGAACACCTGAAGAGCTCTAGCTTCTTTCATTCAACCACTCAAGGAATTATTAAGGACTTCTTGTCATTGTTTGCGATGTCAAGAGTACTAATTCAAACTGTATAAATAGTTAATATATAACATGAATGAAATCTGTTTTCCCATGTAGTGTTTGACTGCAGGACTTAAAGCATTACAGTTCTGAGATTCAGAATCAGAATAATTGGAACACGTATATGTCAAGTCAAATGTAAAACCTTTTAAGACCTTTTTTAAAACCCTTTCCATACGTTTTAAGACCTCATCGTCACTTCGAATTTCAACCGGTTACAATGGCGACACACTTTACCTCACATTTACTACAGTATTGATTGTCCTTCCTCCTCATCTTCCAACCATTTGCGGGAATTTTTGGATCTATAAGTATTTTTTGAATTTACAGTATTTTTGGAACTGTAAGTATATTTAAATTGATTGATACACTTTTAATACTTGTTAAGACCCCGCGGACACCCATTTGGAAGAACATATTGAGTTTGTGGCAGTTTCTCCGTTTTGGAATGGAAAAAATATAGAAATAAATATGTATAGGTTAAAATAAAAACATTCATACAATATAAAATCGTTATAGTTATATAAATATAGCAAGATAATAAATATATAATATCAAACTAAATAAAATAGAGATATTTTAAATAGAAAGCAAAATAAAATATATATGTCAAACTTAAAGTGGACCTATCATGCTATATTTGAATAATATATTGTAGGGCCATACCTATATAAAACATGTCTGACACGTTTTATTTTCAAAATACCAAACAGATCATGCATTTTAGCCATGCCTCATTTCGCTCTATTTGCTCTTTTCCAGCCCTGTCTTCACAAGGGCTGATTCTGTGGCAAATGAGCTACAGCTGACCACGCCCCCCTGCAAAGGAGGGGGGTGAGGCACGAGCGTCATGTTACCATGCTGTTACCATGCTGTTACCATGCTGTTACCATGCTGTTACCATGCTGTTACCATGTTGTTACCATGCTGTTACCATGCTGTTACCATGCCACGGCAACCTCTCATTCCCCTGATAGGTGGAGAGTTGCCCATATAGGCGGAGCACCCCGTTTCTGACGTCAGAACAATTTCAAATCTGTATCGGTCTGTACCAGATCCGTTGCAGCCCCATTTTTAGAGATTTGGGTACGGAGGAAAAGAGAGGGTTGTGTTTTCTGACACTTGGTGAGTTCCCTGACGCACCGGGGACACATCTTCATGTATAAAAGACGTACACAAGTGCATTTTGCATGATAGGTCCCCTTTAATGTAAAATAAAATAGAATAAAACAATGTCATGAGCCGCGTTCACACTGCGGTACTTTTCCCACAAAGGTTCAACAGAACTTAGTTCATGAGAACTCTTTAGTTCTCATGAACTAAGTACAGATCACGTTCACACCAGAATAAGTCCCTGGGGGAGGATTAGGCAAATGAAGCCGCTGACGTCACTTCTTCTTCTTCTGCTTTGGGTTTACTGGCAGGCCGCAAACCACTTCACGGCGTATACTGCCACCCGGAGTCCCCGGTCGGAAGTCCCCGGAGTTGGGGAAGGCTTCAGTAGAAGCTGCTGGGACTCCCAGCAGCTTCTACTGAAGCCTTCCGAGTAAATCGCCAGAACGCCGACACCTCCTCATCTCCACCGCTCCCATGTTTTATTTTGTGTTGCCATAAGTTAGTCTCTCTGCGTTTCTGCGCTGGGCTAATGCTAATGCTAATAATGCTAATGCGAGGATAATAAAATGGCGGCTTCACAAAACTTTTTGGGAGTTTTACGGGGCGTGGTTTGCAATCCGCCCAGCCAATCAGGAATATAGCTCTTTTCTCAAAAAAGAGCCGCTCGAAAGTCCCTGCTCTCTAGCAGAGACTTTCGAGCGGGTAAAAAGGTTCGCATGAACTAATTTTAGTACCGGCTCTTTTTGGTGTGAACGCGATCATGAACTAAGTTCGAATGAACCTTTGTGGGAAAAGTACCGCAGTGTGAACGCGGCTGTGGACACAAGAAGTAATCGTCAAAATATCCAATTAAAAATGTAATAAAACATTGAATAAGAATACTTACAAAGAGAGGTTTAACTGCACATTGTACTACAAATATAGCATGTTTATAACAATATATACAGTGGTATATGAGCTTTAATAAGCTGTTAATGCTGCACTGCACAGTATATTACTTCCAATCCCAAACAGGCAGCATCGCCATTAGACTGTTGACTAGTAGTGGTCAGAATCAGAGAAAGTAATCCTCGGGTCAGAGAGAGAAACTGTCCTCTGTCTGTCTGTCTGTCTGTCTCTCTGTCTCTCTAGCCGCGTTCACACTGCGGTACTTTTCCCACAAAGGTTCATGCGAACTTAGTTCATGATCGCGTTCACACCAAAAAGAGCCGGAACTAAAAGTAGTTCATGCGAACCTTTTTACCCCCTCGAAAGTCTCTGCTGGAGAGCAGGGACTTTCGAACGGCTCTTTTTTGAGAAAAGAGCTATATTCCTGATTGGCTGGCGGATTGCAAACCACGCCCCGTAACACTCCCAAAAAGTTTTGTGAAGCTGCCATTTTATTATCCACGCATTAGCATTATTAGCATTAGCATTAGCCCAGCGCAGAAACGCAGAGAGACTAACTTATGGCAACACAAAATAAAACATGGGAGCGGTGGAGATGAGGAGGTGTCGGCGTTCTGGCGATTTACTCGGAAGGCTTCAGTAGAAGCTGCTGGGACTCCCAGCAGCTTCTACTGAAGCCTTCCCCAACTCCGGGGACTTCCGGCCGGGGACTTTGGGCGGCAGTATACGCCGTGAAGTGGTTTACGGCCTGCCAGTAAACCCAAAGCAGAAGAAGAAGAAGAAGTGACGTCAGCGGCTCATTTGCCTAATCCTCCCCCAGGGACTTATTCTGGTGTGAACGCGATCTGTACTTAGTTCATGAGAACTAAAGAGTTTGCATGAACTAAGTTCGCATGAACCTTTGTGGGAAAAGTACTGCGGTGTGAACGCGGCTAAAGTCTCTCTCTCTCTCCCCCTCCCCTCCTCCCCCACCCTCACTTTATGTAGTGGGATCAGAGGCAGGGTCACACCCACCCCACCCTTTTTATTCCTGGAACTTCACAGTGGGACCCCTGCTCTCCTCTCTTTCACACGCACACACGCACACACACACACACACACACACACACACACACACACACACACACACGCACACACATACCATGAATACATCACTTCAGGGGACATTACATTGACTTACATGCATTTCCTGGAGACTTATCCTAACCTTAACCATAACCAACACATGTCTAACCCTTACCCTTAACCTTAACCTTAACGCTTAACCTAACCAAGCCTTCATCCTAAAATTAATGATCCCCCTTATGGGGACCTCCAATTTGTCCCCATAATGGAGGCGAGTCCCCACACGTGACTATGTAAACAGATTTAGGTCCCCACAAGTATAGTAATGCTAGGACACACACATAAACACACACACACACACACACACACACACACACACTGCCTTTTTGCTAGCAGATGTGGATCAAGTTGGATTTGCAAGAGCTTCTCAGTGTTTGCTTCTTTCTGTTTCCTGGGTGTGGTTTTTTATCCGTCAGAAAGTTCAGACAACTTAACATTTGAATGTGATGTGTTTTTCCCGTGATCTACTGCTTACATATCTCCGTCTGAACTCCACCTAGCGTGAGCTCCACATTAGATCTAAACAAACGCTGAGGAATTATTCCCAAATCCTCTTGGATCCAGGTCTGCCGACAGCACTGTATTCCTCCGATACAGAAATATGTAGAGCAGATTTATTCTGGACTATGTAAACAAGATACTCAACGTGTCGAAAAGTCTTTATTAGGTTTCTGAATCTAAGATGTGTGTGGGATAAGATCAAACATGGAGAATATCAAACTCCTGACCGGCTGCAGGTTTGACAGCCTGTAAAAAGTTTGCAGCTTCTTCAAAGCCGCTGCTGGAGTTGTGCCCTTGATCTGTGCCGTTTTCTTCCAGCAGACAAAAACAAATCCTCCCTCCTGAAGACTGTCTGACTCACCTAAAAATGTCAACAATGACGCTCTCCCGACTAAAGGAAGCGCTTCGTATCTTGCCTAACTGTCAAACTCAAAGTCTGATTCATTTCTACATTTGCAAAAACTCCAGCAGAGGCTCTATTAAGCTTGTCGGTGTTTCCCTTTGCCGTAGTGCGGTATAGGTTTGTGTGAATGTAAATTATATGCAAAGACTAAAATCTCTGTGTTCCCTCCAGCGGGCGTTTCTAATTGTCTCCAATGAGTACATTTACATCTTGATGAGACATTAACATTAGGTGATGAGGATGTCTGATCGGTGATGGGAAGCCATTTCTATTCATGCCACCTCCTCAGGACTGAGAGTGCAGGTTCAACACGAAAGGCAGAGAAAAGAAGCCAGAGGAAAACATGCTAATGAGAACAGTTTGGTAACCAATCCCCTAAAAACTGATTTCAGAAGAATAAGACCAGATCTACCCACCTTGGGACCCGTCATCGTTTGTGGGGTCCGTTTCCGCGGTTACGTTACGGCCACGAACCGGCTATACGAAAGAGAAAAGTAGCAGATACAACCCGTTTCGTTCTCGTGTAAACGCCGCCTAAGAGAAGGAACATGTTGCAGGAGGTTCAGAGTTGTTTTCTGCACATCCTGTTCAGTTCTTGGAATCCACAGACTTCAACATGTTTCACGGCAGCTAACATTTGCATACAGCCACATATGTTACGGGAGTGCTGCATACGTTTCCCGTACTGTCACTCAGTGATGTCAAAAGTACTTAAAGGACCCATGTCATGCTTTTCCGGGTATCACAAGTTACCCCTTGTGTGATATGAAGGTTGTTCTGCATGTAAACGGTCTGCAGAGTCACACACCCTCAAAGTGCACTCTGTAGCGAGTACAACTCTAACACAGAGAAGACCTGTCTTGGACCAATCCGCGGAGCCCCTCCCACACCAGGACCCCTTGGCTATAACTAACAGGGAGTCCCATTGACTTGCATAGAGCTCCCTGGTTGGTAACAGACGGGTTGGGATGGCGGAGAAATGCTCTCCGCAGACCCGTTCTCACAGCGCTATAAACCTTCTTCTTTCTCAATATCAAGCCACACTTATTGATTTTACTTCGGCTGTGAGTGTGTGTGTGCTCAGGATGAGTTTCGCCGTGTCTGGCTGTATCGCCGACCCGGAAACCTGTCCACTCCTCGCAGCAACGAGCCTCACAACGAGCCGACCAATCAGAGCACAGGGAGAGGGGGGGGGCAGGAGCTCCAACAAGCCGGTTAGGACAGAGAGTGAATACACAGACTACACAGAGATGCTGTGAGAAACCAATGTGAGTTTGGAACATTGCACAATTTAAATGTATTCTAGTCGACCTCAACAATGGAAACATGATCAGTAGAAATGGCCATGACGTGGGACCTTTAAGTAAAAGTAACATTTTTAAATATTCTGGTTCAAGTTAATGTCCAGCATTCAATGTCTTACTTAAGTACAAAAGTATGAGCATGAAAACATACTCAAAGTACCAAAAGTAAAGAAAATTGTTATTGAAAATGGCCAATCATATAATGTGTATATTAAGGGTTATTGATGCGTATTAAGGGCGACTGTGGCTGCGAGGGAGTGCGGTCGTCTTTCAACCAGAAGGTTGTGGGTTCGATCCCAGCCGATGCAGTTAACATGTCGATGTATCCTTGGGCGAGATACGTGTGTGAATGTTAGGTCCTAGAGCAAGTGGTATGTAAAGTGCTTTGAGGGGTCGTAAAGACTGGATAAAGCGTTATCTAAGTACAGTCCATTTATGTGTTCATCACAAAGAAGGATCTAATTTGACTTTATAAACTGCTGCTGGATATCTTAACCAATAATTCCACCAGCAAATGTGTATTTATTAGTGATTTATATTTTGTTTTAGTTCACAATCTGTATCTGTAAAGTTACTGAAGTACAGTTTGAGTAAACTTGATCACAGTAGACGACTGGTCTCTCGATACACATCATCTTCACTCTGTATACAGGAAGCTGATTTCATGCATTTGATGTAAAGTAAAAGTAGTACAGGAAAGCCACACCTTGCCAGACTTAATTTATGACCATTTCAAATCAACTGTGGTTGGAATTCATCTTGGTGTGTAAATAAAATAAATCAATAGATTCACTATCTTTCGCTGCAATGCATTGTGGTCCGTGTTCTGCTCCTGTTGTCATAGAAATGGGATGTAGGTCTGGTCTCAGAATAATGGCACATTTCCTCAGCCTGATGTTACGCTCATTTGCTCAGATAGCAACATCTGCTCTTCAATTCATTTGTAGCTATTGTTGTTTGTTGTTGTTCCTGCAAGAGGCCACACAACGAGGACATAGAAAGTAAATTAGGGGAGGGGATACTCTGATATATTTAAGGGGGGTTGTTTGTAATTTGAGACCACGAGTGCCGGTTGGGGGGAAGGTGTGGCATGGAGCTGCTTTTACCTTTGTTTAGAGACACAGAGGGGGCTCTGTCCCACCACAATGGGGCTGAGAGACCAGCATGTGTCCTCTGGTCGTGTGTGTGTGTGTGTGTGTGTGTGTGTGTGTGTGTGTGTGTGTGCATGTGGGAGGGGTGGAGTTGCAGCCACACCCATACTGATTGGCTGAGGCCACACCTCACTGTGGAATCCATTGCTGGCTCACATGTAGGCCGGCATCAGTCTCTCTGAAGAGGATAGAGAGCGCAGTCAGAACATGGATTAAAGCTCTCGTTCGAGTCCCTGGATTTAACCTCAAGGCTTCTCTCAGCACTGGATTTGATACACAGAAGGAACATCAGCTTTGTGATTATGTTGATCACCAAAGTCTGGAGTACAGTAAGTCATTTGTTTATTTTGCCACACTGGAGGAACTCTGGATGCCTTAAAACCTGAATGGCCCTCTAAGGCCAATTCAATGGTCCTGGTTTGTCTTGTTTCCTGTTGAGAAGCCGTTTGATGTTGGTGTTGACTTCATTACCTTCAAGTTGTAAATGTGGAAACAACATGGACGCTACAAAGGAGATATGTGGTCCCTATGGCTCAGAGTGCTTTGATATCCGCCTACTTAGGTGTGGTTCAAGGGAGTTTTCAAACTTAGATTTGTCTGTGGATGCAACACAAATAATCTGCCTGGCAATGTAAACGAAAGGTAGACATAGTGTGTGTATTGGAGGAGTAGTATACTGAATGCTAAAGGTACTCTTTAATTGAATAATGTACACAATCTGACATCTGATTTGGAATTAATTCCCAGAGGCAGTGGTAGCAACGGTGTTTACTGTGTCTCAGACAGGAAGTACTTTTGTATCTTCACTGTGAGAAAGACAGAAACGCTGTGAAGACATTTCACCATCACTTCCTGTCTATATCTGGCTCACACAGGAAGTCATGATCAGTACTGGATTGCTCAGTGTCACGTTGTGCTTCAGTGTGATTTAGAGTGGTTTAGACACACATCCAGATGTTTCTGCTGGTGTTTGTCAGTTTCACAACATCAGCACTTAGACGTCAGAGTCACTAAACTCAGAGGAAGTGCACATCTCACAGTCAGGTTTCCACATTTCTGAAAAGAAAGCTTCCACTGAAACGCTGCCTGTAACCACATTCCCATCAGCAACAGCTGAGCTTCAAGGGGAGGAAAACAAATCAGAAGGGAAGTCATCTGTTTTACAACTTCCACAAGACCAGAGCAGCAGTATTTAACTGTGGGTCACGACCCCCGGTGTCAGCCTGTCTGCCGAGGAGAACACAAGAAGACATATCTCAAGTGTAAGCGATATTGCTTCCTACCCCTCCTTTTGTCTCTGTGTCGTCCCCCCCCCTTACTTTGGTGTTTGCGGTCAACGTTTTAACTGCTATTACATTAACACAACAACCATTAATCATCACCACATCTCATGTAACCCCCTTTCAAACTGTATTGTATCAGAGTACTGGTACACATGAAGAACTGCAGTACATATACAAAGAACAGACACTGAACGTGTATTGCTGTGCCAGGTGTGATCCATGTGGGGGGATGGGCACATAAGAGTGGGAACACACACATCTAGTGTGTGTGTGCGTGTGTGTTTTATCTGATCCGGATGGTTACTAATTCCTTTTCTTTATGGCGGTCATGTTTGACCGGGAACACCATGGTGTTACAAAGTCAATGAAAGTGGTGATCAGCCATTGTATATGTTCAAATGTCTCCGGTGAAGGATATCACGAAGCCTGAATGCAATCGAATGTCAAACTAAAAAGTTCTGATTGATGAAAGTAGTAAATCGGTCAGATTTGACCCGAAGACAACAGGAGGGTTAAAAAAAAATGTAGTCAAAATATGGAAATTACACCGTCGTTGAAGTAATTCTGCAGCGTCACATTTCCTCGATAAGCCACATATTCAAGTTGAACAGACGTCTTAAACGGAAGATTTGGTTTTCAGATCATCTGTTGGCTCTCCAGAAAGCTTGCTCTTCTTCACATGATACCTTCTGTCGTTGATCATAATGCTGGTCCTTTTTTACAAACTCTATTCATAGTACCGAATATGTTCCCACGGCTAGAATCACCGCCTGATGACAATCTGTTTCAAAACCACGGGCAGATTGAAACTGTGTGGATTTTTTAAAAATAATTCTCACTTCATTTGGATTCCTTTGATCCAACAACTGTAATAATTGTTCTTATATTTTGCCTGAAAAGGAAACACTGTTCTGTTCTCAGTGTTCTGTGGAAGTGCAGAGACCCAAGTATCTAATATATTGTCAGTGTAAAGCACGCATTGATTCTTTGTGATAGAAATAATGGACATTGTTAACAATTCATTTAGCAATTTGCTAATTCTAAGACATAATCTTACATTGAATTTGGTCTGAAAAAGGAAGTGGACATGGAGGGAAAATGGAGACAGAAAAGGCAGAGAAGGGGTGTGTGCATTTCTAGAAGTGTGTGTGTGTGTGTTGAGTCCCTCTGCCTCGGCACTCCCCACCTCTCTCTCTCGCTCTTCATGCATGCGTGTGTGTGTGTGTGTCTCTCGCTCGGCTTCCAGAGAAGGGTGTGTCCGCCTGCCTGCACTGAAAGGGAGGGAGGGGTCAGTTCACGGCTACTCCTCCCTGCTCTCCCTCTCGCTCTCTGTTATTTCTCCCTCGCTCTCATTCCCTCACTGGCAGCCTCAGGATTAGGCCTTTTGTCTCTCTGTGCTTTTCATTTTCTATCTTTTTTAAAAGCAGAATGTGTGTGTGTGTTTGTACCCCCCTCTCCTGGCAGATTTTTGAGAAGAAGGCTTTTCATTTAGCCATCTTTTAGCACAGAGGTAATGCTTGTAGACCAAACTAGCATTTCCTACCTCTCCTACCTGTCTTCCTCCTCACATTTTCTTTCTTCTTCTCCCCCTGGCCCACTTTACTCCTCATTCCTTCTTCAAACCCTTCAGCAAATCCCCTCCTTTCACCCTCTCCCCTGGCCTGGAAGTTTGTTCACATTGTTCTCACCCTTCCTTCCCCTGTGTTTCTCTGCCATGTTTTCCCCAACCCCCTCCTCAACCTTCTCCTTCCTCTGCCGATCATGGACCCCTCTCACCTTGTTTCTTCTTCTCCTCCTCTAGTGCCAGTCAACTCCTAAGCAGAAGAAGAGTGCCGCCGGCGGCCAGAGGAAGCAGAGGAGCTCGAGGAGCAACCTGAAGAAACAACAACCACCGCCATCAGCATCACCACCGCCACCGGAGGAGGAGGACAAGCAGGAGGAAGAGGAGGAGCCGGCCACCAGGCCTCGGCCGCAAAAGGAGGAAGAGGAGGAAGAGGAAGTGGCGACACGCTCTGTGAAGGAGGAAGAGGAGGAGGAAGTGGCGACACGCTCTGTGAAGGCGGAGGAGGACGAGGTGGCAGTCATGCCCTCGGTACAGATCAAACCAGAGCCGGAGGAGATGGAGTGCACGGTGAGGAGGGGAGGGATGTGATTGGCTGATAGATTAAAGGAGGGTGGACAGATAGATGGAGGAGGGTGTGGCTGATAAGACATGTGTGACCATGTCAGGTTAAACACTGGACACTGGAGGAGGATTTATTTATGTGTGAGTGATGAAGCAGCAGGATGATAAAATGCGATACAGGAAGTCCAGTCTGAGTGACAGACGTGTTTGATGCTTTTACTCTGCCCCACAGTCACATCCGTTCAGATATACTTTATTGATTCCAAATTGGGACTTGTTTGGTCACAGCAGCGTGTGAACAAGGCATTGCACATGAATACAAATAGAAAACACAAAAAATACGCATCAAAATAGATATATACTTTATTTAGATGCATTATTTGGCCACAGACTGTCAATGTACAATTATTTCAACATTTCTTAAATAAATCTCTTAAATATCAGTCTATTAAGTGACAGAAACACAGTGTACTATATACCGTACTTTTCGGACTATAAGCCGCAACTTTTTCCCCCATTTGTTTGTACAGCTAATGGCCACTAGGGAACCTCCTACATCTATGGATTTTACAGGTAAAATTAACCACCTTTAACACTACGGGCTCTAGGACCGGTCCGCGCCCGCCTCCTTTAAGCGGCGGGCTCCAGCAGGAAAAGCTGGAGGCCAGAAAAGAGTGAGACAGGTAGCGCGCCAAAGTAAAAGTGGAACCGAGAGACAGAACGAGAGCGAGACAGACAGACAATGTAGCTGCTGCTTTATAGTCCGAACAGTACGGTACATTAAAATGTTGTGCACAGCAGCTTTTAGTTAAAGTAAAAGACTTCCTGTGAGGTAGTGTATGCAGGCTACAACACAAGGAAATAAACATCAATAGAAAATATATAAACATGTCAATAGTGAAGGTTATATATCTATTGAGTACGTCTTTATCGAATACACAACGTAAAGATACAGGATAAGTTAGGAAACACTGAGGAATGTGCACCTCATTAAACAATGTGAAATTGCATCGGGTTATATTTCGTTATGTCGGATGAGCCCTTTAGCTGCAGTTCATTTGAATGAGGCGGGCTTTTCCCCGTGCAGCGCTGTGCGTGGGAACACAGCCAGACTATGATCTGCCACAGATCAGCTTTAAGTCGCTTAAGATGTCTGATGAACCTCCACACCCTGACCGTCCATGATCAACACTTCTAGGCTTTAGAGAAGCATGAACACAGGTCTAGAAACTGCACATACCAGTGGCGGTACTGATTCACCATCAGCATCCCATTACAATGATATTTTAAACACATCTTCAGGTCTTTCACATTCACAGCAGCGGGTAAAACATAAGATATTCTGATGTACAGAACATACAGACACAGAGCTTGCAGGTTATCTTTAACTCTTGTGCAAATAGTACTCATATTTGACCTCATGCAACCCAGTGGAAATCACTTATTGCCATTAATTCCTACTTTGTTTAACTGTGCTCAAAATCACTCAATCAGAGAAGTTCAGACCGTAAATAAGTCTGAAAAGGGCCGAAAGACCGGGGTTTCTTCCTGACAATCTCTGCTGAAATAATGTGTGCATTACGGCCTGGCATGATGAGCACAGTGTGCAGCTCTCCTCCTCGCTTAAGCCCCAAAGAAAAGGGCGTTGTCACATCTGATTGGCCGGGAGGGGGAATGCTAAGCTGCTCTCGATTCTTAATTAGCAGCAAACAGGTGATCTGAATCGGCTCCGATCAGCTCAGGGAACATGACGACGTTCAGCTGAAATGAATACAGAGGGAAATGCCTGCTGAGATGGAAGCATTGCTATACTAAAGATATCAACAGTGACCTCTTTTCCGTCTTTTAAATGTAAAAGATTCTCAAACTTGATCGTAGAATGTGAGTTGGGGATTAACGGAGACTAAATACAGAGCAAATATCCCATACATTTGTTCTTTCAGAGCGCGGAAAGGAAATTGTCAAGCTATATACCATCGGTTGTTTTTTGGGGGTTGATATGAATGAGTGTGGTAAATAGGCAGAAAACAAGCTTCTCATATCAACGGCAGACTGATCACATTTAAGAAATCCAAATAATATTATATCAGACTTGATGCTATTTGCAAACACCGTTTCGTTGTCGATACAAATGATATGATATTGTGAGGAAACCTGTGATTTACAGACTTCTTTGCATTGTCCAGTTAATTATTTCCCCCATTAATAATCTATAAAATGTGGGGAAATAATGAAAAATGGATGCCGCAGTTTCCCGGAGCCAAGAGGCGCGTTCACACCGGAGTACTTTTCCCATTTTCACACCAAAAAGAGAACTTAGTTACGAGTACTTGTACCCCCATGTTTAGTGCCTGCTCGAGAGGTGGGACTATCCTGGGGAGAAAAAAGTAGCAATTTCGATTGGGCGGGCGAATTGCAAACCACGCCCCGTAAAAGTTTTGTGAAGCCGCCATTGTATTTGCTGGCATTAGCATTATTAGCATTAGCCCCGCGCACCAACGCAGAGAGACTAACTCATGGCAACACCCAAAAAAACATGGGAGCGGTGGAGATGAGGAGGTGTCAGCGTTCTGGCGATTTACTCAGTATCCACCGTGAAGTGGGTTTGCAGCCTGCCAGTAAACCCAAAGCAGCAGAAGAAGAAGTGACGTCAGCGGCTTCATTTGCCCAATCCTCCCCCAGGGACTTATCCGGTGTGAACGCGATCTGTACTTAGTGCCATGGGGGCAAGTACGGCAAAGTACTTGGTGTGAAAGCGGCTAAGATAATAATGGCTAGTTTGCTTGATAAATGATCAATCCATTAGACCCAATTTGAAGCTTGTTCAATGGACAGACCAGTATTACATAGCTGGAATGTGAAGGAGAGCCTTTGAGCAAAGCAAAACCCCTTCCAACTCCAGCTCGCTAAAAGCAATGGATGAAATAAATGGATGAAACGTGAACAAAGCTTTTTTTCAGGGTTAAGATCATGTGGAGTCTTTTCTTGGAAAGTGAGGAAGCAGGAGGCACAGGTTGTCCTGACGATGGCTGGAGATGATAAATGGATGCATGAAAAACGTACAAAGTGATAAAAACACACTTTACAAATGTAATTGCAGCGTGTTGACATTTGCAGTTGAGCATTAGCAGCAGCAGAGATGACCTGTTGTTTGTTTGAATCCCGAGTGACTCTCAGGCAGAGCATCATGAGGACGAGCTGTGTGAAAGGAGGGGTGAGGCGGGTCAGAGGTCACAGCAGAGCCCTGACACCGTGCGAATCATGTAGAGGAGATAAGAACCTCCCCAACAACCCTTTATTTCTCATTTATCAAACCTTCATTCACATGACTTTATTCTTATGTTGGTGTGCAGATCACGTCTTTAAAGGTGACAAAATAACACTTTATATAAGTTATTAAGACTACACTGCTTATATAGACCCACTGTGTTAGTCGACGTCGATATGTTATATGTGTTCGTCATATCTTAGCTGGTTATTTTGGCAGATTTACTCAAAATTGCAAATTTGCAGGTGCATTTTGGACATTCTTTTAGTTATCTCATTTTGCTTTAATATCTTAAATCTCATTGTGCCCCAACATTTTCCAGATCTATTTTAATACCTTGCATTTTATTGACCGGCACTTCTTTCTGCGGGAACTCTCCTGAAGTGCACCGAAGGACATTATTACATTACTGAATACTTCGTCTTGATAATGGCATAATGTGCATTTTGTTGTTACCTGATGTTTCCAATAATCACTGATGCTCATACCAGTACATTCATAACTTAGTCGTTGTTGTTGATTTGGGTTTGTCCATTTTTAAGAGGCCTGCAAGTCACATTGAAGATGATGGGAGGTTCCAGTCCTTTGTCTTAAATTATTACCTTTTTAATGTGGATTAGACGTATTAGAATTTCAAATAATCTATAATTAGACGTTGAAATTATCTTGTCTACCGCATGACTTCTGGCAAAATGATGGGACATAATTACTCGTACCAGCCCATATTTGTGTGTGTTTATCTTCCTGCCGGTTGCTGTTATGCATTGCGAGGGACACGATGATTATTGGTGATTATAATTCTGAATGAATGTAATCATAAGCAATACAAGATTTGGGAGTGTTTGTGTGTTGGATGGCAGGCGTGTTGCTACACCTTTTTGACGTTTCTATAGCGTGAGTTTGACGGATGACCGGGAACTCCGGTTTAATTAGAGACAGATAAGGTTATAGAATAAAGAGAGTCAGAGGTAATGGCAAGACGAAGCCTGTCAGAGTCACATACTCGCAATGGCACCCATGTAAAACCCAGCCTACATACAGAGGAAAGGGTGTTGTCAGGCATGAAGAGAGAAATTGGCAGGAAGTGTAAAATAAAAAAAAGCAGAGCGGGAAGAGAAAGAGAAACAATTGGAAGCGAGGACACAGATAAGGGAAGAGTGTAGATGGGAGATAAGAGATTGAAGGGAAGGTGTGGACAGTTAGATAAGCAAAGGCTGCACGTGTTCTGCATTTGCTTCTCTTAGCAAGGAGATGCTAACAGAGGCTAGCTGCTAACATCGGTTTTCATCTGGAAATCTAAAAGGCTGTTTTGTTGAAACTGAAACGCCAGTGGGGAGATGTTTTCTTTTCTGTAGCTACACAATCAGTTGAAAAGGTTGAATATCGGGTTTTTAGGAGATTGACTTGGCCATGCGAACACACACATCAAATCGTGTTCCCGTTCTCCATGCTAATACTTTAGCATCTACTTTGTGGATTGTTTTCAAATGCATGGTTATGGTTGTGGTCAGACTCAGTCTCCAAGGTGTATATATAGCTGTTATCCATTGTTATCAATAGATTAGATATTCAGTTACGCTTTCTTTGCATCATATTCAGAGTTTTCATTTCAAGTGGTCAACCTTGAACAGCTGTGATTTTGGTTTGCTTTCATTTCATTGGTCAGAAAGTCTAAAAACAAAGACGTTCTGACCTTTTTAATGGCGTATTCCCACTACAGCGCGCTTTAAGCGTGCCGTGCGAGGCCCGTTTTTGTTTGCGTTTCCACTTGGCGTAGTTCCGGCTAGCGGGTACTATTTCACAGTTTTTCTGGCACCATAAAATCGAGGTTCTTAGCGGGCCAACGACCGGGCTGAGTCGGGCTGAGTATGCTAAACTAGAGAGAGAATCGCTGGCAAGGGTGCTACAACTACAACAAAATGAACATGTTTGACCGTGATTTAATTGTAATACACGTTTCAAAATTAAGCCGAAGTAACAACACACTGATACCGGTTAGTAAAACCATGAATTCATGCTTTGAGTCTGCAGACAGACGGCAGGCGAAACACCTTTTTAAAATGCGTGTTTTCTGAATGGAGATCGGCGAAGCTAACGTTGTATATGCTCCGACCGTCCACACTCACAACAACGGCCTACAGACATAAATAAAGCAGCGACTGTATTCTCCATGACACAGGCAGTCTGTGGTTTGTACTTGTTTAACTTTTGTCTAGTTTCTGAACAGATATGAGGAGCTGTGAGCTCTGAGGGCTAACGGCTAACAGCTGATGTTGGTTTTGTGGTTTTCATTGAAGATGACATCACAGCTCCGCCTACACTGCGTTACTATAGTTACTGCCCCAGCTACTAAACTGTAATGGAAACGCAGCATAAAGTGAGCCAGTCCTAACAAGGCCTAACTATACCGTACTAAGCCGAGCGAGGCCCTGCAGTGGAAATGCGCCATTAATGTGTTAACAACTTGGCATATTATCCTGGTTTCCCATATAATGCTAGCTTTACTTTATCACTCATTTCCTCAGCTGATGCTTCTTCTGTTTTTATTTTGCTGAGCAATTCTTTTAAGCTGCTCTTATCTAGGAAAACAGCAAAGTTGGCCCGTACCTGCCCAGGCTTGTGCGAAAGGTCACGATACACTGCCTGCTCAGTCATCATCTACGACAAATATCTTTCCCTGATCACAGCGTTCGTGCTTTTCTGAGGTTATAAATCTGCTCTCACCAGAGAGTCCAGTTCTACGGAAATCACACGTCGCCTCTGGCTCTTTGAAAGCTAGATTTGTGCTTCAGTACAACTAATTACACAGTACAAGCTTTAATAAAACAGTGATCAAGCTTTTCAGACGGGAAATACTCTGGGTCATTGCGCTCCAAAACATCTCTGCATACTTGTAAAATGGGTCATGCATAAATCACGAGAATAACCCTAACACACCCAATTGACCTAATCCAAGTACGTTTTCTCTTACTTACTTACTTACTCACAACAAAACCCGAACCAGCACCCCACGAATAAATTAACTTCTATCATGGCCGCACCGTTTTTTGGTTTCTTTTTACGTTTTTTTTCCAGTATTTTTAATAATCAAATGAGGTTTATTTGCCGTTATAATATATTAACATACTTTACATGCACCATGTGTTTAAAATGTTCAAAATGCACTGCTTGTTCATGCCCGTTAATGGAAATACTTCCCAACAGCCTTTAAAATTAAAACAATTATTGATATGCTGTCTTCACATGCTAAATGTATCGGGAGATGGGTTGGGTTTCTTTACGTTTCTTAAAGGTGGGGTAGGTAAGTTTCAGAAACCGGCTCGAGATACACTTGTTGTTATATTCCATGTAATGCTCTTAACATCCCGATAGCAATGAATATCTGAAGTGCTTTGACAACAAATCCATACAAAAATGTCATCTGTAGAAGCCGTGATACTGTACAAAGTACAACCAATCGATTGGATGGCCTACCTGCCTGTCAGCCTTCCATCGGGGCACAGACTTATCGCGTGCCCTCATTGGTCATGTTCGTGTGTGTTGGGGGAGGGGCTCTGAGAGGAAGTGGCAGATTTTCTCCGGTTGTGTATTTTCAAATTCTAGCGATCTCGAGTCGGTTTCTCAAACTTACCTACCCCACCTTTAAATATTTGCCCTGTTAAAATGTATTTTCCCTTATTTTATGCACGGGACCATATGTGCCGGCGTAGTGATTGTCAAGCCCCCTGAGGGAAATGCGTGCTATTGGGCTATATAGATCAAATTGAATGCCCTCATCCAATGCAAAATATATTCATTTGCTGCTTTGAAGGTTATTTGCCATGTTTCCATCCGATCCGGTTATTTATTTTTCATTGATCGTTTATTTAGCTGGACAGAAGACATAACTACCAATGTACAGAAAGTGTAACACCACGATGGAGTGTGAGGGCTGGGTCGTATAACTCGACCCCACAAACACCTGCTGAGAGAAAAATAAACTCCTGATGGCTATTTAAAAAAACATCTTGTATTTCAGTGAAAAAGCAGAATTCTCGCGAGGCAGCGAGGGGCTGGGGGGATGGGGCTCGTGAAGCCTTATGTGTGTGTGTTGTGGCACGGTGTGGTTTAGGTTAGTGAAGGGTGGGGGCTGGGTGGAGCACTATTGCGTAAGGCATCATTAAGCGGTGAGGGTGTGTGCGTGGACCACACCTCTGCGTCTGCCTCGCTCAGAGGGGAGTGGAGGAAGTAGATCCTCCTGGTTTTCGCTCCACTGGGAGACACTCGGACGCCTCACATCCTACTTACTGCTACCTCTGTCAACTCGGAGTCATTGTTTGCACTTCAGTTCTGTTTTGTTTGCGTCATCAAACACAATGCCACTGACAAGACAAAAGGAAAAGTAAAACAAAAGATGTATGCTGGTTCAACTGGAAAACAAGACTCATCTGTAGAAATAGGTGGAGCCTACATTTGAAAATAAACGGGTTTTACGTTTCCTGTTGTGTGTTATATAGGTTTTGGTGCATGTCAATGGTCTGCAAAGTTCAAATCCCCGTGTTGCTTCCAAGGAGTCTTTCTCCCACTCCCCCCTGCCTCAGACGCCTCCATACTCACCCCCTGCTATTGGCTAGCGTTCCCACACATTGTACGTGATAGGCTAAGGAACGGGACATCTCTAAGCGGTTGATCAGAGTCAGCTGACCAATCAGAGCAGACCGGGCTCTGGTTTCAGACAGAGGGTGAAAAGAGGTGCTGCAGCACAGGCAGTATGAGATAATGGAGTGTGTTTTGTCAAAGGCAAAAGAGCTTGACATGTTTGGTTCCCTGGCTAAAGTTGAAAGATACACACATGGCCACTGAGCAGTATGCTGTGAAGTGCCTTGCTCAAGGGCAGAGGGAAGTTGGTTGTTGTAAATGGACATTTGGTTTCATAAGTTAGGACGTCAGCACAAGGTCAAAGGTCATTTTGCAGACTTGTTAGACTTTTCAGCAACATGTACACTTCCTCTCTTTATTCACTATCTCTTCCTCTCGTTTCACACACACGCACACACACACACACACACGCGCACACACACATGCACGCACACACACGTACTCCCTCCCTCCCTCCCCTTCTCAATGGTTCTTCTTCTACTTTCAAACTCTTACTCTCGACTCTCTCTCGTTCTCTCTCGACCTAATGGGATATGTCGAGGGAGGCTCTGCTTCCGCTCGCCCGGTCGCCATGGCAACCACGGCTCTGGCGGGAGTTGTCGAAAAAGGCTGTGTAGCCTGACCCCTCCCCCCCTCCTCCTTCCTCACTCCTCCTCTTCCTCCTCCACCTTTCCAAACCAGCCTGCCACCCTGCCCCCTCCTCTCTCTCTCTTTCTAACCCACTGCTTCAGCCAAAGGCACACACACACACACGCACGCACGCACGCACGCACGCACACACACGCACACACTGAATACCTGCCAGCATAGCACAGTGAATAGCCCTGCCTGTAATCTCTCTCTCTCTTTCCCTCTCTGTCATATACACGCACACAAATACACAATGAGGCCCTGTGTGCTGGTGTGTGTGTGTGTGTCTGTCTGTCTGTCTGTCTGTGGGTGTGTTTGTGTGTGTGTGTCACTGATGTATGCACATAAACAAGTCAGTTGTCCTCCAGCAAACAGGAGCACTCATGCACAAAGACCGGACACAACACACACATGTACACACACTCTATTACTCTACTGTGTGTGTGTGTGTGTGTGTGTGTGTGTGTGTGTGTGTGTGTGTGTGTGTGTGTGTGTGTGTGTGTGTGTGTGTGTGTGTGTGTGTGTGTGTGTGTGTGTGTGTGTGTGTGTGTGTGTGTGTGTGTGTGTGTGTGTGTGTGTGTGTGTGTGGTGTGTGTGTGTGTGTGTGTGTGTGTGTGTGTGTGTGTGTGTGTGTGTGTGTGTGTGTGTGTGTGTGTGTGTGTGTGTGTGTGTGTGTGTGTGTGACCACGAGACATGAGAGGTTAGAGGGCTATTTGCTGTGCTTTTACCAGGAGGGCTTTGCTAGCATGAGTGTAAGTCTGTGTGTGTGTGTGTGTGTGGGGTTGAGCGTGTGTGTGTGGTTGAGCATTCAGTCCATTCAGAGGTCTGCACATTCACAATTTTGAGATGCAGGGAGAGAGAGAGAGAGAGAGATGTTTAGAGGATGCAGTGCAGATATTGGTCTGATGCAGCTCCCTCTGCTGGTGCAGGATGATGATGTCATTGTTGGCAGCCCACTTCCTTCCCAGAGTGCAGCTTCCTGGAAGTAAGAAACAGCAGCTCTGATTGGCATAGGAAGGTGGAGGAGGTGGTGACGCCTTGGATTTATGTTGGCCTGCATATTTCATTCCTTTATTGCATTGTGACTACATATCAGACGACCCTCACCTTTTAAACTATACGTAAAGAACTTCCTCATATATTTCTGGCATGATATATTTTGTAAACCATTTCCGATAAACTAGTTTTTGCGTTAACGGGCACTTCCATCACGAAGCACTTGCTTAGCAAAGCTCTGAAGAATCACAGGAGGTAGCCGTCATGCTTTGTGCAATGTAACGTCCCGTCCACACGGCAGCTTTTCAAACATCTTGAACATCTTGGAGCTGGGCGTGTCTGACAGCTTGGGGATTTTTTGCGAGCAACGCGACCAACAACCAATCACATGAATCTCCCGCCCCCGACATACAAAGCAAAAAACCCCGGGGATTTTATGCGAGCAATATATATATATATATAAACTCCCCAAACAGGCGAAAACCTACCAGTTTCCCCCACTGTCTCTGCCACCTCCCTCCATGCTGGTTCCTCCGGTTTGTATCCCGTTAATAGTTCTGGTCGTAAAGAACCGGGTGATTTGCTACCGTAACTTCTCGTTGGGAATATGAGGAAATGAACTGCGGTCTGGTTCTCCCAGCTTACACGCGATTTGATTGGCTAGCGCTTCTACTGTCAGATTTGCATAAACGTGTTTGATTGGCTAGCGCTTCTACTGTCAGATTTGCATAAACGTGTTTGATTGGCTGGCGCTTCCAGCTCAGCTTCAAAAGTTGAACATTGCTCAACTGTTGAATCCTGGACATCCTGGAAATCTTCGCTTCGCTCCCCCACAATGCAGTTCGGCGAAAAGCGAGGCAAAGTGACGTCACCCCCATTCAAAGTCAACGGGCAGAGAAGCGGTGGAAGTTTCGTCTAAAGCCGCCGTGTGGACGTACCGTCAGTTCATCAGAAGCTTTTGTTGCTTTGCCTGTTTAAAACTCATCAGTGTCCTCTCTCTCGCTGCACTCAATTCATGTTTACTCCAACAGCCACAAATGGCCGATTGCAAAGTGTCCTTGATTTCCTTCTTCCCTTCTCAGAGCAGTTAAATTGTAGCTTTGTCATCTGACATAAGCAGCAAACATGTTTCTATTAAGGCAAGGCAAGTTTATTTATATAGCACTTTTCAACACAAGGCAGTTCAAAGTGCTTTACAAAAAATGAAAGGCATTACAAAAGAAAAGCTAATAAAATTAACAATTAATTTAGTTAGCTATCAAATAAGGATGGTATTAGACAAAGGGGCATGTCTGCATTGCGGTGAGATGAAATGACCCAACACAATCAGATGTTTCCCTAATTGAAGCTGATGGGTTGCGGGTGTGAAAATCAATGGATGGGTCAATAGACTCCTCTCAGTGAACGATGTTTTTGTAGCTGTTTTGTTACTGTTGTAATTGGATTGATACCTTTTAACTATACGAGGCGTGTGGTGCAGTGGATTGTGCGTTGGTGTTGGGGGCAGGTTCAAACCCCACTGCAGTCAGCATGTCGTCGTGTCCCTGAGACACTTCACCCCAAACTGCTCCTGTGGGGATTGCCCTCAGTGTTGAGTATGTTAGTCTCTTTGGATAAAAGCAAGTGGCGTGTAATGTAATGTAATTATTGCTTCGTCGTTAGTAGACCCCAATGAATGACTTCAATGATGTTGTATCCACAGAGCAATGAGAGCCTTCCTTTATGTCTTTGACATTTGAAAAGAGAGGAAACTGTTTGTCGCACCACAATAGAGGTCACGCTTCAAGTACTGGACGTAGGAGACGTTCGACAAGAATGGCTTCACATCTTGTGTTTGAGTGTTTTTGAGGCGTTAACTGAGGACTGTGTCGAACTGAAATGACCTGTGCACTTTATCGAGGCTCTTTTTCTCTACGCCTACACCGTCTCTACTGTATTGTCCAACTGGATGAAACAAGTTCAGGAATTTATTCTACGGTAACCAAGCCTGCCGAGAAACAGGAAATGACTCCTTAAGCCAGTTTAGAAAGGAGTTATTGGGTACACCAAGACATGTACATAGTTAAACACAATAGAGCATACATCTGAACATTTAATGAAATAATGTTAATGCCTCTAAAATGATTTGTCTAAGCATCTTATTTACAACTTTAATCTATTTATATCTAATGTCTTCAATAAAGAGACACAAAGAGTGGACTTTGGTGTGACTGGGTGGGACGTTGCAACACAGGCAGACTCTCAGTTTTAAACAAGCCCAGTTCTACTTCTTTGGAATAGAAAACAAAAGTAAACAGCAGTAGTGTCGACATGTGTTATGACATGTGTTATGACATGTGTTATGCTAAATGCTCCACATTCCTGTGAAGCGTTATCGAGTAAAACATATTCATAATGAAAAACTATGAAGACGACGCTCAGTTCGTTGACAGATTTCTTCCTGCGTCCCGACTCCCGAAGCAAAGTAGTGTAGGACATTATGACGGGAAGAAGCGATTATATTCTATATATAAAGGCATTTGGTTAATTATTCTGCAGATTTCGGTGTCGGACCGTAGCAACAAAAAAATCCAGAATCTCCCAGAAGTCCTTCTTCCCACTTTACTGTTTGTTCTCTATCGTCTAAGCGCTTGAAGTGAATGTTCTGGATCATTAGCATCTCACGGCTCAATCAGACATTGCAAAGACTATTTCGCAGTTCCATGTCCCGTCCGAATGATTTCAGACATTTGTGTTCTCACATACAGCTTCGTTGGGTAAGCAAAGATATGTTCAGGGTTGCATTGCGTGCGTGAAGGTTACTAAGCACCCGGGGAATCAACACTGGCTCCTGGTGTTAGGTAACATCAGGCTGAGAGTGTCAGTGAGCTGCTCTGGGATCAGCTGCTAACAGGTGGGTGAACCGGAGCGAGGAAGGAAGGGAGAGGAGTGAGCTGCAGGGTGGGGCCGGTTGGAGCTTCTTTGGGTGGGTCAGGGTGTGTGTGTGTGTCGCCAAAAAGCTCAACCTGACATCGTTTAATGAGCTGGACATTTTATGCAACGAGGACATTTTGGGAAAGGACCACACTTTGAAATGTGTTGTTGTGACAAGATGGAGATTTAAGATGAGACACTAGTGTGTGTGTGTGTGTGTGTGTGTGTGTGTGTGTGTGTGTGTGTGTGTGTGTGTGTGGTGTGTGTGTGTGTGTGTGTGTGTGTGTGTGTGTGTGTGTGTGTGTGTGTGTGTGTGTGTGTGTGTGTGGTGTGTGTGTGTGTGTGTGTGGTGTGTGTGTGTGTGTGTGTGTGTGTGTGTGTGTGTGTGTGTGTGTGTGTGTGTGTGTGTGTGTGTGTGTGTGTGGTGTGTGTGTGTGTGTGTGTGTGTGTGTGTGTGTGTGTGTGTGTGGTGTGTGTGTGTGTGTGTGTGTGTGTGTGTGTGTGTGTGTGTGTGTGTGTGTGTGTGTGTGTGTGTGTGTGTGGTGTGTGTGTGTGTGTGTGTGTGTGTGTGTGTGTGTGTGTGTGTGTGTGTGTGTGTGTGTGTGTGTGTGTGTGTGTGTGTGTGTGTGTAGAGCGGGGCTGCATGCTTCCAAGTCAATATCTCCCCCAGCTGTTGTTTTTTGCTCTGTGTCTTCATCATCCATATCTGCCTTCACACTCCACTCCTCAGGCATTAATACACACACACACACACACACACACACACACCTATTATACCACATGCACTGACATATCACACATTTGCCTCCCAGAAAAATCTGAATTAAGCAGTGTTGACTTTCACATATGAAATATCTTCCTCCTCTTCACCTTCCTCTCTTCCATCCTCCTCTTCACCTTCCTCCTCTTCCATCCTCCTCTTCACCTTTTACATGCATGTAACCTGGGGCTGTATTGATTTTCCTTGTAGAAAAACCTCGGTGACAATGACTGCAAAGCCTATCAATGCTATCTTGTTGATGATGTACGATGTATCTGGTGGCCCTGAGGGAATTTCTTTAGATTTGGCCCAAGGCTGAACTCAAGGCTGAACTCAAGGCTGAACTCAAGGCTGAACTCAAGGCTGAACTCAAATATGAACCGATTTGTCATAAATCAAGAATTAACGCGAATGATGACAATGTTTGCACACATATTGTATTAGTAGTAATACAAGTTACTCAATGTCTTTCTGTTGTTTAACCCTTGTGTTCAAAAGCTGTTTCCGTTCACGGTGTTCGCGGGTACATTTTGACCCATGATTGACCTCAGTCCAAAACACTCAAAAATAATGACTATCATCCAAAACTGTTTTAACTACATCATAACTAACTTATTATGCATTCATAACCGTACAGTCCTGTTGTATTACAGTGTCATGTTCTTTGTGAAAGGTTGAGTTCCCGTGTGGGGAGGGGGGCAGAGGGAGGGGAGGCCAGGTGTGTGTTGCAAAAAAGTATTGTTACAGTTGATGAAGGGGGTGGGGTGTCTAAAGTCAAAGATGAGTTTTGATTGGACCACATTTTAACCCGAGTGACCCACCACAATTCTGCTGGGCATCTCGAACACCAAATTAAACACTTTTTTTTTAGACCTTCAGACTTGTCAAAATCTGTTTTGTAGTATTTCTATAGCTGTTGTGGAGGAGATCATGAAGCCTTGTTCCCACACAAAAAACTAGAGCGTAGTTATTATATCATTTCAACTTGAAACCCGAACACAACATACGGGTTAAGTTCAGCGAGATTGATTGTTAGTGTTGTTGGTTGCCGGTCCCCTCTGGCCTTTTGGCAAGAACTTTTGGCTCTTTTCCACCAAATACCCAAGAACTAACAGTCAGTTATGCATGTGCCCGTTTGAAGAACGTTTGAGTATTCGTTTGATCGTGGATGAAAGCTTTAAATTAAAGTTAATGGTGTCGTGTTTGGATAATTGGGAGAATAATATGTGTGATTACTTCGTTATCTGTTACTAATTCCGTCTGCCCTCTAAACCCTGAGTTGGTGATGGTGACGGTGGGAACACTCAGTCCATAAACTGAAAGTGAACTTGGCGGTTGTGGTTTGCTTTGATAAAGTAATAAGTGAACTATTGTATCGACGGTTCATGGAAAAGACAATCTGATTATGACATTCACTTGTGGTCTGTTTGAACGGCAGTCTCTTGTGAAGTAGACGACAACACTATATGGAGAATTTGCGTCTTAAAAAGGGGATTCTTAAAGGCAGTTTGTTACGGGGGCTGTTGGCCCCAGCTCTACCCCTTCTGTCAGTTATATTATATTTGAAGGGAAGTTGGCGAAGGGCTTTTTGTGACAGTGTGATGTTTGAATGAATGAAAAGGCAACGTTAGAAATGCTTGTAGTAGATATGCTGAGAGACTTGTGTCAAATTGAGTCTTTGTCTTACTCCCATCTTGATAATGAATCAGATTCAGATTGATTATAGACATGTATTAGCAGCCACATCTTGTGTTAAGTTTAAGTTCATTACTTTCTCTTCCTATATCCTATATGGGCAGTTACCTCAGGAGGAACTACGGCCCATAAACTCCAACTGAACTCGTGGTTTGTACAGATAAAGTAATAAGTGATCTATTATAGCAACAGTTAATGGAACATTTCCTTGATTGCAAATTTGAGGAGAGATTATGGTGATGACTACTGGTCTGTAAGGGTGACTGTGGCTCAGTGGATAGAGCGCTGGACTTCGAATCAGGGGGTAGCAAGTTCGAGTCCCTCTGCAGTCAGCATGTCGTTGTGAGACACTTCACCCCAATGCTCCTGTGGGGATTGTCCACAGGACTGAATGTATGTTAGTCGCTTTGGATAAAAGGATACAGAAAGCAGAGCTGTATCACTTCTGTAAATTACTCATTACTTTATCTATATGAGAGCCAGTGTTTGTACAACATGATTGAAGTCCTCCCTCTCTTCCTCACCGCTGCTTCCCGCTTCCATTCCAGTTAGAGATCACATGAATTAATTGCGAGGCGAAGACTGGGTGACCCATTTGATGGTGGAGCTGCTGAGCTGAGACGTGCAGGGGGAGCACAGCCACTCTATCTCAGCCAGGGGGTTCATTCCTGTTGCGTTCACACCGTTTACTGGTTGACAGATTGTTGTGACAGCTAGTTTATGGCCCTTTTGTCTCACTCACAAACAATGCAAATGTTACCTCAGGGCAAGTGAAAGGTGAGGATATTACCACCAGGTTTCCTGTGAATGTGAGGAAATGGAGACAACACTGAGAAGAGGGTTTATTGGCGAAAGAGAAGGGGCATTGTTTTGACAAAATATGGTTTGGGGTAGACACACGACAGCTTTCCAACTTTCCCACAAGCACTCCTAATCTGTATTTCCTTTGGTGGTGATGATGTCAGTTACATTTCATTTAGCATCTTAATTTATCCACAACAACTTACTCGCAATAAACCATAGACATACCAACTCAGAACAAAACTGTTCATTTATACAGTTATGCTTTTGTATCTGTCCATTGATGTTTCTAATTATGTGATGAAAATATATCTTATTGTTTATCGTTAGCAACATGACTACTTCTAGCAGGTTTGCTGACATATCTGTCCACAGAAAGGAAACAATCGTAATCATCTCAAAGAAATGAAAACCCTAATGTTGGTGCCATGATAAAGGCAGTGTATGTTCAGGGCTTTTATTGTGAAAGGGAAACTGCGACGGGTTGTATGTATCTGCTACTTTTGCTCTCGTGTATAGCCCGTTCGTTCACACGAGGCCGTAACGGAACCGCGGAAACGGACCTGCAACCGGAACGCTCTGGGGGGGGGCAAACGGCTCAGTGTGTAGGACTAGGCCCTATATACGATCATTTCCTTATAACGATTATGTTAGCATAATCTACAGCTCAACCATGCTACAGATCAGATGCTAGTGCAACATCTACAGCTCCTCTACCACAACCATCAGCAACAAGTGGACATGGAGAATTACATGAACTACATGTTGCTAAATCCACCGCGGGGCATAAATAGAAAGGCAACCATGCTCGGGGGTCTTCTTCGCTGCTTTTGGTGTATTTTGTGGCGGAAGCTACTACGCCACTCACAGGCCCGGCATATGTACTACAGCGTCTCCAGTGGTCTCGTATGAACGGACCACGGACACGTTAAATGAGCCGAATGCGTGTGAACCGTGTGAAACTGAGTCTATAGCCGCTTTCGCTAAAGTACCACGGCACTGAATCCGCCAGGGGGCTAGTGCCAATCGCATTCACACCGCAGTACTTTCCCTGAGGCAAGATTACTTTGAAGTCACTTCGTCTTCTTCTTCTCTGGGTTTACTGGCAGGCCGCAAAACCAGTTCACGGCGAGTACAAAAGAAAACGAGAGAAGAAGAAATACACGGGGGAGGGGGTATAAAGCCCATCCGCTGTATGAGGCGCTTGTTTACTTTCCGACCTCAGACATGAGCTTGTTGTCTTTGTGCTCATGTTAAACAGCTTTGTAACCCACGTGGTAGCATGTTGCATATTACCTGTATACCTGTGTGAGAGTAATGGTGATGAATACAGGGATGAATGGACTGCCTTACCAGCAGCGACCCAGCTTGATGTGCCAGCCAATATTTTGAAATGCAATGTATTAATATTGGCGAGGCTGGGGGAGGGGAGGGGAATGCGCACAGCCCTTATGAGGCATCTCAACATCGATTAAATTGTAAATTGAAAACATATTTTGATCTTTTGTACAGTGCATTTGTTTCTCTCTTTTATTTACCACATTCAAGACGGGCACAATTCCAATAGTGCAGACACACCTTTGTGCAAAAATAATATGTCACTGTCAAAACAGTGTGGCAATATAATAAAAAACTGCCAGGTGTCGTATGCAAATAAATATGCAAAGTAAATAGGCTCAGCAGTTAACACACCTTTTATTATATATCCTCCTGAGAGGAACTCGGTACACTAACTCCTAAGATGTTCCCTTACTATAATTAATTAAAATATTGAACTCACAACACTGGTATTTACAAACGTAACCATTTCTCTTTCAATAAATAAATAGTGCTTGTGTTGATGGACGCCATTTTGAAATACAATGAAATTATCTATTTCAAAGCCACATATTGTGGGTGGGACAATAACTAAAGCTTCGCCAGTTTGTAACCGAGGAAACATGATGGTACATTTGGAGTTGGGAACTGCTTTCTGTAGAAGCTGCTGCATCCCGTCCTCGGAGTAAATTGCCAGAAGCGCCGACACTTCCTCATCATCCCACCGCTCCGGTGTTGTAGTACGTGTGGTCATAACAAAACTACTCGCTCAGGTGTGGATGTGGTTTTGTAGCGAGGGAAAAAATGGCTGCCTAACGGGGCAATTCGCCCAGCCAATAGAAATAGAATAGAAATTGGCACTCTTTTATCACCAGGTTCGTACCACCTCTCGAGCAGGGACTGAAAATGGCCAAAAGAGTTCCCGGCACCGAGTAGTCCCGGCGGTGTGAACGCGACATGATTGGTACTAACGGAACTAAAGAACCAAAGTACCAGGGAAAGTCCTGCGGTGTGAATGCGGCTTATGGTGTGAACGGAAGACTTTTTTGAAAACGAATTCGGTGCGCAAACGTTCCCGTGTAAATGGGGTCTCAGGGCAAGTGAAAGGTGAGGAGATTACCACCAGTTTCCTGCCATTGTGAGGAAATGGAGACAACACGGAGAAGAGGGTCTGATATTTAAATCAAGATTGGTGGTGTTTATTGACGATAGAGAAGGGGTTGTTTTGTGATCAAAATATGGTTTGGGGTAGACACACGACAGCTTTCCAACTTTCCCACAAGCACTCCTAATCTGTATTTCCTTTGGTGGTGATGATGTCAGTCACATTTCATTTAGCTGATGCAAAAGACAGTTACGTTTGTATCTGTCCATTGATGTTTCTAATTATATGAAGAAAATATCTTATTGTTTATCGTTAGCAACATGATTACTTCTAGCAGGTTTGCGAACATATCTGTCCAAAGAAAGGAAACAATGGTAGAAATGAAAACCCTAATGTCGGTGCCATGATAACGGCAGAGTTAAACACCTGGTAGTAATAATTAGAAGGCATGTTGTGTAATTCAACGATGTAGCTTGTAGCATGTTTTCGCAACTCTCCCTCTGGCTTCTATCAACGTGGCTCTTCAGCTAACGACTAGGATACGTAACGTTACTCCGGTTGTTCAGCTACCTGGGGAAAGCGAAGATGTTGAGTGTCCTTTTAGCTAAAGGCACTCTGTTAGGCAGATGTTCAGGGCTTTTATTGTGAAATGGAAATTGCGACCAGATGAATAATTGCATCCTGCAAGCAAGGATTATAGCAATCCAAGATACAATAATACCATGACGTAAACATGTTTTCTGTAGCTCGTTGAATGTTGGTTCATACAATGTGTTGAAGCACTGAATATTCATTGGGCTCTTCAACGAGCAGTGCTTTCTGTTGCTCTGGGTAATGAGCTGCTGGATATCCTCATTTGTATCACTTCTGTCCTGCTATCAGAAAGTCTCTCTTTCCATTTCCCATCTCCCTCCCTCATGCTGTCTCTCAGATCACAGAGCTTGCAGAAGTCCAGTGAGGGTTTTTCTCTTTTCTCTCCTCCTCTCTCTCAGCCCTTTCTTTTGGGGATTTTGCAATGAATTGTGGGTTTAATCTGAGCAACCGTGAAAAATGAGGCAGAGTAATGGAGGAATACTAGAGGGAGTGGGTGGAAATGGAGCCGAGAAAGAAGGGTGAGGCGGAAAGATACAAGGGTGTGGTTGATGTGAGGAGTGAGGGGGGGGAGGGGGGGGGGAGAAAAAAGGTGAAAAGGGGGTGTGGTCATGAGATGGAGAGAACATGCAAAGGTGGGGGGTGAAGTGATGGAAAGATGAACGGACTGGGAGGGGAGTTGGTGGTGGTGGAGGGTTGGGAACGAGTGGAAAAACATGGAGTCAGCTGATAGCTCCCAGTTTCCATGGCAACTGAAGGCCTTTCCCACCCACTCTCTTTCTCTCTGCCTCATCCTCCCTCACTTCTTTCACACTTCATTTTCTTTTCAGTGTTTTTCTTGTTGTTGGGGGGCTGTCTCTATAATGGCGTGCTCGTCCCTTTTTCCGCCCTTTCATTTCCTCTTCTCTCTTCTCCTATTGGCTGGCTATCGGGCTCCTGAAATCCCTCTTCCTCACCTCAGCCAAGTTTGGTGCAGTTTCTGTGTGTTTGTCTTTGATGTGTTTGCTTCCTCTGTCCTCTCCTTATTCCCTATGGGAGCTCCTCAATCCCCTCTTTACCTGAACCAAGTTGGATTCAAGTTGGATCGGTTTTTTTGACGTGAGCATATCCAAACCTTTTTATTGTCCCTTCAAGAAAAACACCAATGCTCGTAAGGAATACAAAAGCATTTTTAATTGGTTGCTTTCCCCCTTTATTATTATTCAGTACAGCTGGAGGCACAGAGACGTAGTGCACGGAGTTGTGCAGGAATGGGCCCTAAAACCCAGATAATTAGTTGGCGTTTGGCCACAGCAACGCCCCTAAACTTTACTCTTACTCCGTTATCTGCGTGTGCAAAGATAGTTGACTGCAGGATGGTGTTTCCCAACCTTAATATCTGCGCCTCCATCAGCCTGCAGCCAAACTGTGTGACCCGATAAAAGGGCGTAGCGTTGTCTCCACCCTCTCAGCAGAACTGGATGGAGGCCAACTCCTGGATTGCTGCTCCCTCTCACTTCTCCTCTCTCTCTCTCGTAATCAGTACCAGTCTCTCTCTATACCCAGCAGCCCTCGCTCTCACTCTCTCCCCCTCCTCCCCCTCTGAGTCCCACACAGCAGCCATTGTTCTGCGAGGAGCTCCACAGCTGAGCCCTGGGTGGCTGTCGAGGAGAGTGGGGTGCTCTGAGAGAAATCTAGAGCGTGATATGAAAACGCCTCGTGGTTGTTCAGAGAAATCCAGTTTGCTGAGCTGCATGAGATCAGAGCTGCAGCAAAGTGAAAATGCTTTGTGTGTGTGTGTGTGCAACTGTTGGAGAAACACGGCTTTCGTTGGTGACTTCATCCGTTGACCCAGACTCTGAAATGTTGGCTGAATGTTTGATGAGACAAAGTGAAATCTTTAGCTTTCCACACAAGAAGGCTCTGAAGGAATGCTTTGTACCAAGATGCACCCTGGGAGTTGTAGTTAAGTTATCTCCTCAAGCTTATTTGATGTACATCGGCTTGCACTTTTTACTATATACGATATACAATAAAAAAAATGTAACATTTAAAAAGTAAAAAAACATTTGAATTGTGACTTTAGTGGCGAGTTTTCAAATGCCATTTAAATTGAAGCACTAAGGCGTTTAATTGTGTGACTTTTTAACTTATGAGACCAGCTATATACGTTAATGGTACTGATCCAAATCAGGAAGTACTGTCATCACTGTATGTGTGGGAAATGAATGTGACGTCTGAAATAACTTCATGTTCTTTGCACCTCTATGATAAATATGAATATATACGTGTTACCTTAAGTCCACGGCCATGTTCCTGTAACGACCATGTGACAGAAGTTTTCAGAAACCATCTGCTGCTGCGTTTCCCTTGGTCGTGTGTTTCCAGCTACATCAAATCAAACTAATGAGATCATTTCTGTGTCTGTGGCTCCGGCTGGCTTTTTAAACTCTAAAGCAGCACGCATTGGCATACTTCACTTACGCATGATTACATTAGTCATTAATATCTCGAGTCCTGTGAAAGTCTGATTGAGCTTATCATTTGACTCGGCAAAGGTCAGGAGGAAAAGTATTAATGAGTTCCCAACAGGTATCCAATAATAATACTAATCTGTCTTTGGATACGGTATTTTAAACAAGTGAAGCAGCAAAAGGGATTCAAAATAAGGGGAATACATAAGAATTAAGCATGAATAGGATGAAAGTGCCACCCGCATCCCAAAGTACAATCGGCTTCCTAAACCTCCCTTTCTCCCCTCCGTGTCCCCGGCAGGTGGGTGAAGGCGAGGACTGCACGCAGACGACAGACCTGAGGGTGAAGACGGAGCCGGTGTGTAAGTTGGAGCCCGCGTCCCCCGACCCGCCCCCCGCTGAGGACCAGACCGAGCCCGTGGACCTGTCGCTCAACAAGCCCCGCCCCTCCTCGCTCCCCTCCTCCGCCGCGGGCACCACCATGAACCCTGCCCCCAGCGGCATGGTGCCACAAATGTCCGCTACACCCGTCCCCTCCACAATACAAACCATCGGCTCCATGGTAAATACCGCTTGCTCTTTTTCAAAGTCTTGAAATGAGTCAGAATATTACCTTTACACCTGAACTAAGTATATAGACTCTTATGGCACTATTTTATTGTATTTACTTGCACTATTTTATCTGTTTCATTGATAAACACCCTTTTTCTCTTTAACAATGTTTTGAATGAATGAGTCCCAAACCCTTATTAGCATATAAGTCAGATATTGTTTTGGGGATAGAAGCGTGTTAATATGTGGGCATTACGCTGCTGTATCATATCATCATGTGTTTGCCGCTGATCTTAATTTTTGCAATATTCCCAAATCCGATGGAAGAATCTCCTTAGGCCAGAGACCTTTGCGATGCTAACTTCCGGAAAGGCCAATGAAAATATGTCTTCTCTGCACCACTCCATTGTGAGGCATGCAGCATACAGAGCAATTAATTAGCCAATTGAAGTTACATTTCGCTGTAGATCTAACACTCTTCCTCCTCCTCCTCCTCCTCCTCCAGGTCCTCTCTCCAGGCTCCATCTTGGCCACGCAGGGAGCCGGGGGTCAGCAGATCCTCCACGTCATCCACACCATCCCCTCCGTCAGCATGCCCAGCAAGGTGGGCCAGCTGCAGACCATCCCGGTGGTGGTGCAGTCGCTCCCCGTCGTCTACACCACCATGACGACCGACAGCGTCGCCACGGCAGCCATCACCGTGCCGCTCATAGGCAGCGACGGCCGCTCAGAAGGATCTGGTGAGTGTTGCTAGGAAAACGCTTCTTTCCCACGACATACAAAACACACCTATATCCACCAACATCTGTATATATAGGATATACATATACATATCAGTATTTTTATATATATCAGTATTTTTGGATTCGGGATTGTGGGAATCAGTATTTCGATCTCTCTGTCTGTACACACAAACTGAAAGATTGACAATAACTTTGACTTGAGTAAAAGGTTACAATCGATGACACTGCATCAACCACAATATTATCGGCTCGAGCTTCTATCAAAAGGGAAGGGAACATGACACCTAGGTATTATAAAATAAATCTAATCAACAGTGATTTGGACTCTTATATTGAGTTATGTTGTACCGAACATACGATACATATTCTCCTCTCAAAGTCACTAGACTCCATTGCAAAACAAAAAGTAGTTTTTCTTGCCGTAGTTCTTCTTGTTAGTCTTTCCACTGTTCCAACAACCACCGACATGTGGGAAGAGACTACATTAGTAACACATAAAACAAGGTAGTGGACCATAAAGGACACATCTCCCATTGGATTTAAAGGATTCAAAGACCTGTTTTGTCTCGGGTGCATGAACATCTTGAGTCTCGGGCTCTGCCAGTAGCATTAGGGGGAATCTACTTTTTAGGAAGTCCTTGAAAAGTCTTTGAATGTTAAGTTTAAGAAGGCTCTGATTTCTGTTTTGCATGTGACAGAAGAAGGGATGCCAAACCTGAATGGGTGTTTACACACGCACGCACGCACACACACACACACACACACACACACACACACACGCACACACACACACACACACACACACACACACACACACACACGGAACTAAAGAACATATTTGGGAAGGTCCACTGCACAGGGAGTGTTTGTTTAAAGATCATGCAAATCGATATCATTCAGGAAGAGGAAGGAGGTGGTTGATTTATTTCTATCTTCGACTGTCATGCTCGCCATTGTTCGTCCCTGATCTGTCACTCCGGCCCAGTGTGTTATTTCCAGGGCGCCCTCGGCCTCAGAGGAGTTCAGCGTGTCTCTTGAGGGTTGGTGTGTGTGTGTGTGTGTGTGTGTGTGTGTGTGTGTGTGTGGTTAGCGATATGTTAGACTTGCCGTCTGTCGGCCTGTCTATCTTGGTCCTTCTGGAAGCCGTCCATATGTGCCAGATGACCGATGCTGCCGTCTAAATGAGGACACAAGTTGGCGAAATGTTACACAGAAGTTCCACCTCGTGAAAGTGAAAGTTATTCCCGATTGAAATGCACCTGTCAACATCTCAGCAGCTGATTCTGTCGAGGTGTCATGAATCAGAATGAGAGCACGCACTGGTGAGTCATGTTTTAAACCTTTTACCTGAGCTGCTACTCAAACACTCTTAAAGTGCTGTGACCTTTCTCTGACTCTGAGGTGATGCCGTGTGTGAACGGGTGACCAATGCTGAGGAACCTGCAGAGAGACACGCATTGTCATGCCGTCATGCTTGAATCCAGTCGATTAGTGTTCAGAAACCGTGCACAGAGGAGGCTGTGTAAACACGACGGGAAACTCGTTATTTGCTCAGGCTAGCTGGCGCAACGGGCTCCACCCATTGGACAAACTGAACTGCAGTTTAGTTCACCTTGGTTTCTGATCCAGAGCCGCCACTCAGGAGTGTAAACTACTCATTTAGAGTAGCAGCATAATAATTTCACAATTTGGGATCTAGTCTATTGATAACAGCCATTTTAAGGATGGACTCCTTTGTTAACTTTTCATTCTACTTGCATGTGGTTAGCACTCTTTAAAGTAGAGACACTACATACTGATATACACCTGAACATCAGCAGGAGAGGACTCTTTAAAGTAGAGACACTACATACTGATATACACCTGAACATCAGCAGGAGAGGACTCTTTAAAGCAGAGACACTACATACTGATATACACCTGAACATCAGCAGGAGAGGACTCTTTAAAGTAGAGACACTACATACTGATATACACCTGAACATCAGCAGGAGAGGACTCTTTAAAGTAGAGACACTACATACTGATATACACCTGAACATCAGCAGGAGAGGACTCTTTAAAGTAGAGACACTACATACTGATATACACCTGAACATCAGCAGGAGAGGACTCTTTAAAGTAGAGACACTACATACTGATATACACCTGAACATCAGCAGGAGAGGACTCTTTAAAGTAGAGACACTACATACTGATATACACCTGAACATCAGCAGGAGAGGACTCTTTAAAGTAGAGACACTACATACTGATATACACCTGAACATCAGCAGGAGAGGACTCTTTAAAGTAGAGACACTACATACTGATATACACCTGAACATCAGCAGGAGAGGACTCTTTAAAGTAGAGACACTACATACTGATATACACCTGGACATCAGCAGGAGAGGACTCTTTAAAGTAGAGACGCTACATACTGATATACACCTGAACATCAGCAGGAGAGGACTCTTTAAAGTAGAGACACTACATACTGATATACACCTGAACATCAGCAGGAGAGGACTCTTTAAAGTAGAGACACTACATACTGATATACACCTGAACATCAGCAGGAGAGGACTCTTTAAAGTAGAGACACTACATACTGATATACACCTGAACATCAGCAGGAGAGGACTCTTTAAAGTAGAGACACTACATACTGATATACACCTGAACATCAGCAGGAGAGGACTCTTTAAAGTAGAGACACTACATGCTGATATACACCTGAACATCAGCAGGAGAGGACTCTTTAAAGTAGAGACACTACATACTGATATACACCTGAACATCAGCAGGAGAGGACTCTTTAAAGTAGAGACACTACATACTGATATACACCTGAACATCAGCAGGGAGAGGACTCTTTAAAGTAGAGACACTACATACTGATATACACCTGAACATCAGCAGGAGAGGACTCTTTAAAGTAGAGACACTACATACTGATATACACCTGAACATCAGCAGGAGAGGACTCTTTAAAGTAGAGACACTACATACTGATATACACCTGAACATCAGCAGGAGAGGACTCTTTAAAGTAGAGACACTACATACTGATATACACCTGAACATCAGCAGGAGAGGACTCTTTAAAGTAGAGACACTACATACTGATATACACCTGAACATCAGCAGGAGAGGACTCTTTAAAGTAGAGACATTACATACTGATATACACCTGAACATCAGCAGGAGAGGACTCTTTAAAGTAGAGACACTACATACTGATATACACCTGAACATCAGCAGGAGAGGACTCTTTAAAGTAGAGACACTACATACTGATATACACCTGAACATCAGCAGGAGAGGACTCTTTAAAGTAGAGACACTACACACTGATATACACCTGAACATCAGCAGGAGAGGACTCTTTAAAGTAGAGACACTACATACTGATATACACCTGAACATCAGCAGGAGAGGACTCTTTAAAGTAGAGACACTACATACTGATATGAACCTGACGATGAACAAAAGAAGTTCTCTTTAATTGGTTAAGTGCAGTTGCCGCCTGTTCTCGTAGTCGTATAGACACTCTTCTTTGTTGGTGCATGTCATCAGCCCACGTTCAACACTGAGTGAAGATGTGAGCCTGGCAAGGGGAGTGAGTGAATGGGGGGGAGGGGGAGACAGGAACTTTGATATGTTCCGTTTCCTCCTGTACCTGCTAAGCGAAACAAGCAGGAGGCAGCGTGACATGTTCTGTTCCCGTGGAGCTGTGTGGGAGGAAAAAAGATGGAGGAGGGGTGGATAGGTAGACGCTGATGGAGGAAAGTAGTCAGACTGGGCGGGGGTGGGGTGTGTCGGGGGTGAGGAGGAGAGGGTTCAGGAAACACGGCAACAGTGAAAGGGTCGGGGGTTTTAATTGTCTCCAGAAACAAAGAACACTTCTCTCGCTGTGTGACCCTCTCCATACCAACACACATACTCCACCCAAACCCCCTCCACCCCCAGACCCGCCTCACCCCTCCTCGCTCTCTCTCTGGACTTTAAACCTCATGGCGGCCACATTCCTGCAGATAGATGGGAGGAGGGGGGGTCGGCTTTTTTCTTAGCATTCACCATGTTTTCTGACCAAAGAGTTAAAAGTCCCTCTCTGAATATGCCGTGTTCGGAGAAGCACTCAGATTATGTACTTGAGTAGAAGTACCCAGATCTGTTAAGTAACTAAAGGTATTAAATACATGTAGTGGAGTAAAAGTACACATTTAAAAAAAATTGAAATACTCAAGTAAAGAAAAGTACTTCAACATTGTAATTAAGAACGGTACTTGAGTAAATGTACTTAGTTACTTTACACCACTGTTCTTTGTTTGCTATTGTCGTGTATTTTAGCTAAGGTAGTTTTATTTCTGATGAAGCAAGAGACTGACTGAAACGGGGGAGAGAGAGGGGGGAGAGAAAGAGGGAGAAATGTCCGGATAGACTAAGTGAATTAGAGCTGCTCTCTGATCCAGACACGGATCATCTGACCGCAGAGGACATGATGTTTACAGACATCTCACATCTCACCGAGGAAATCAATACGATGCGATCGAGATAATATAATATAGGAATACCTTCTGGCATCATTCCCATTGATAGTAATCATATTACCAAACAGATCCTTTCAGGAATTACATTTCAGAAGCTATGTCAGGAATGTTATGACCACGTCACTTAATGAAGAATACACATTCAAATCTGATCCGGGTTTGGAGGTAACTGCTAACACGTCATGGGATTAAAGCCTGACGATAAGTGATGCTCACATATCATGCTTTTAGATCCTACTTAGTGTCACTTGATTCTAGTTTTGATCAGATCTTTGAAATAGGGCGATTTGGCAAATGTTTTTGTGAAAACTCCTGCTGTCGACTGTTGGGTTTCTTAAGATTAAAAGACGAATTAAATGCGAAGTATTTACAATGTATTGCATTGAAAATGTTTTGAGATGTTCAAAGAGAAAAGAAAGTCAGATTCTTGTAGGTAAAAGTTGCATTTTTAAATATTTATCAAACAGCGATGTTACATTTTAGATCATTTGAAATATTCTGAGAACATTTTCCGAAAACGAATCAGATTTCTCATCCTACAAAAAACCTTTAAAACGCTATAGTTTATGATAATTTTCATTGTCATTTAAACCATTATTTGTATAGAAAACTTGATTAAAGCCACTCTCGTTGAGATACCTGGCAGTACAGAGATTAGTGTTCATTTCATTTTGCAAAGCAAGACCACTTCTTTCAAATGTTCCTTGGTGAAAACCCAAAAGATGTTCGCATTTCCAACTGCTTGCCTAAACTGAAGGGCGCCCAGCAGAGGCTCCGGATCGCCTCCAGTGATTTGTCTTTCAGTTAATTGCTAATTAGCATTGTCTCTCAGTTCTGCAGTGTTTTTCATTAACATCTGTTCACCCTCTGCTCCCCCCTGCTCTGACGTTGTTAAAGGTTGTTGAAATCGCAAAACATGAAAGAGAAGCAGTGTCGAGACACGCAAGAGTTTGGTAACAGAAAGTTAAGAATCGTTAAGAAAAATGTAGAAACGAGCAGACCACACCTAAGAAGACACACACACACACACACACACACACACACACAGCTTTGTCTTGCTAATCTGTTAAGGAGTTAACCCCCTGCTGTTCTCTGTCTGTTCCCCCTTCCTTCTTTTCACTTCTTCTTCTTCCTTCTCCTAATTTCATTCCCTGATTCTCTCTTTTTATTCCATCTATCTTTGTCCCTCTCTGCAGTTCGTTTTAAGCCCGGCTCGACGTCTCCGGTGGAGTTTCAGAGTGACAGCGATGCAGAGAGCGGCACAGAGTCGGGGTCCGCCTCCCTCAGCGCCCAGAGCCTCGACGCAGGGTGAGTCCAGACACAGATGCAAACAACCAGCTGACTATCTTTAAGGACAAAGAGCCGCTTTCACACCAAGTACTTTGCCGTACTTAGTGCCGGCACTTAGTGCCCCATGGAACTAAGTACAGATCGCGTTCACACCTGATTACGCAAATGAAGCCGCTGACGTCACTTCTTCTTCTGGGAGTCCCAGCAGCTTCTACTGAAGCCAGAACGCCGACACCTCCTCATCTCCACCGCTCCCATGTTTTCTTTTGTGTTGCCATAAGTTAGTCTCTCTCCGTTGGTGCGCGGGGCTAATGCTAATAATGCTAATGCCACAAATAAAATGGCGGCTTCACAAAACATTTCAGAGTTTTACGGGGCGTGGTTTGCAATTCGCCCAGCCAATCAGAAATTGGTATTTTTTGGTACTTTTTTGGCACCACCTCTCTAGTACCCCTTTCACACCAACGCAGTTCTAGGGCCGGTTCGGAGCTGGAGCTTCAAAAGCACTGGTTTTTCCTGTTCACACCGCAGCGGAGCCACCTCTAAGCTCCGGAATCCGGTTTGTTTCAAGCACCAAAAAGTTGTCCGTCTAGAAAGCAAGCACCGCATAAGTCACTCTTACGTCGGGGGCGAGGGCGAGTTCAACCTCTAACAACAACAACAAGCCTAACCCTGTGTAATGTTGTTTTTATAGGCAATCCTTTAAGCTTTGTTAGTTCATGGTGCAATAAGTTCATTTCAACACCTTTGGCAATACACATTGAACCAGTCCGGCCCTAGACTGTCTCGCCCTCATATAAAGAAGTTACGGCTATATTCTAATATTTGTTAGATTGTAGTGTATTCTACCTCTGCCTTGAAACTTTAAATCAGTTCTTGCCTGAGCCAGAATGCCAATGTTTAATGTTGGGTTACAATTTGCATTACATTTGTATGAAAACGTGTCTTCTGCTACAGCTAAGGTCCATTATAAAGGAGGTGTCTGCCGCTGTTGACAGGACATAAATGCAACAAACCATGCATGATGTCATCTCAGTTCAAAGTCCATGATGGGAGTTGACGGGGCCAGCGAGAGAGAGTAAATGCGCAGTGGGGTTTCTGGGAAATGTGGTCTTTGTGTGGATCACCTTCCTCCCCTGCAGAGTAATTACATTACTGCGGCGCTGCCTGGCTGGACACTTATATAACCTTATGTAACCCTCTGTATACAGCAGAACACACGGAGACGCCCTGGATGTATCAGAGTGTGTGTGTGTGTGTGTGTGTGTGTGTGTGTGTGCGTGTGTGTCGTGTTTGCGTGCTCAGTACAAATTGAGGACTTTTGTTCTTCTCCAGTGAAGTGTGGCATTTTGAAAGGTTGTTAACCCGAGGCTGCAGAGTGAAGGTTACAGTGCCAATGTAGTCATGCAAAACAGTGTGTGTGTGTGTGTGTGTGTGTGTGTCCAGGGTGTCTGTTAGTAAATCAGGACCGAGCTCCTGCCACACCCAGTAGGCGAGGCTGCTGACTGTAACTGAAATCCAGGGTGTGGGCGCAGATGGTTAGCTTAGTGCTTTAATTTTGTGTGTGTGTGTGTGTGTGTGTGTGTGTGTGTGTGTGGCCTAGCATTACTACACTACACCTCCCTTATGGGGACAAATTGGAGGACTGCATGAGGGGAATCATTAATTTTAGGGTGAAGACTTGGTTAGGATTAGGGTAAGGTTAAGGGTTGGGTTAGGGTTAGGCATGTGTTGGTTAGGATAAGTCTCCAGGAAATGTGTGTGTGAAGTGGTCTGTGTGTGTTCAGATGTAAACATGGTTTCGTGATGCACTTTGTCGTCACACTTCCTTGTAAAATGGCAAGTGAGAAACTGAGAAGGTTTTTCTTTCAATACAGTTTTAGCTACATCATGGTTGTTGAATGAATATCATAAATCGGAAGATCACAGTACAAACAATGTTATCAACATCATTTAGATTGAATCTAAGAGGGAGAATATGGCGGGTGTATGTAGTTTCATTCTCTCTCTTTTGGTATGAGGAAAGAAGGAGTTAAGAAATGTGAGAGATCAGATATGAAGGGAAAAGGAGACGCAGTGAAGTGGAAGCTGTGTGGGACTCTGTCGCCCCCTTGTGGCACAAACATAACTTTGAAATGAACCTGCTTTCATGATATGGCGATGGCTAATGTATGATTTTCTTTTTTTAACTCATCACTGCCTCCCGTTCCCCCCTCAGGTCGGTGATGGACCTGGAGCCCGTGGACCCGGACTCTCCGGACGTCAAGAGGAGGCGGATCCACATGTGTGATTATGAAGGCTGCCAAAAAGTTTACACCAAGAGCTCCCACCTCAAAGCCCACCGGAGGATACACACAGGTGAGAGCTGAGCAGAGAAGCAACATCTGTCCAGGTTTAAAGGAGCCACTCGCCCCTAAAAAGAACATCACTGCCGGTTACATTATATCATATCTGGCTGATGCTGAAAACCTGCAGCTACATTTGGTTCAAACAGCCTAACTATTGTAAGGGCCGATGGATCAGTTTCCAATGAGCTAAACTTCAATCCGATTGTTCTGCTGGTATATTAATTGTCAGGTATCTACGGAGAGTTGAACCCTTAAAAGGTCCACCAGTCCAAAATGGTGTTGCTGTTTTATCTTCTTCAGGTAACACAAACACTGGTAGTTCGGTCATTGAATAATCTTACAGTAAAGTATCTTTTGTAAGAGGCAGAGAGACATTTTACCTGAGCTGGGAATTCTGGGAAATGTAGTTCAAACCGAACTGAAGCAGATCCGTCTGTTTCCACCAGAATCCAAACACTCTTCTCGCCTCCCATCTTTTTCTTACCGCCTCCATTCCTGTCACCTCTCCTAACTTCTTGTCTCCTCCCCCCCCAGGAGAGAAACCCTACCACTGCACCTGGGAGGGCTGCACCTGGCGCTTCGCCCGCTCCGACGAGCTCACCCGACATTTCCGCAAACACACGGGCATCAAACCGTTCCGCTGCACCGAGTGCGACCGCTCCTTCTCCCGCTCGGACCACCTGTCCCTGCACCGCCGCCGCCACGTCATGATGTGAACTCTGACCCCCCTCCCTCTCCCTAACCTCCCCCCCTCACAGCACATCTTGTACCAGAGACCCCCCTCCAAACTAAGGCTAAAAAAAACTTCACCTCTGCTGGAGCCTACATCAGGATGTGTATCAGCAGAGAGAAAGAGACGCAGTACCTCCTCGTCTTCTTCCTCCTCTTCCTCCTCTGCCTCTTCCTCCTTCTCATCATCATCATCATGGAATCAGAGGAATGTGTGTGTGTGTGTGTGTGCATTGGAGGTTTAGTTTTTCTAATATGTGTGTTTCAACACATCCTCATCTTCATCATCATCATCACCGTCCACCCAGCATCCTCCATCTCCTCTGAAGGTCATACAACGGCATCCATCCGTAGGAGAGGAGGAGGAGGAGGAGGAGGAGGAGGAGGAGGAGGAGGAGGAGGAGGAGGAGGAGGAGGAGGAGGAGGAGGAGGAGGAGGAGGAGGAGGAGGTTTCCTTATGAACTGAAAGCAGGACGATGTCACTTCAGCTGCCTGAACAACATGAACTCTGTACATATCGGAAAGTCGGGAAGTTGTGAGAGCTGGAATTTGATATTTTATGAATTTTTGAAAACAAATGTCAGTAAGAAAAAGTGAATGAATTATCTCCTTCCAACCGCAGGAATATTTTAAGAAACTACATTTATTTTGAGGTACAAATATGTATCTCTATCAGGAGCTTTCTGATCGAACAGTTGTCTCGTGATCCTCTATCAGTGTTAAAAATACATTTGAGATGAAGTCAAAAAGTCTTAAAAATTCAATTCCCAAACATCGCGATGCTCTCTTAAAGAACCCAGGAACTAACTGTGTGCCATAATAATCGACCTATCGGGCGACATTGTGTCTCAACCTAAAACATAAATCTGCACGTTTTCCCGATGACAAGACCATTTCAGTTCCTGCTCCAGTTTGGACAGCAGACGCCCCCCCCCTCACATATTGCATCGTGTGCTTGTGAGGAGCAGCTGAAGTGACGTCTCGAAGAGGTTTCCCTTTTAAAGTACTATTTGCCCCGTCACCCTCCCCCGACCCCTCCCCCGACCCCTCCCCTGACCCCTCCCCCGACCCCTCCCCTGGTACAGGGAGCTACAAGACTGTGAACTTTATAAAGATGAATTTTGTTTTTATTGTATCAATCAAGTTATTGTTATTGCGTGTTCTCCCCGCACACACCTCCCTGATTGTTCTTCGATAACAGTATTTGCTTTTTATGCGTCGTTGTTGCTGTCGTCTTATGAAATAAGGCTCTTCAATTCTCTTTCTGTTTCTCCTTCTTTGCCAGGTTTGGCACTCTTGACAAAATGGCATCCTTTTTAAAAAAAAATGTGTTTTTGGCTGTGAAGAAGACGGAGGAGACACCAGTAGTTTGAGATTACAAGTAAAACTCTCGCGCAGGGAATAGGGGAGCTTTTGTGAGTGTGTGTGTGTGTGTGTGTGCGTGTGTGAGTGTGCATGTTTTGAGACAAACACAGAATCAGAATTTACGATTTTTACGAGTGTGTGTGTTCCGGGCACTTCTTGTACCTCCTGCCCGTCGAGCCTTAATCTGTAAAGGGCGACGCCAGAACCACTGACAGATAAACTGAGACGCCGTTTATCAACATCCTGTCTGCGGACGGATATTTGCACTGTTGGCTCGTTTCTATCATCGCTTTGTGTGTGGAGACATTCTATTACTCGTTTTGAAGCGTATGGACTCTTCGAAATTAAAAAGCTTGGTATTGGAACTTTTAAAATTCACATTTGAATTAGAGACGCAATTACAGTGTGAACGGACTCTTGCTGCGGGCTAACTGTTCAACATTGGGACAGACAGACAGACAGTCGAGGGTTAGGGAATGTACTTGTTTTTTGCACAAAGGAAAGAGGGTGCTCGAGAGAGAAAATCACAGAATGGCGAGGCTTATTATGGACGATGTGGTCGTATGTAAAGTATAGCAGCAGAGTCTCATTTGCACTGGTTTCATGACCTCACAGGAGCCAACATGGCCGCCGTCTGTCAGTGGTTCTGAGAGGAACCAGGCACTGTGTCGGGCTGCAGGGTCCGCGGTGCCGGAGATTTAAACCACAGGGGAAACTTAGCGCTCTCCTCACTAGCATTTCAACCAGGGTGGGGGTCCATTCTCTTTCAAAGCAGTTCAAGCCTCAACAAACGAAACCCGAGAATCTCCCGTTCCGGTCTGAACCCTTCCTGATGTGGTTCTCCATCAGCACATGTTTACCAGGCGTAGGCCGTTGGAACAGAATGGAACCTCTCCCCCGCGGCGTCCATGTCTTAAAGTGGGCTGTTCTCCAGCTCTGGGCTGAACTTGATTATGCAACATGACCAGACCTCGCTCCACTCCTCTGATCTGAGCACCAGCTGCTAATCCTGCGGACATGCAGCTCACAGAGCCTCTACAGGGAGGTCGGGGTGTGTGAAAGCCTGCGCCGGTGATCACCGAGCCTCCTCAGAATACACTTTCAGAACAAGACACTGAAACTTGGGAAGTGACGTCTTAATGGAGAGGGGCCGGTGATCTGCGGAGCACGCGTTTCCAAATCCTGATCCTTTCCACGTGGAGCTGTTGTCATTTCAAAAGCTAGTAAGCGAGAGCATAATGTCTGACCTTTGCAGTATGAGATGGAGCTGAGTGCATGCAATGAGCAACGAAACGATCTATTTGGAGGATTTTAGTGCAGTGTGCAAAGCAAAGTTCCTCTACACATCCCCTCTGCTTCAACTAAAAGTAACTAAGCACATCTTTGTAGAAGAGTATATATAACTTTCTTTCTTTTGTAAACTGTTGATAAAGACATAAAGGACAATGACAAATAATTAAGATAAACCCATGTACATAAATGTATATAATCAAAAAGCGCAGAGTAAATGTAACTGGTGAATTTCTATTTTTAACACTGACTAGATAATGTGAAAAATCTTTCTTTTCCTTTCCCGCCGTTGCTTTGATGAAGTGTGTTTCGTCACGTGTTTCTTTTCAAATCGAATTTGTTTCGTAGTTTCTTTAAAAAAAAGAGTTGGTCCCACTTGTGTTGTGCACTTGTTGCATGGAGAGTTCTTGTTTTCTTATAGTGACGTTGGTGAGCATGTCCGTGTGTGAGACTTAACATTGATGACCTGAGGAAAAGATGACAGGGATCCATTTATTCTACTAGCAGCTTGACATCTTCTGCGTTGGACCTCAAATATGAAACAGTCGTGACATGTTGAGATATATTAGGATTGGGTCAGAACACTCGAGCTTTAGAGAACTTCAGGTCAGACAGGGCTACAAAATATTAACGTGTTAGTGATGTGTACACGCTCCAGGCTCATAGCAGCTTGGTGATGGAACAACATATATAAAACATATCCAACCCGTTTGTTCCATTTCAAGCAACCGAAATCCAGTTTCCACTACTCAAATGTGTTTTTATACACTGAAGGATGTAAAGACATGGTCCCCACTCCCCTTTCTTTCGAGCACACCTTTTGATACCTGGAAAAGATACTTACAAGCACACTGATCTGCTCTGGTGTCCGTTATATCAGCATATTCGGTATTTTCTTCCCCAACACACACAGTTTCACACTGAACCATTATGATATCTCAGTGCTGCTGCAGGGAGACTGATGCATGCGTCGTGTTTTTCCTGCTTCCTGTTGTTGTTTTGTGAAAGCTTGTTTTCTCCCAAGTCTTCTGTGAAAGCGGGAATCTGTGACCGACAGTGATGTAATCCCCGCTGAGACTCACGGCACGGTTTGTGCCTCCGCTCCTTCTGCAAAATCACAAATGTTAAGGTATTTTCTATTGAATGCAGTAACTTATGGGCCAGTACTATATTTACTCAGTGCAATGCAGTTATCATTATAATAATACAATTATTAATAATATTTTTTTTGTATTTGTACAGAACAAATGTGTAAAGATCAGTGAGGAAAACGTGAGCTTTTTGATACTGTGACTCATAGTGTTTCAAAGTCAGTTTCTCCCTGTACAGTTGTGATTATTCCCCCTTCTTCTTTTATAGAATAAAACATGTTTTTGGTGCAATTGAATGGCTGCTGTCTCTGTGCTCTTTATCGCGGTTCAGAAATGCTTCTATCGAGAACTCAGTGGTTTGTCAGAGTTATGGGATAGAGGCAAGTTTATTTATATAGCACTTCAACACAAGGCAATTCAAAGTGCTTTACAGAAAATGAAAGACAGTGTTATATATACATATATACATATATACATATACGCAGATTATTATGTTTCTTTACAATTCGAACAAGATATGTTTTTGTTTTCTTTTATCTGTGACACATTTCAAAAATAGGAAATGATAAGTTGATACCAGTGAATTACAGATTTTTGACAATTAAAAATGTAGTTCAACCTTGTATTTGAGTTTACACATAATCTAAGCGCTGTATATTCCAAATAAATATAAAGATATGTTTTTGAAAGAAAGGTTTGAAATAATTTAAGGGTCAAGTTTATTTTTGTACATATACTCTTAATTTCTAATGATGTGTTATCTTATCTTATTAGGGCTCGGCGAGATGGCCAACATCGTCTAACCCAATGGAGTAAATGTCATATCTCCATGGTTTTTTAGATATTATATAATTACGTAGTCTATGAAATACCCCACATTGCATGTTGGTACAATGGTGGGGAAATAAATGCTTGTTAAATAGTATTTGGTCATTTAAATATAGAAAAAAAACACAATCTTCAAATCATATTCCCCTAAAACAGTCCTCATCAAATTTAAATGATATTTGTGTTCGTATTAATTGGGTTTTTCTTTCACGTTTAAAAAAACCCCAATTTAGACAGCATAGTTGTGTCAGTGTTGTGCTAGTTACTGAAAACCAGTAACTAGTTACCATTACTAGTTACTTCATTTCAAAAGTAACTCAGTTACTTTACTGATTACCACAAGTAATGCGTTACTGTGAACAGTAACGTTTTAGTTACTTAAAAAAAGGGCTCCCATTACATTAATGCCCGTATAGCCTTCATTTCAGTACTGTTATTGCATTGGAGAATAATACAATCTGTTGATCAACTTGACATGCAGTATATGCATTCTGGATAGCATCGATATTAGCTGGCTTTACATTTTTGTATATTCTTTCTCCAGCTAGTTGGAACAAGTTTTCCAACGACCGTTTTTAAGTCTGTAGCAATAGCCTGCATGTGTTCTACAACATACCGTGCAATGGCTTTATCGACGTTTCCCTGGCTAGCAGTCCCTCGGTTAAAATCCAGCCGCTGTTGCTGAGGTGGAGGTGGAGGTGGAGGTGCAGGTGCAGGTGCAGGTGCAGGTGGAGGTGGAGGTGCAGGTGCAGGTGCAGGTGCAGGTGCAGGTGGAGTGGCGTCGGCTGAGTCTCTGTGGTCTTAGCTACTAGCTTCGTCCCAGCATGTTGTTTCTGCAGATGTCTTAAGAGATGTGAATGACTGGTTCGGGCAGTAGATAGGCTCTCTGACCCGCCAGGACACAACTTACATTCAACTAAAACGTTATTTTCTTTGTGCTCGACAAAAGTGAAATAGTGAGAATATCTCCAGGTGGAGAAACTCGACTTGAGCTCCGCCGCCGCCATGACAGTCTTGTTAGTAAACAACACAAACACGCCCACAGCCCGTCTCCGCATGTGACACAGGAAGTATCTATCTAAGTACATTTACTCAAGTAGCCTACTGTACTTAAGTACAGTTCTCATCTCTGTTCACCTGGCTGTTGACTATATAAAAAAACTAACGCAGTAACGCACCATGTAGTAACGGTAACTGAGTTACTGCATTTAAAAAGTAATGCGTTAGAGTACTAGTTACTGCCAAAAATAACGGCTTTACAGTAACGCGTTACTTTGTAACACGTTAGTCCCAACACATGATTGAATTTCGACCAGCCTAAATTATGATGTTGCCGGTTGTAAGGGGACACATTAATATTTTCTCTTTACTTAATTGATAAGTGTACCCCATTATGGGCTGATGTGTTACTGTTAAGTGGAGGATGACACAGTTCACTTGAAAGCAAGTTGATTTCCCTCCACCAGAGGGCGCACTAGGACAGAGAACAGTGTGAAGTTATCCCGCTGTGGAGGACTAACAGCCTAAAAACATCCGACTCAGGTAGAGAAGGCAGAGGTATGCATACGCTTTATTCCCTGTATATTAAGAGTAGTAATATCTAGCTAATATAAATAGCAAATGACCTCACTCGCTTTGAAAGCAACTGACCTTACGTTTACACTGAGATCAAACTCGGTTAATAAATGAAAAACTAAATAAAGAACATGAAGAAAGTCATAAAACCCTGTGTGTGTGTGTGTGTGTGTGTGTGTGTGTGTGTGTGTGTGTGTGTGTGTGTGTGTGTGTGTGTGGTGTGTGTGTGTGTGTGTGTGTGTGTGTGTGTGTGTGTGTGTGTGTGTGCGTGGTCTCTCTGCAGTTCGCTCTAAAATGGTTTTATTAGCCTCCTGCACTCATGACCCGGCCAATCATTAACGCAGACAGCGCCGGGCGTAGCATTAATTCAGATGGAGACAGGCACACACCATATCAACTGTGTGATTGTGCGCCCGGGATAACAGATTTGATCATAACTGTCTGTTCATTTGAGTTAAAAATGTTTGTGTGCATTTCAAAAGCCGGATCCAGAAGATTGAATGGAATGATAGGCACATTGTGTAACTGGAGGGACATTTAGCTTGTGTTCTGTATCGCCTATCTGCACCCAAATCTAGGTTTATTCTAATAACTGAGCTTGTGCAATCGGCACACACACGTCTCAACATTACAGCCTGTGCACTTTGTTACCCATCTCTCCACTTGTCTACCTACATGACAGAATAGTTTGCCAATGACACAATACGGTATATATGAAACGCTCGCTGTTTAAACACAACGTACTTGGGTAGGGTAATGAAGGGTTTGGGTTTAAATGACGTGTTACGGGAAACGGGATGCCGTCACATTCATATTGACTTCAGTCCACCAACTCAACATTTAGACTTGGTTATGGGACACGAACAATTATACACCAATATCAGTGTACTATCTGTGTTAAGCAGTTATTGCCTCAATCAGGCGCTAAGGGTTAATGAAAAGTGCTCTATAAGCTGCTTTGAACACATTTGTATTACTTCTGTGGGACTATCTGTTGATCACTTTGGCGTTGGAAACTCAAGAGTTGTTATTGTTAAAAACATGGTAGGCTATATCCCAATGTTTGCTAGCTTGCAGGAAACCAACGTTTAATAGCAGCAGCAAAAATCCTGACAAGCTGCTCAATCAACCTGCTAAAGTCAACAGTGGTTTCGTTTTATACCAGTATAGTTGAACGGTCATAGTGATATCTATTTTGTTCATTGGAGCCAGCGCCGATTGGAGCAACTGCAATCACAGCTGGTTGCACAACTTCAGTTACGTAACAAAGATGGCGGTGACAGCTCACCGTCTGCAGGTCATGTTGACCGGTTTCCCTTTTCCATCTGCTCTAAAGACATGAGGGCATGGCACCATGAGCAGCTTTTGTCAGCGACGTTGTGTCACGCTGTAAACGGTTGAAACAACGCCTCATACCGGTCCAGCAGTGTTGACAGAAAGGTCTTTACCTTCCCGTTGACTGCAGAGATCTTGATGTGCCAGTTCTGCCTCTCAGTTTTAATGTTGTGTTGAAAGAGAACAGATCGCAGGGTTGATGATAATGACTGATGAAGCAATCCAACAATTTCTGTTCTCTGGCTTTCATCACTCTACTTCCTGAATACTTCGCTGCTCTCACATCCTGGTAGGCTACATCGTCAGATCCAGTCGTCATGACTCCACTCCGGAGGGATTCCCCGATCATTTCTTACATTTTCTCATCAAGGGGGGTCTCCTGTCCCCGCTACAAACACACTTCCTGAGGAAGGCTATGTGTATTTTGTCATTAACCTTTTTCGGACCACTCATTTATTTATTTTGGTGACGATCCGACCTCCATGCTGCTACTCTGGTTCAAACGGCATCCACCGAACAATGTGATTTATCTCCACTTCCCCAAAATAACCAAAATCTGACACGGTGTGAGATGTCTTTTTTAGCTGTTCTGTCGTCATTTCCTGCGATCTCCTTCATGCAGTCAGTCAAAATGAATAAATTAATGGGCATTTCTTTGACTATTTATAGGCAAATATGGGCGTTACGTGAAGCTGCACCGCATTTCGAGTCGATTGTGATTTATAAAGGGAAACCGGCGTAGGAAGTGCCGTACGCACTTTCCTCGCCAGTACGCAATGTTCGGTGAATCGGAAAATGTCGGAACATTTCTGTACCTATTTTTTGGATTTCTACTACGTAAGCAACCTTCCCACGTGAATCCTACGTACGGCGTTATAAATGAGGCCCCAGGTGATGTGAATCCTCCCTAAGGACCAGTTACTGCCTCAGGGTGCTGCAGGGAGGATTTAACCTGTTAAACCCCAAGGTCCCCGTCGGCGGTGTTATACCAGATTAACGGAAATAATCTCAGCTAACTGACGATAAATCTGACGAAGTCTCATAAGAAGCATCTAAATGACCACTTAGCGAAAAATGCTAACGGACTTTGGCACAGAACTCAAGATAAAAGTACCCTTATTACTTATCGTAGCTGCACATACAAGATATCCGATTAAAGCTGAGACTCCAGGGGAAGCAAATACAGACATCACAACACGTACCTTTACGGAGCTTCTAGGGAGATCGTCTCACCGTAGCTGTCAATCTGATCAAAAGACGTGTTCAATGGCATTAAAACCAGAAAACACGCGGCTGAATCGGTTAATCCATAGGTTTTTAACGTCTCTGTATAAAAAAATTATTGAATTTATAATCCATAATTCCATTTGTATGTAAAAATCAGAGAGCAAATGTTAGCTGCTAATGGTAGCCACCAGAGTGGCTGCTGCTTCCGGTCTAGGCTATGCGGCAGTCTCACACACTCACATTACCAAATACGGACTATGTGGGAGTTCCCCTCGATTCCATTGGCTCTGACAGAAAGAGATGTCACATGTCAAAATCCAGCAAGGGGGGCCAGAGATATGGAAAATCCACCCAAATGGCCCCAGAAGAGTTTTTGTTGTCAAATATCACTTGTTTTGCATCAATCTAGATACAGGGTACTTATTATATGTTGTACTTTGGATTCCTAAAGCTTTTAGTCTACTATCCCATCATCCAAGGGTAGTTGTCACTATAAGTACAAAATATATTTTGGACGGACACTATCATTTACAGTTTTTTACCATGTTCAATCTGAATTTTCTTTAAAATAAAAAACATCTATATGGAATCTGACTTTTCTACATCCAACTCACAGGTTTATCATTACTTTGAGAACAAAGATTATTAATGTAACCCTTTTAGAAGGGAAGATATGGTCATTTGTTCTGGGCATGTAATTTTCGAGCCTGAAACCTGAACAACAGGCTCAGGGCTCACCAGGTTTGTTAGGGCAAAACTGGTTCTATCCTTTCAACGTATCCCACCGTATTCCTCCTGCATGTCTTCATATATGTGATTGCACAGAGGGTTCTTCAATTTGACATTATTTGTTTATCTCACGAGTTAAAGGCCTCTCTCTCACACACGCACGCACGTGCACACAGGTGTTTTGTTGGGGATTACATGAGTTCAGTGACCTCCATGTACTTAAATATGTAATAAAGGAGTACGTTGTCCAGCAATATCATTCACAAAACAGGGAGGGAGAAGTTACAGTCTAATTTGGTGAAATAAGTTTCAAAATCTGTGTTTTTATTTGGGCTGGGAAAGGTAAACTGATACAGAAAGTAAATTCAATAGAGGCTGATGGGTAACATGAGTGGCAGTGTGAAAGCATTGACATGTATTTGGTATATGAGCAGAGTTTAGGCTTTATTTTGACCTTCTTTTCAATTTCACAATCCACTCTCAAGTCTCTCTTTGTATTGCCTTTTGCCCAGAGAGATATTTAACTGTGCAGAGTGGGTCGGACAAGTTTTGACAGGAGTTTTACTGCTGCGACTGTGGAATGAGCTTCACCAGGTAAATGTTCCGGAGGAGGAGACCAAGGAAATGTCCCTGAACAGCCGAGTGAGAGGAAGGCACTGCAGTGACGGTGAGTCATGGTGTTCATGCAGGGAACAGACTGTAACACGGCTGCTGCCAACTCACTGCCTTTCAGTATCTGGACCGGTTTCTAATGTGCAAATCAGTCATCTCCGTTATGTTCTTTTAATACTTTGAATATTGACGCTTGAAGCTTTTAAGTCCCACCTAAAAACCCACCTATTTTAACCCTAACCCTATTTTGGCAAACCCTCTGTTTTTAAACTGTGCTATACAAATAAAGTGGATGGGATTGGATTGACGGTCAATGCAGATTGTTTTGATAATCCGCCCACCGTCGTCGATGAGACATTTCACTCATCATTTAACAACCTCATTGTGTTGCTACAATAGTCAACCATTTTTTTTGCAAATAAAGAATGTTTGTATTGATGTCCCAATACATCTGGGAGATATTTCATGAGATCAGTTAAAGATTTGACCCACTGGTGGCACTAGATTAATAATTTGAGGATGGTCAAAGTCAGTGGGATCTATCCTCTGGCGACCATGAATGATTGTACGGACATTTCTCAGAAATCCATAAAAAATGTCTTGAGAGTCTTCGGTTCGGACCATAGTGGTTGACTGTCTTGACCACGACATGCTTAAATAAATAAATGGTATTCAGTGTCTTTCAGAAACATGGATTTCGAGTGTAATTTTAAATAATGTTTATAATGCAGCGTTAAGGATGTCAAACAGTATGGGGAAAAGACAGAGGGGAAGATACAAACAATGGCTATGATAAAAAGTGAAGTTCACATCAACGACTAAAACACAGACTGCATAACCTGCACTGTACATTCACCTGAGTTACTTTTTCTTGTTGATGCATGATATATAAAAAGATAATATACACTTAGACACTTACATACAGTAAATTACATGTTTATTATAAGGGGCGTTGTCCCAGACGAAGAAGCACATCTCGGAGGCTCCCTGCTGAAAGCGTTTTGGCACAAACATAATGATTACTTTCCCTGCAAGTGGAACAGCAGCGGACTCCACCTTATAGCTCTTTACTCCCACTTATTGTCCTTGTCTAAATGTCGTCTTACCCCCCGGTGAACCCTGCGGGATCTCGGTGTCACGCAGCTTCCTGCCGTGACCTTTCAGCTGCCACCTTATAGACACAATCAGGGATCTGAGACCTGCCATAATGGATCAGAGGAGTCCATAGGAGGGAATCATTAACTGTTCCTCCATGTTTTTGTCAAAAGCTGTCGATATTCCCTTTTTAATGTTTGACCCGATCTATTATCTCCTCACAGATAGGAGGTTATCGCCACCATGCTAAAATATCACGCACAGAGGAAAGTCAAATCTTTGGAAGATAGGAATAAATGTAAGTCATGTATCATGCAGGTGACCCTAAGCCCCGCCCCTTTTTGGCTTTGTCAGTACCTCTGTTTACTTTCCTCTTTCCTGCATTGATGAATAAAGAAAACTGGATATAAGTTTGGAGTAAGGGCCTTTTTTAGTCTCATGAAAGTTACCCGTTGGCGCACTGATTAAATGCCATATTATGTTCCCAACCACTTCAAGCATTATCTCTGAAACAGTAGCTCAAACCTTTCTCTCTCGCAGGGCCATTACGAGAGAGAAAGGTTACACATATTCTCTCCAGTAGCCTACAGCGTTAGCTCCACGGTTAGCTCTGAGTGTTCGCATGTTTGCTAATGTAAACACATGATGGTTTCTGATAGCACATAGCTTGACATGTTCTTTCTTAAGAACAGTGCCAATATATGTATATATGTATTATGTATATATATATATAACAACTTCACTCCTAGTGCCTCCGGCAGACATCCTGCTGAATACACACAGCTGCGAAAATCCGGCAGCTCTAACAACTGCACTGCCGGATTTGGAAGCCCCTCTTCAGTTTTTCACCTGCAGGGCCCAGAGTGAAATGCTTTGGTGAGCACAAACTAGAGGGGGACAGCCAGCACCAGTGTGATTTTGGTGAGTCTGTGACTATCCTGGAGAAAGATATAGGGGGGGTTCCAAATCCGGCAGCTCCAACACCTGATCTGAACATGTTATGTAGAGAACAGTGCAGATCTTCCCTATTGACACCAGGATTAACCTAGTCTAAAATAAGGAACATTAATAGTCTGATAGAAAATGAAATGTAATGTAATAGAGGCACAGATATAAGATCAATAATACACTTTATTTTAGGGCACCTTTCAAAGCATTCAATGTCACCTTAAAATACAATTACAAAAAATAGGAGTGGCATTACAATACAAACATGTGTTGAGTAGGGGATATATAAAAATGATTTTCAAAGGAGCAATTCAAGTGAGTGAAGCCAGTTTGAACACATTATCTTTTAGGCTTGATTGAAAATAACACAGTGTCTGACATGATCATATATGTGATATCATTACTGTTATATCATTGCTTACTATTCGTGGTTATCAGACACTTAAACAACAGAGAAGGTTTTAAGAAATAGGACTATTGACAAATCACATATTATCCTGTCATTGTCTGTTCTGCAGGAAGGAGGAATATAACAGAGTGGGACTATACACTCAAAAACGTAAGTTTATTCCAATACGAAGATTGTGACAGATCTGAAAAACGTGTCCTTAAAACGAGCCTCCTCGCAATTGTATGCACATTATTTATTCAGCCGTTTGCTGTTTAATCTGATATATCATTCAAAAGAGAGAAAAAGCTTTGAAAAGGGTGAAAATACGGCGAACGCCCAATACAGGCGATTACGTCACCTCTGCGCAGGGCCGTATCTAGGATTTCTGAAATACCGAGGTCCAAACATGCTAGGGGGGTTCAGGGGGATACCCCTTGAGATTTTTGGTATTTTCATGATCTAGTTAGATGCTTTTGAAGTCCTGTGGGGGGTCACACATTGGATAATATATTGATTTCAAACCATGTCAGTGGGCTGACAATGTCAGCATAAATTATTTTTGAAAGTGTAATGCATAAGAATCAGTTGATTGTTACTATTAATGATCTGGACATGATGAAGAGGCTAAAATGATCACAACACATTGTCAACAACATTCATTGTCCATGTCTCTCTCCTTTCCATAACCTGCCCCCTCTCTTCCATCGTCTTTAGTCTCTCTGTCTTCTTCCTGTTCATTACTCTCTCTGTCCTCTACTCTTTCTCTTTGTTCAATCTCTCCCTCGTTGTTCACTTTTTGCTCCTCCTCACTTGTCTCCTCCTCACTTGTCTCCTCCTCACTTGTCGCTCCTGCCAGTGAATTAAAAGCAATTCAGCAATTTAGTTCATTTCACTTGTTTGTTTGCATTATTTTTTTATTTAAATCTGTTTTGTTTGATTCTCAAAAGAGAGCAAAGATGTTGTTATTATGACATCATAACTGCAATAGATATATGTTGTTTTGAAAGTATGCCTATTGTAAATGAAGACTATTGTTATAGATATATAGATAGATAAATAGATGGCCTACATTATTTTGTGTGACTGTACCTGCAGTTCCTCCCTGACTTCCATCACTTTCTCTCTCTCTCTCTTTCTCTCTGCCTGTCCTGTCTCTCTCTTACCAAAGCTGAGCTTCGACTTACGTAGTCTTTTCATTATATCTGAGTCAGTGTAAAAAGAAAATAATACAATGTTATATCTTCAATGTTTTACTCAAATTGAAATGAAAGAAAAGCATTACAACGTTGGTTAAAAGGTAATTCTTCTGACATTGGATGAATGTAATTCACATTAGCTCTCTAGCTAGTTTATTCACGCAATTTAAACCAAAGTATAGCCTTTAGCTGCAATATCAGTTAGTGTGCATGTTGTCGGACGTCCACTGACTAACATAGAGCGTTCACACAGGATCTGCTGGTCCTATGATGTTCTGTGATGAGCAGAAACACAAGCAGCCCGCTGGACTCATGTCTCTAGATACCTCATCACTACTTCGCTGCTCCGGTACAAGCATGGATACGGGTACAAGTCCGAGCTGCGGTGGTTTGTTGATAATTGTCGTCTTCTTCTGTTTACTTTAACCGAGGCTACGTAGTTATGCAGCGCCCCCATCGTCAGTAAATGGAAGTACTACAAAGAACCCCGTTTAGTGCAATTATTTCACAAGTTTTGTATACACAGCTCGACAAATATTACCGAGGTCCGGACCTCGGTGACCTCAATGGTGGATACGGCCATGCCTCTGCGCGTCCCCGCGAACAGGGCTTCAATCCACGGCAAGGCTTCAACCTACGACATAACACCGGCCGTCTTTCCTGTATTTCCTCCGCACACTGAGCTCTGATTGGTCAACAGGCGTGGTGCTTTCGCTGAGTTGATCTCTTATCCTGGAACCTATCCTGCTTCGGAGCACAGACTAGGTTCCAGGATAAATTACCATGGAGATCTAGCCCGCTAAAAAGTGAACCAGCTTCGTAGTACCGGAAATCCCAGAAGTTATCTTGCTAAACGAAAACTGCTTCGTAGTATACCCCCCAGGTTAGGTTGCAGGCTAAGAGATCAACTCAGTGAAAGCACCGCCTGCTGACCAATCAGAGCTCAGTGTGCGGAGTTTTAAAGCGATCAAGTCATATTACAGGAGAAAGGAAATACAGAAAAGCTGTAGGGGGGACCAGTGCCAGTGCCAGTGCCCCCCTAACACTGACATCTGACCCCCCTGTGGCCCCCATAACAATGAAACGTTTTCTTTTTTTAAATGTATATTTTCTGGTACTCGGTTTGCCAAAAAACCGCAGGATTTTGTTGCTGTAATGTGAGATTGTGCAGACATCCTTATGTAAAGTAGAGATGTAACTGTTCATTGCCTTTATTTTTATATAAATATGGTGTGAGTGCAAACATTGCACTATAACTTAAGCTGAAGCTAACAGTAATAACTATAAGATCTATCTGAAATAAATAAGTGTACTGAAACAAATACCAATAACTGTATTGCATTGTTTTCTTATGCGCAATTACTTCATGCTGTCTAGTTCTCTTTTTCGTCCTGCATTTATTGTGCCCCCCTCAGAAAATAACTGGCCCCCCAGTGGCCCCCCCAGTCAAATGGGTCTAGAACCGGCACTGGTCCGCAGCATATCACATCCAATATATCATATATTTCCTTATCTGAGTCAGCTGAGCCGTATCTGGCCGTGCAACACTCACAGCGTCACAGACTGTATGCAGAAGTATTATTTTAAGCAACACATTAAGTTGACGAAACACTCGAGACAAATGTATTTAAAGTCAGATCGTGTCTTAGACGGGGCAGTGATATCATAAACCTGTTAATGTACGCATTCAAACACTTTTTCTGTTACCAGCTGTATTCACCTTGCAGGTGCAGCTGTGTGGCTTTGATCCTGGATAAAGTGTTTAAGTCATGGATGTTTAAAGTTTAACTTCTTCATTTGTCTAATATTATAGTTCACTTTTCATTCAGGAAGTATGATGCTGCGCTGTCAGTACGCTTCTCCATGGCTGTGATTGGTCGAATGCTCCAGATACCACACCTTTCATGTGAACGCGCACCTAACTAGATAGGACACGGCTGGCTTGAGCGATCCACTTGATAACCCGCGTCGTAGTACAGTTTAGCGAGAGCGCGTATGTTTTGGATTAGGCCAACCGGCTAACTCAAACATATCCAGGTTAGGTTGAACCGGGTTCGTAGTACAGGCCCCTGATTTGCTGTCAACACCACACGTCTGGAAAAGCTTCACACCATATCCCTCACTGGCAAATATTTGTTGTTTGGTTGCCTTTATATGAAAAAAGTATTTTGGGTCCAATGGCATCGTAGAGTTTTTTCTTAACATTTCTAATGTTCCCGATAATGTAAACCAAAGAATCATCAGTAAAGACTTGATCTTTAAAGGATCTACTCTGAGGAAATGAATAAGAAGATCACAAAAAAGAGGTTCCCTACATTAATTCGTATAAATGTATAATCCCCGTGACATTAACAAACCTCATTATAATTGATTTTTTCTTGAATGATTCTCTTTCATTATTAATTTTCTAACCCTACAAGAAAGACAATAGGACATTTTAAACATATTTTAAAGACCAAGGAAACAAGCAAGCAACGTGCGTTTGTTTTATGAATCTTTTTATTATTTCATTGCAGCTTTTTTCACAAACAGAAAACAGTAAATATTTTTGTTCTCATCAATTGTACATAAACTGATACATTCTCTTAAACATAAGTATCAAAACAAATTTAACACATATTCACATACAACTGATCTAAAATCCCATTAGTTAAAAAAGAAAGAAAATATTAATATTATAATAGTAAATAAAACCAAATAAATATTTACAAAGTTCTTCTGTTTAGACTACAGATATTTACACAGTGGGTGGTCCGCGCCCCCGAGAGAGAGGCAGGAGAACTGGTTTCCTTGGAGAGAAACGTTTAGAAGTGAAATTAAGACAATCAAAGACTTGAAATAATAAGATGTCGATAAACGCTTGTTTTTATGGAGTACAGGGTGGGTAGAACATGCAGTCTAAATGTTCCTGCATTACAACAGTTAAAGAAATGACAAGTTTCTGCTCCTAAAGTTTGAGTTTTTAAAGGGCGAAGAACAACATATCTTTAATAACTCTGGCAGTATCGTTCAATCAGTTCAGAGTGGCAGGTCCAGTCCAACCAGCGCCACCTACAGGCAATACAACTTCCAGCATCAGAAGTTAAAAAACCTATAAGCGCAGACATTGCTCCATACAGGCAAAAAATATAACTACAATTGTTACTATAGAGTGTTTTTGAGGTTGAATTATTTTAATTTAAAGCTTTAAAGAGAGGACAAAATAAGTCGAATAGACACAACATACTACCACTCCTTCTGTCTGTGAACTGTTAATGTAAATTAATTTGCATTTGTGTATGTTAGTGCTGTTTTCTGATGGTCAAGTGCCAGAAAAGGGTTTAATTTATGAGGAAACAAACAACAACAACATTCACCACGAACATTCGCTGCCTGCAGGTGGTGCAATTACAGGAGTTATTATTGTCTTTGCCTGTAGGGGGCGATAATGGCAACGTTCACTCGATGCTTCTACTGTTAGTTTAGTAGGTGACGCAGGAGAACAGGCAGAACTGTTCTTACAATATAACATTTTATGACCCGCTTAACAGAATACATATTTCCGAGCTTGATAGGCATGATGTATCATTGTGGGGATTACTCGGGCAACAGCTCTTATGTTTTAATAAACGTGCTTGAAACAGTGAAGAAAAGTCAAAATCAGGCTCCTAAAAATATTGGTTCACAATAAAGCAGTTGGCCGTAATTCCCTGCTAGAAGTATTTCAGCCTCCAAATCGTTGTATTTCGGTATTTTGGTCAAATAAATGGCATGGATCCATCTCTGAGCTCCATTGGAAGACTTACATTAAGTTATTACACAGAATAACAAAAAAACAATAAATGAAGAAATAGCTTGCCTTGTATCAAGAGAGATTTCATTCTGGGATGTTTAGATTTACAAATCAACAATGATTTTAATTTCTTTCATTTTAACTTTAATGTTATTTAATCTAAAAGAGAAATGGTGGATGAGGATTGTTCACGTTCAGTTTATAGAGTGAATCCTTTTTGTACGGAGCAACATTGTTTCCCCCCTCTTGTAATTCCTGTCGTTTTAAAGCAGGGGTGTCAAACTCAAGGCCCGGGGTCCAAATCCGGCCCGTGACTTCATTTTATGTGGCCCCACAAGAGCCTGCAAAGAATATAATGTTTACTATACGGTTACATGCTACTTTACAGAAGCACGTTGCCCATAGACTACATGTCCCACAATGCATCTCAAGTTTGACTTTTCTTCTCAGAATCGGCCTTTTTTTTCAAAATGTCACTTATTTTATTTTGACTTGTTATTCCAGAATTTGGCTTTTGTTTTTAAATCATTTTGTGACATTCTCAAGGAGACTTAAGTTATTACCCTATCCGATAATAATCCAATGCAGACGGCAATAATATAATACATTCTTTTAAATATATTAAATATTTATATATGTATTTTTTGTATGTATATACAACCGGCCCTTTGAGTGCGACCATGATGCTGATGTGGCCCGAGATGAAATTGAGTTTTAAAGCATACAACACTGCACAAAAATGCGTGGGCATCCCATAGCTTTCAAAAAAGCAGCCGCCACAAGTAACGATTAATACCGGTCATCAGGTTCAGCCAGTGAACAGGACTCTGCAATCCGCACTGTACATTTCAAAAACAATCAGGAACGATTACACAACAGGTCTATCCACCCATTTCTGTCTTTCTTTAGTTCAAGTGTTAATAAACACAGCGCTGAATAGAAACTGCATGCGAACTGTCGCCAGGGGAGCTGGTCGCTGTGGCAACAGGTAATATCACGGACACAAACATTGGCAAATCGCTCCGCTGTGAGATCGACAGGTATTACCTGAAACAAGCATGACAGGCAGATTATTAACTTCTCAGGGAGTTCTCTGAAAGGCTGTTGAGTTTTTGTAAAGGGCCCGTAGATCACAACATGGAACTTTACAACATTTGATGTAGAAAAAAAGGGATGTCAAGTATAAATCTCTATACATTCATTGTATATGTATACACACACACACACACACACACACACACACACACACACACACACACACACACACACACACACACACACACACACACACACACACACACACACACACACACACACACACACACACCACACACACACACACACACACACACACACACACACACACACACACACACACACACACACACACACACACACCACACACACACACACACACACACACACACACACACACACACACACACACACACACACACACACACACACACACACACACACACACACACACACACGTATTTACAAAGGTGGAGGTGGTGGTAGATGTGTTGGACAACAGACAGTTCATGTTGTTTCCAGGTTGTAATCAGAAGAAGTCCCAAATGTTCTGATGTGAAGTGTGTGTGCGTGTGTTTTAAATCTGTTTCAGTGATGAGAACAGACAGAAAATCATATCTGAGTCCCGGGTCGATCACTGCTGTTAAATCTTCAGCAAACACCGATAGCAGAAACATTGTGTATAATAGAGCCGTGAAGAAACCACTTCCCCTGGTTCCACGAGAAGAGGCCAGTTTTTTTTACCTGACATATAAACAATGTTCCTTTAATTGTACCTTAGGATATGCAAATGAGGCAGTTCAATACTTTCATACTAGAAGCTTGATGCTATTTTTTGTGAATCTAGAAGACATCTTAAGACAAAAACAGACACCATTTGTCAAATAAACATCTAAATGTGTATTTTGAACTGTTCTACTAGTCTGGAAGAATATGCTATCCAACCGTAATAGCCGAGTCTCATTGAATAAACCAGAACCTTCATTAAAAACTTGCTTTTAAATTTTCTTCCATTTCCCTTCAAATGTCCGTCGTGGATTGACCAAAGTCTCGCCTAGATGCCTGCTATCAATAAGGTGTGTCACCACGGAGCTCCACGGGGATGATTGTGTGTCTGTTTGTGTGTGATTATGGCATGGTTCGTGTCCATCCAGATGTTAGTTCTGGTGGCGCTTCATGTGCAGGGCCAGGTGGTCGGAGCGGGAGAAGCAGCGGCTGCAGGCGATGCATTTGAAGGGTTTCGCTCCGGTGTGTTTCCGGTAGTGTCGGGTGAGCTCGTCTGATCGGGCGAAGCGCCAGTCGCAGCTTTCCCAGGTGCAGCGGTACGGCTTCTCGCCTGCAGGGGGAGGAAGAGAGGGCGGAGGTGTTAGAAATACAAGGGAAGGTTTATCATAATCGCGTTAATATAATCACACATGTATATATTATCCTTGCGAGAATGGAAGTAGTGATCACATACAGAGCATTTGGTGCAACTAGTTCCTGAGCAGTGTCCTCCGGATGCTGATATCCAAGAGAGGGACAATCGTTTAATAAAAAAGAAAACGACGTCAAGTTCTGCTTCTGCCACGCTGCATGAAGTGAATTGAGGAGATCTCAACAGTAGTTTTAAGACGAGGGAAGAGTGTGACCTCATCGTTTCTCCCAACGCCTGATGGGATGTGGGGCGATGTGAATATATCGATTAGACTATGTTTTCTCTATATGTTGTTTTACTGAATACTTTGTGGAAGCTGTTCAGGTTCAATCCACATGTTATCTCTACATGTGCAAAAGGCCTGCATCGTTTTATATAAATACCTGAGTTATATAACGCTTCCTTTCTTTCAAGCAGTCCTTTAAAATCTATGGACAGTCGAGCTCCATAGAATTAAAACATGTTTAATCGATTACACACTGTATTACTACATGTGGACGTATTCAAAGAAGAGCATTTGTTTGTGCCCGGTCAGTGATCAGACGATCCTCTGATCGTTACGCCTGGCTGTTCAACTCGCTGCTAATGCGAGAACAATAACGGCTCATTCCTGACGTGCGGTAGTGGAGCTGTGAACAGAGTGAAACGTATTCCCATCTCATCGAGAACTCTGGTGTCAAACATGTCCTTTCACAATAAAACCACAATACAAGTGTGTGCGTGTGTGTGTGTGTGTGTGTGTCACATTTGTGGTTGTCACACACCACACACACACACACACACACACACACACACACACACACACACACCACACACACACACACACACACACACACACACACACACACACACACACACACACACACACACACACACACACACGATTGAAAGTTGGTTGATTAATTGTCAACATTATCAAATATGATAACCCTTAATTATAAAATTCCTGAGAAGAAAAGGTTGTGAGGAACTATTAGCAGTAACCGCAGTGTGTGTGTGTGTGTGTGTGTGTGTGTGTGTGTGTGCCATCACAGCTCAGTTGGTTGTCCCTAACACACCTTATTACTTGGCGGTTACATCCGTCATTTGCAGACTAAGTGTGTGTGTGTGTGTGTGAGATTTAGGACTGATCTATTTGTAATGGATAATGTTTGGCTTTTTAACACAGTTCGTGTGTTGGCTACGTTTTGGTGGAATATTTCACCTGAATCTTAGAGGAACTCTCACAGGAAAAAAAAGACTTCTGCTATTTTATTCAGTCTAATATTCACTGATGGACTGACTGTGAGGGAGCCATTTACATCCATCCATCTTCTCCGCTTATCCGTGGTCGGGTCGCGGGGTAGCAGTTCCAGCAGAGAGCCCCAAATGTTCCTTTCCCCTCATCAACCAGCTCTGACTGGGGGGTCCCAAGGCGCTCCCATGCCAGCGAAGAGATATAATCCCTCCACCTGGTCCTAGGTCTACCCCTCGGTCTCTTCCCAGCTGGACGTGCCTGGAACACCTCCCTAGGGAGGCGCCCAGGTGGCATCCTAACTAGGTGCCCGAACCACCTCAACTGGCTTCTTTCGACGCGAAGGAGGAGCGGCTCAACTCCGAGTCCCTCCCTGATGACCGAACTTCTCACCTTATCTCTAAGGGAGACACCAGCCACCCGGCGGCAAGTGAAGGAGTTCAAGTATCTCGGGGTCTTGTTCTCGAGTGAGGGATCAATGGAGCGTGAGATGGGCCGGAGGATCGGAGCAGCGGGAGCGGTACTGCAGTCGCTTTACCGCACCGTTGTGACGAAAAGGGAGCTGAGCCGGAAGGCAAAGCTCTCTGTCTACCGGGCCCTTTTCGTTCCTACCCTCACCTGCGGTCATGAAGGATGGGTCCTGACCGAAAGAACGAGATCGCGGATACAAGCGGCCGAGATGGGTTTCCTCCGCCGGGTGGCTGGTGTCTCTGGAGCCATTTACATGTTTCACAAAAAGCTAATATCCGACTGGGTGTCGTTTTTGTCATACTGATATTCTGAACAATCTGTGTTGTTGTATTTGCTGTAAAGTGTCTCTACTGTACGCTAATTTTATTATATGTACAGCACTTTGGCTCCACCAAAAATCGTTTATAAATGTGCTATATAAATAAAACTTGATTTGATTTGACTAACTTTTAATATTTGAATATATTTCAAACTGGAGTAAAAGCCAAAAGGCCTGGGGGGTTTTCACTGAACTGCGACCTAACATGTGGGGAGATGCTGAACTGAGCCCAGAGGACAAGTCGCTCCGGATTGTGACCTTCACCAACAATTTCTAAACGCTAAATAAAATTAAAAGTGTTGCTATTTCTTTCTCTGACCTGTCGTCGCACTATTGAGTCATTATTTCTGGCGGTTTGTGATTTCTTTTCTCACAGAAGTTGAATGCATTCTGGGTAATAAGGTCGGCAGAACTTGTAAAATGGCAGTGCAGAATAACGAGCCAAGTACATCTTAACACGCCACCCCTCCCAAACATTGACATTTCTCTGCTCTGCCGCTACGGGCCGTTGCCAACAGTGAGCTAATCATCAACACAGAGGAAAGAGATCTGTTCAATAGGCTGCTGTTCAAACAACTGGAACAAAAAGCACGTCATCTTTCACGGAATGGAATCAGTGAAAGGCAGGAGGCCAAAGAACTGAGATACGAGTAACTAAACGATAAAACTCTGATCGAGCTGCTTTACTGAAAGTGGGGTTTAGTACTTTCCAGAACAAGAAGTAAAAGAGTTCATGGCAACAGGGAGGCGTGTGGCGCAGTGGGTAGTGCGCAGGTTCAAACCCCACTGCAGTCAGCATGTCGTTGTGTCCCTGAGACACATGTAATGTAATTAAACTTGTTTTCTCCAACAAAGACCGATTCATATTCTCTAGAAACACATCTTTTTTGAAAATGAACGATATACATTTATGAGACATAATTGTGCTTCATTGTTGTTGTACCTAAATAAGTATGACGCGAATGTATTCCCTAATTGAGTCCTTGGCTGAAAACCCCGGCGTGGAGTGAGGATGGAAGGCGTCCGTCTCTGCGGGTCATCGAGGGCTAGTTAACACAGCGGGCCTCGTTAGCGCTGATTAGATAGCTTCTGCTATTGGCCATCAATCACTCGGTGACAGCCATTAGCGGGGCGAGGGGTCCAAAGAACACAACGGAGGGGTCAGGCGATAAGAACAAGTCAAACATAAGGGCAGCAGAATGTGTTTTTGAGTTAATTTTGGTGCAAAACTATTCATTTTTAAAACAACGTCATATTCAATAGCGATTATAAACACTTGTTTCTATACTTTATCCCAACACGATTTAATTGGATAAAGCTACACAATTTATAGATGTTGTGAGATGGGCTATATTCAAATGGCAGAAAGCCAGATATTCGTTAAAGTCTAAATATGTTTTAAAATACCAGAGATATACTCTCCTACATAAAGTATTCCACAGACTAAACAAACATATTGGTTTTGTATAGCTTCTCTTAACAATGAACACTATTATCATTTTAAAACGACAATATAAGTCAAAATAATCCTGCAGCACTAAAACCTGAGCACACACACATCAGAGGCACTCCAGGCTCCAATCAGGACGATATCCTGTTCCTGGAGTGAACCGCTCGTGATGTGTGTGTAGAGGTGGAGAACAAATGTCCCCGTATAAAGAGACGAGGCTCTCGAGCGGCAGGTGTGTTTGGTTTTGCTCTATAGCTGCGCTGTGGGGGTCAAAGCACAGCCGCCTCTCGGAGACTTATTATCCCCGAGAGGCGGCAAACAGGCAGGTGAAATACGACACACTCACACACAGAGCAAACACACGTGAGGGGTATATATTCCTGAACGAGCTGCCAAGAGGTCAGGTGGAAACCCCCCCTCGTCCATCTCTCATCTGCCTGCAGCCTACAGTTTGGGAAGATTTACCTGTTGGGTAACTAATTGCCTGTGAAGTGACGGAAGCAGTACTTGAGTGTCTGTTTCATAACAAGATTTTTTAGCACAAACCTGTGGTAGATGGACCATTTGAATATACTGGTTGTAGAGATGTCCCGATCCGATCACGTGATTTTCAAAAGATCGGAATCGGGAGAAAAAAATCGGGGATTGGGAATTTTATTTTTATTTTTTTTTAAATGTAATGTTACAAAACTAATATGACCATGTTCACGTCTTAAAGTCATCCTGAGGACTTAGTTTTGGTGTAAAATGACGCAACATCATGTATGTGTTGCTTTCTTTGGGCTTGTTTTCAGACCTGCTTATACCTCTGAAATCTGGCAACAGAGTGGGCGCAGTGTCTGATAGCAGCAGTAAGCTAACGAGAGGCTACGTTCAGCTGGTGACTCGGGACAGAGAAAATGTCAGGAGTTTGGAAGTATTATGAAATTGAAAGCGAAGGCAGTGTAACCGCCAGATGCAATGTTTGCAAGGCGGAGGTTCCGCGTGGTGGAAAGAACAGAGCTACGTTCAACACGACCAATCTAATACGCTACCTGAGAAACAAACAACAACAACAACACGACGAGTACACAGCAGCCACTCAGGTAACGGCACTGAAACAACCGACACTTTCAGAGGCTTTCAAAAGGAAAGAGAAACTGCCCCAGAACAGAGAAAAGGCCACAAAGATAACAGACAAGATAGCTGAACTCATCACGTTGGATGACCAGCCGTTATCTGTTACCTTTTGTTTCTCTTAATGCATTGCATAAAGATCGGATCGGGAAAAATCGGTATCGGCAGATTGTCAAAATCAAATGATCGGAATCGGATCGGGAGCAAAAAAAGGTGATCGGGACATCCCGAGCTGGTTGTGTTGTGACGAGGGGGAAAACTGAGCTTTGTGTGGATACTGACACAACTTTCTTGAATACGAATAACATAATACACTTATGTTCCTGCACTTCCTTCCTCCGCAGTGATGTTCTAACTATGCACGTTCCTCTCCTGCCACTCTTTCCACATCTTAAAGAAAGAAGGAAATGATATTCTGGCATTTTGAAGCACGTTACCCAACACACACATGGCTATATTCATTTTCTTTTAAAACTGAAAGGCATCAGCTTTCAAAAGACTTTGCAGGCATGTATACCTGACGGACAGGTGGCAGAATGAAAAGGGGCGTCCTATTATTTCTTTCTCAAACAAAAACTAATGTGTGTATGAATACGTCATAAACCATAATGGACACACACACACGCAACAAAACACACACTCAGAAGTGTACAGACAGCATAACAGCACATTCATCACTCTGGGACAAAACATCTTTTGTTGCAGGCTTATGTGTACTTTGTAAGGATCATATATATTTGCTCTATAGGGGGCTTTAAGTCTCTTTGACTGCATGAACCCGCAGCAGGAACATGTATTAACCCCTTATCTTGTAACTGCTGATTCTCCCTATAGGTAACTTTATAACAACTTTAGAAAAGTCAAAATTAAGTTCGTTCAAAGAGGATCCAATCAAAAAAAGAGAACTATTTAGCTTTACTTCAAGAGACAACGTATTAAAATATTCTAAAATGCTTTTGTTCAATTATAACTACTATATTTCCCTAAGTCTTAAGTCTCTTTACATTTCAAATTAGGGCATTTAACTGATGGTTTTCCTCTGGCCGACTAAAGAATAGGTTGAACATTTATTTGACATAATTACATTTTCTAAAAGCAGAACAAAACCTGTCGGTAAAATAACAATAAAAAAGTATCCACCCACTCTTAAACGTCTTCAGATGTTCAAACCACTTAATGCATACCCTCAATGACGCTACACCGTCTGGTATAAAACATCAGAGCATGATAAAATCTTTTTATAACATTTCTGCCTGCTTTTAATGAGTCAAAGAGCAAACAACTCCAGGCTCTCCTGGACGCCCATACACTGTTTGTAGACCTCTTAGCTTTATCAGCTCCGTTAGTGTTTGTGAAGAGGGCTGGAGGGTTCCTTAATCAGGCTGATAGCACTTTACACACACATGTACACACACACACGTACGCACACTAACACACAGTTACTACAAGACAACGTGCAAAGCTCAAATGGCTTCATGGTCAAGGTTGGACCCTCGTAGCGGCGGGTATATTGAGCCACACATAACCACACAACAGATAGTGATGCAGTCCAACAAAGGCACTTTGTTAATGGCAGTCAAAGTATTACAATCCTTTACTTAAGAACATCTGAAGAGAAAATATCGCCCTCCAACATTGTTAGCAACATGGCTACCGCTAGCAGCCGTGGTAATGTTACTTTTCAGAGCAAAATAAACTACTGTAGGAATACCAAAGAACTACAAGTACAGATCTCAGTGGTATGCTAGGGGAAGAGCAAACGGTTTCGTTTCTTGGTAATCTAGCATGGTAAAACTAACTTGTTGTATCACTCTCCATCTTTGTTTTTCTTTGTCTTTTCATCAACGGAGCTCTTTTGCTTGTTCACCCATAGTGAATAAATTCACATACTTCCAAACTGGTAAAATTGGAGCTACAACGGTCTAGTATAGTAGTCCTTATAAAACTAACTTTATATGTGTGCCTCATGTACCAGCAGGCTGAGCGTTAGCCATGAGCGAGTCCCAGCATGCATTGTGTGGGACGCAGGGTACGCACTAGACAGGTAATAGAGCTAGCACAAACATTTATATCAAAAGTCTTTGACCTAAGGGGGACAACCTGGACAAATGTAGGGTTTAAGGAGCTTATAAACATAATAACTTAAGGAGAGTAAAACACCTACTAATGTTGAGAACTGCATGACTAGATTTCTCACGAAAAACTAAAAGAGGATTTTTCTCTGAAGTAAAGAAAATGAAACTGATACTTATAAGACACACACTCACGCTGACATGCAGTACACAATCAGATACACACACACCCACACGCAACTTTCTGATACTATCGCCTTAAGGGAAACAAAAATACATAAATCTGAATCATTGAGTTGAAATAGACATTCATTGTGTGGATGTTTCACCACATGATAGGGTGTTGATAACACATGTGGATAAATGCTGCTGTAAAGAATCGTGACATGGATGAAGACATACGTCTTTTGGCTGTTTCACAGAAGAGTATTGTGGGGGAAACTTCTGAAGCAATTGGAGTGAGGACTCAAAACTCAACATTCTTTATCAGCGAGACTAAAGCAATATGGACCCTGAATCTAACTAGAGCTCTCGTCTATAGGAAAGAATGTGCGCCAGGGACCCTACGTCCCTGAACAGGAAACTACCTCATGGCGGCTTGTGCTCTGTCGTAGACTGGCAACAACAATGCGCCCAAGCTGCTCCTCCTTAAGAGAGATAGCAGCAACACCCAAGGCCGTAGACCTATGCCACGGGAAATGAGACAGTGAGAGGAGAAATTGATGAACTGTGTCAAAGGTTGAATACCTAAGCAAATTATTCCCTAACAAGTATGTATGCACACAAAGGTACACACTCGCAGAAAGGATCAGCAGATGGATTTACAGAGAAGTTACTGCCAACGTATTTTTCTCTTTAAGCTCTCTTTACTACTCTCTTTAAGTAGTTTCAGCTTCTCAGTGTGTGGATTATCTGTTTTAGAGTCTGCTAAACTAAACGTGTTTGGGTTTTTCGACTGTGATATATCTTTTTCGATATATATTTATATTGAAAAACATTCCTAACCTAGACACCATTGGTGCCTGCATTGGCCTTTAAATATTAAATCATGTACTAATGTGAATTTAAAGATTGAATTATATTTTATCCGTAGGTCTGTCCATGACTGTTAGGCAATAAGAAAATCAACTTTAAGCCAATGTAAAGAGTCTACAATGTGCGTGATGTTATCTTTTATATTTGCTGTGGATAGGAGACTGGCTGCAGCATGTATGATTTGGAGGTGTGAACAGGCTTTAACACTCAAGATGGCAAACAGTGAGCTAAATTAATCACTGCTGGGAAAGATAAGGCATGAATAGCTTTGCACAAGTAAGAGAATTGGGAAAAAACATTCATTTTTAAGCAAACAGCACCAGACTACCTTTATCCTGCCTACTTTCTAGAGCACAGATTAGAGTCAAATATAGGCTTAAAATAAGTTGTCAGTTTTCAAATGTCCTTATAAACGCGAGTTCAGGGAGCAGATGTATACTTTATATACATTTTTGCAAGAAAACAATAGTGTGGACAAAATAAAGGGGACCTAGGACAGAGCCTTGAGGTATTCCACAGCTTAAGTTACAGACTGACCCTTAACAACAATGAGGTTTCTGTTTTAGAGATAAGATATGGGGTTAACATCTATCCAGATCGCCATGTTTGTGCAGGATTTATAGACAGTAATAAGAGAAAAAGGCTGTGGAAGAATGAAGATCTAAAGTAAGAGAAAGTTGTTGCTGAACATGTTAAACGTATGAGTCATCCTGAACTGAATGAAAAGAACAGAATAGGCAAGCCAGGTTTTGCCAGTTGGAAAGTGAAGCCTCTTAGTGAGATTCAGAGTGACCAGGATGAGTAAACCAGGGCGTTCACTTTTTGCACAATCCGTAAACACGAGGCAGTTTTATACACGTTTTCAGACTGTCGCGTGGCGCAATTATCTGTTGAACTGTACAATCCTATTGAAATTCAATCTTAGAAGTTGCATTGAGACTTAACTCTATTTTGTGAATCAAAAGCCAATTGGATATCCTTGAAACTGTTGCACATTTCAACTCAGTGTTGGTCGGCCCCTAAAATACATTCAATGAGCAACAAAAAGAAGAACACTAGTTCAGGCACATGCCTTCAGGGAACAGTGGACAATTTGCTTACAAGTTAATACAACATTTCTCCTCCGGGCACTTAATAATTGGACAGCTGTACACTGACCACAGAATGATTCAACCACTGACAATGTGGTGCGTCAAATACAGACTGTTTGCGTGAAAATTGTCGACACACTCATAAATTGTCTCTCTTGCTCTCTTGTATTGTTCTCACTTCATATTTTACAGTCTGTTTGTCTTTTGTGTTGCTGTATCCTGCTGCAACAACTGAACTTCCCCCAAAGGGATCCATAAAGTTTCCGCTTATCTATTTATGACAATAGAACGATCGGTTTCTATTTGCACATTCATTCATTTGTTTCTCTCTGCAGCTTTTATCGCATGAGTAAATCTCTAAAATCCAGGTCTGAGGCTTCTGGGAAACCCACAGGTTTTATGTTACAGAAGGGAATCACATCGAAACCAGCCTTCCCCCATTCTGCAAACCCCCTCCTTCCTCCTATTGCATCCTCTGAAAAGAGACTGAAGAGCAGGAGTAACTGGTTTGGCCTTTTGCTTTAACAGCACGTCTTCCCTCTTTTTTTTTCTCCTTCCTTCATCCTCCCCTCCTCCCTCCCTTCTTTGTTCAACCTCTCTTGGGATCTCAGAGGACAGGTATGAGCATGTATAAACACAACGGACAGAAAACAAAAACTCTTGAGCAAACCAAATGTTGCTTCTATGATGTTTTTCCTCTTCATTGTGTTATTTACCTCTATTATAGCAACTGGGTGTATCGAAACTGGCGCGGGGACAAAATATGCAGTTTGAAAATAAACACGCTGAAGCCAAATTAGTTAAATGTTGACGTTGGAAAGCTTGTGAGTTAACCGTCAGTAGTTTGCATATGTGGACAGAAAAGCTAAATAAATACAACAAATGTGTACATTTGTGCAAAAACATAACTGGATGAAGACCCCATAAAATACACGCACTTTGGACAAAAGTTTCATGAAGTTGCATTGTGCACAATAATGCTTGTTTTTCCTCTCCATACGATAGAGTAAAGTTGTATTCTTTACTATTTTATATCAGACAGACATCCGTCAGTGACTAATTCTCTTAACGGCAAAACCAGTCACCTGTAAGCACTGCTGGGCAGTGGCGTAACTATCGACGGTGCAGCCGCTGCAACACACTGGGGCCCAGAGCCGGCCATTGTTGTTGTTGTTGTGGGGCCCCAATGGCATTGACCGTTTCGCGCAGTCTTCAAAGTAACCAAGCAACCTAAATTCATTTATAATTTGTCTGTTTGCTCCCTTTCATGTCATGTGATACCTTGCGTGACGAGGGAACCATTTAATCAACCTGTACTGTACTGTAGCTAGCAGCAGCAAGTTTGGCAGCATTATAAAAAATATCACAGCTGCCATTTATAATGTCCAGCAAACCAAAGCACAAGAGCAGGGCTCAAAAGAGAAAGGACAAGAGAGAGTGTATGTCCGTGCGTGTGTGAGCGCATCAGCATGTGCTTATGTTTGGGGCGATGGGGCCCCCAAAACAACATTTGCACCGGGGCCAATCACAACCTTGTTGCGCCACTGCTGCTGGGGTAAGTACAAATACAAATCTGCCAGATTATTCCCTACTGTGTTTAATGAAGCTTCGTGCTAATTCATGCATAACGCTGAAGGAGCATCTGCAGCAAGTTATTGGCATTAGCTGCTTCAAAGCCAGTGGCTTATTACAATTTGCTAAAAATGGTCACTTTCCTCTCGTGTCTTTGAACTGCATGTAGATAAAGACAGTGATGTGCAATGTGATGTCATCTTGTGTCAGTTAAATCCACAGAGGAGTGTTTTCTTACCTGTGTGCGTCCTTTGGTGAGCCTTCAGATGGGAGCTCTTTGTGTAAACTTTGGTGCAGCCTGAAAATAAATCACAGAGAGAGTTAGATGGATGAGCCCGGCTGACTGCGGAAAATGTGCTCACCTGACGCTAAATTTAACCTGACCATAAAGCTGTTAACAAGCAGAAGACGTGCTGTCTTTTGAGTTGTGTTTCACCTGTGACGCAGTGGAAATGGTACTTAACAAAGGACAACTCAATCACATGTTTAGACATCTTTGGCAAGCGAACCCAGAAGGAGCATTTCAAACAATTGCCCTCCAGGCTGAATAAAAGACTCAATGTTTTTTCCAGTGGGTTTTAAAGAATGTTGGCAACCCAGTTATTGTGTGTTTGATCTTAAAGAGAGGCATTGCGTTACTGAAAGATTTGCATATGTGTTTTTGCTTTGGCAGTTGAGCTTATTTACACAACAGGGACATTGGTTGAAAGCAATCCGAAACAACTTGCTGAAGTGGTAGTGTTGTGACTTGGGGGTAGGGGTAGGGGTAGGGGTAGGGGTAGGGTAATGTTGTGAATCGAGTGGCCTGTGTTCGTCGTCCATAACATACGCCTGCCCATACCATAACCCCACCACCACCATGGGCCACTCGATTCACAACATTACCCTAATCCTACCCCTAACCCTAATCCTACCCCTCACACCAGATACTGACTGGTTTTCGGACCCCCCCAATAAAGCAAAACTGCACGTTTCAGAGTGGCCTTTTATGGTGGCCAGCCTAAGGCACACCTGTGCAATACTCATGCTGTCTAATCAGCATCTTGATATGCCACGCCTGTGAGGTGGGATGGATTATCTCGGCAAAGGAGAAGTGCTCACTATCACAGATTTGTGAACAATATTTGAGAGAAATGGTTATTTTGTGTTTATAGAAAATGTTTTAGATGTTTCATCTCATGAAAAATGGGAGCAAAAACAAAAGTGTTGCGTTTATATTTTTGTTCAGTGTACATGCTTTGAAAAATATATATGTTTTCTTGTCCCCAAGAGACACATAAAATGTATTTATTTATTTGTTTATTCCACACATGGCAGTTATTTTTAAAATAAAACATGGACACTTATGCTGGTTTATTTATAGCGCATGGTGGAAAATAGGAACAATTGTGTTAGTGAACATTTCTTTTGGACTAAAACTGACCTTGGAAGTCACAGAAGTGGATCCTCCTCTTCTCCAGCTCCGGGTTGTTCCGCCTGTTGTATTTGGGGCCCGTCAGGACCCCCTGGCCGTGTGTCATCAGCATGGCGTGTGGAGACAGCCCCGTCACCTTCATCCCTCCCAGGCGCTGCTGGTAGGCCAGGTGGAGCTGCGGCGCTAAACTCAGCAGCTCCGCCTGATTGTCTGGACTGCCCGGCTGAGAGTTGGGGGGGAGATGGGGGCAGGCTGTGTGGCGCTGTGTGTGACGGAGAGGCTTGGTAATAACCATGATGCTGCTGTACCTGGTGCTCGGCCATCATGTAGTTGCCGTTGTTTGTCTGCAATGCGACGTTGCCAAGGTTCAGCATGGTCCTGCCGCTCGCTGAGGCGTGTGTTGACGGGCTGCTCTGGGACAGAGTCATGGTGAGGTCCCCACAGCCGGATAAAGGCATGCTGTAGACCTGCGACTGAGGGGCCGGGGGGCCGATGTGGAGCTCCGTGTCCATATTGTGCTGTTGCTGGTGCTGGTGTTGTTGCTGTTGCTGGTGCTGGTGCTGGTGCTGTTGCTGGTGCTGTTGCTGGTGCTGGTGCTGGTGCTGGTGCTGGTGGTGCTGTTGGGACGATGTGGACACATTCACTAACCCTGAGCTCATGTCTGGTTTGATGAAGACGTTGTTGACGACAGGCGGCACGCTGAACACGGAGGTGAAGTCGGGCAGGGCCTGGGTGCTGGAGGAGGTGATGGAGCAGGGCACTTCCAGCCCGGGCTCCGTCTTGATCTGCTGCACCGACAGAGTCTTGTTGTTGGGCCGGTAGAGGCCTGTGCGGAGGTGGGTGGTGTTGGGGAGGATGACGTTGATGTTGAGGCTGTAAGGGGTCACACCTTTGTCGTCCGAGAAGAACTCGTCGACCAAGGAGGCGCTGCCTCGTCGGTGCTTCCTCTCCACGGTGTCGATCAGGTTACTCAGCAGAGGACCGTTGACCTCCGGCAGGTATTTGTCCAACTCTAATCGAATCTGAGAAGAAACAGAAGACAGAGAAACATTAAAGGAGGAGTTCAACATGTGTAGCAAAACTGCAACTCACGACAACCCTCGGGTGGATACCTGGTTTTAAAGTAGTTATTTAATACAACCTTCTCTTCACTAAGTAATTCTCCCAGATTTATTTGCATGCATACGCTTTACACCTGAGCATGTACCTGTCAGAAAGCGAGCCCACCGCCATTTCAACAGAACAACCCTCGCAAACTAGTTTAAGAACACTGAGGTGCGTCCAAGAACTGGAATCAAGAGAAAACAATCTGTGTGGCTAAGAAGGGTCATTTACACGAAACCCTACCAGAAATGTTAAACTTGAGACAATAGAATTGGGAACTTCTTTCTCTAAATGCGGACACAACAACTGTATAAAATGCTGCACCAGAGTTTGTTGGTTTGTATCTCTTCGAAAGCATTTCCTGTTAAAATCCTGGATATCATGCTGGGTAAAACAAATGGGGTGAAGCCTGCGAGCTAGTTCAGGCAGTCAACTCCAGCACCAATGATACATGAACACGTGACGCACCTCGTCCCTCTTCCAACCAACCAAACCCATTCTCCTAAACATGCCGCTCTATTTAAGCTGCCAGGTCTTCCTGCCTCTGCCTCCTCGCTATGCTGTGTTCACTTGCTACTGCTACGTTCATGTTGCTGCTGCTCGTCTGCCCCACCACCACCTCAGCTTCCACCTCAACTTCCACCCCAGCTTCCACCCCAGCTTCCACCTCAGCTTCCACCTCAGCTTCCACCTCAGCTTCCACCTCAGCTTCCACCCCAGCTTCACCCCAGCTTTCACCCCAGCTTCCACCCCAGCTTCCACCCTGCTTCCACCCCAGCTTCCACCCCGGCTTCCACCTCAGCTTCCCCCACCACCACCCCAGCTTCCACCTCAGCTTCCACCCCAGCTTCCACCCTGCTTCCACCCCGGCTTCCACCCCGGCTTCCACCCCGGCTTCCACCCAGCTTCCCCCCACCACCACCTCAACTTCCACCCCAGCTTCCACCCCAGCTTCCACCCCAGCTTCCACCCCAGCTTCCACCCCAGCTTCCACCTCAGCTTCCACCTCAGCTTCCACCTCAGCTTCCACCTCAGCTTCCACCTCAGCTTCCACCCCAGCTTCCACCCCAGCTTCCACCCCAGCTTCCACCCCAGCTTCCACCTCAGCTTCCACCTCAGCTTCCACCCCAGCCTCCACCTCAGCTTCCACCCCAGCTTCCACCCCAGCCTCCACCTCAGCTTCCACCCCAGCTTCCACCCCAGCCTCCACCCCAGCTTCCACCCCAGCTTCCACCTCAGCTTCCACCTCAGCTTCCACCTCAGCTTCCACCTCAGCTTCCACCTCAGCTTCCACCCCAGCCTCCACCTCAGCTTCCACCCCAGCTTCCACCCCAGCCTCCACCTCAGCTTCCACCTCAGCTTCCACCCCAGCTTCCACCCCAGCCTCCACCTCAGCTTACCCCCAGCTTCCACCTCAGCTTCCACCCCAGCTTCCACCCCAGCTTCCACCCCAGCTTCCCCCCACCACCACCCCAGCCTCCACCTCAGCTTCCACCTCAGCTTCCACCTCAGCTTCCACCTCAGCTTCCACCTCAGCTTCCACCTCAGCTTCCACCTCAGCTTCCACCTCAGCTTCCACCTCAGCTTCCACCCCAGCTTCCACCCCAGCTTCCACCCCTGCTTCCACCCGTAGGCTCGGGGGATAGTTATCTGATCATCACTCAATGTTCTTTGTAAATGAGGCCGAGCCTAGACGCCAAACTCAAACTATATGCTGCTTCTAATACACGTATAAGAAACACGTGAGTCGTCTGACTGAAATAAAGGCTTCCTCAAAACTCTGTGGAATCATTCGCTCCGGCTCCTTCTATGTGGTGCGGTATTTGTTTAGGATCAACACTGTTTCACTGATATTTTTGAGATGAACGAGCTGCAGACGGTGATAAGGAGGCGTTGACATGGCTCAGCTCCACCCAGTCAGTAATCTACAGATACACAGTCGAGGTGAAGAGGAGGAAGTAGCAGAGGAATTACAGAAGCATAAACACTTTTAAGAAACGATAAAGAAAATGTTAAGAAAAGCCGATACGAAGACTTCCTCCTCCTTTCTTCACGTGCTTGTTTCTCAGTCCAGTTGACGAACAAATCGGTTCAGACCAAAAAACATTATCACGTTTTATTTTGTGTTTCACTCAACTCATAGATTTAAGAGATCAATAAACAGTCCGGGAGCTGCCGACTAGGTTATAAAACCGATTTGCGTTCTTCACATAAACACACTATTATCCAACAGTCTCACTATTACGCACAACACATTTCGGTATTCATGTTAAAGGTGACTCCAGCTATTTCTGTACACCACATACAACTGAACAACACAACAAGCTAAATCTGAAGACAGCTGTTGTTGTTTTATGATGTGTCTGGGGAGATGCAACTGTCAAACAAATCTGATCAGATCTGCTTGTGTTGCATGTGATAAAGGTGTGGAAACACTGCATGTGTGGATATACAGAGAGAAGTTTCTTTAAGCGACACGTGGAGACAGGTTGAGGGGGTATGGGGAAATAGATAGCAGGTATTTAAGGTATTATCTGATCCTAATCCTGATAACTAGTGTGTGTGTGTGTGTGTGTGTCATTCAGAGTCTATGAAGCGAGCATCTCTCCCTTAGAGGTGCACAAACCGTTAAATTAAGGATCTCTTCTGCAGACCACACACATTAACACACACCCACACAAGTAGGCAATCTTACAAACGAACACAAGAACACAAACAGAGTTCCCTCCATGGGTGTGGCAGATGGAGGTGATTTGAAGCGTGAAAAAAGCAACCAGTCAAACCAAAACAAAAGGCTGAAGGCATGACAACGACGCAGCGAAACTTAAACACTGTCGGGTAAAAATAGACCTGCCAGACAAATGTGATCCTCCGTGTGACAGCTGATACCCGGCCCTGAAGACGGCACGAGGAAATGGAGGGAGCGCAAAGGAAGAAAGATGGCAGCTACTAATGAAACGGGCTCGTGTGAATGCAGCGGATAATGTGATCGGGAGTTAGTTGATAAGGAACATGTGATGCTCCTCCCGTCATGAAACTTATCATTTTGCATGTCAGTTGTGTGCAATGCATGTTTGATACAGGGCTTACTTGTTGCTACTTTTATGGCACATTTCCACTAGTGATGGGTCGTTCGCGAACGATTCGTTCTTTTTGAACGAATCTTTGAAGTGAACGAGATGAACTGATTCCTCTCACAAAACGATTCATTTGTTTGAGTCGCCGCTAAAGAGAAGCTGTTCGCGAACGACGAACTTAAAGAACTGGCGGTTCAGAACTGTTTCCTGCAGTGTAGCTACTGTAATCAGAGCCTGAGCTCCCACACACACACACACACACACACACGCACGCACGCACGCACGCACACACACACACACACGAGCGGGACATCCTCCTCAACTTGTCCGCAATAAAGAGGACGGATACCTGAACCGTAGCGTCCAGCTAGCTTAGCGAAATAAATACACACATCGTTGTATTCTCCTCCCCCTGTCGGCACTAAAAGCTTCAGAGGGCGGATAGCTGGGCTCTGTAGCGTCCAGCTAGCTTAGCCGCTAGCTTAGCAATAAATACACACAGCGTTGTATTCTCCTCTCCCTGTCGGCCCTAAAAGCTTCAGATGGAGGATACCTGAGCTCAATAGCGTCCCGCTAATGTGAAACACTCACACAGCGTTAGCGGGACATTCTCCTCCCCCTGTCGGCCCTAAAAGCTTCAGAGGGCGGATAGCTGGGCTCCGTAGCGTCCCACTAGCTTAGCCGCTAGCTAAAGGTAAACACAGATGGGTACATACTATAGAATATGAATAAATCATCACCGATGTAGAGGATATATTTTTGTATTCACTTTGAACTCGGCCAAATGGAGTTTAATGCTTTGGGATTTAAGCACATAGTCCATGCATGGGTTTGAAAGTATAACGTGCTAGCCTGCTGTAATACATCGTATAGTCAGTCAGGCACACATTTATGAGAGATTTAACAACGGCCAATTATATTTCTTAAATAATATGTAGCCTATTCCGAGAGCATAATTCATGGGGCAACAAGGTGAGGTGTAACATGTGTTTTAATATCATAAATGTTACGCCAGCAAACTTCTTGTACGGACTTCGGCAGTAGTGAAGACTCACTGCACGAATTAAGTACAAAGACGAATCGTTCGCGAACGTGCAAATCACCAGAAGTCGCTCGCGAACCGGTGAACGAATCAGTGAACGAATCAGTGAACGAATCTTTCAAGTGAACTGAATCAAAAGATTTGTGTCCCCGAAAGGAATCGGAATTCCCATCACTAATTTCCACTGCAGCAGGCTAGCCCCGTTTAAGCGTCCGCAAGCGTCCTCGCTCAGGCCTCGGGCTGCCTCGCTGGTCGTCCGAGGCCGTGGCGCATTTCCATTACAGTTTAGGACCTGGGGTAGTTACTATAGCAACGCAGTGTAGGCGGGGCATCTGTGCAGACATATCCTGGAACACTTTCACATTTCGAGTTGTTCCGTCGAGCTCCCGCTGGATTTTATCATCCCCAATGAGATGTAGGAACGTCAAAAAAAATGCTGTGTATACAAATGCTGCAAGCTTGCTTCTAGATATATATATATATATATATATATATATATATATATATATATATATATATGTGTGTGTGTGTGTGTGTGTGTGTGTGTGTGTGACGGATGATCTCGCGCGCGATCTTGTGACGATTCTCTCTGACCAATAAGCAGTCGAGAGTGTTGACTTCACTAGTTCAGCCCTGGCCTGATAGAACCACGATTTTATGGGGCCGGAAAAAGAGGGAAAAAGTACCCGCTAGCCGGTGCTATGCTATATGGAAAGGCCACCAGAAACTGGCCTGGCCGCTTGAGGACGATTAAGGACGCTTAAACGGGGCGACCCGCTGCAGTGGAAATGCGCCATTAGACCACTGTTGCAAAAACCTATTTTTCACCTTGCTAAAATAACAGAATAGTTATCAAAAGAACTATAAAGAAATGGTAATGCTTATTACTGAAAAGTATCTTAATGATTAGATTATGTTAGTCCTTGATACAAAGGAAGTGTGTAAGTACAAATATGTATGCAACTGTATGTATGATGCCCTACAACAATACAACGTTCTTATCGTATTTTTTATAAATCAGCAGTGTCATCAGCAACACCCACAACTATTAAATGATGCTGATTTTGAAGTAATAATTAAATCAATTTAAAACCCACTGACCCTAGCGACCCTTAATTAAGAAGCAGATTGAGTTTCTAAGTTATCTGACCATCAAGAAACCCTAACACAGAGTGAACAGTGGAGTTCTGATGTTTGGACAAATGACCCGCCGAGGCGCTGAAGTGTTGGAGGACGAGTCGAGCAGCAGAGAGTTCCTGTTTCAACACCTCATTGTGCAGCGCAGCTCCAAGTGCCAGCTCCGTCAACACACACACTCAAAACACATCCCTCCAGCAATAATCTGCCCAACATTTCCATACACACACCTTGGAAGGTTATTGCTCTTTGCATATGTGAATGTGGGTTTTTTCATGCGTGCGTTCAAATACTGTACATTGTTGGACATGTCATGTGGTTAGCTCAATACTTTCACTTTAGAGTTTGAATGTAACATCAATGTTAGTCAGTTCATTAAGTATGTGTACTGTTTTAAACAGATATAATATTTTCAGTTAATATTTGCAAAAGGTATCTAGTTGTTGCACAAAGGACAGAAGTTTTCGAGGCTTGCAAACTTCTGTTTTTCTGTGTTCAGTAAAAACAGCATCGATTGCACTTTCTCTTCGGGAGTTGGTGCATCTGTGCGGGAGTGTCCGTGTAAGCATGCGGTGTGTTTTTATTCAGTTTTGCCGCAGGGTTAATAGATGTCCATCATATTTTGTCTCCGGTGAACTCACACCACCTTGTCATCAGTGCAATCCGAGCACTCGCTGGAAATAAAGTCCTGGGTATTTACCGGGGAGGAAAACAAAAACAGCCTCTCTGTCCCCTCGCTCTGAGGCTCCTGTGTTCCTCTCACACACAGCCCTGTGTCGCTGTGACCCTGCGCTGCCCTTGGTCATCTAGCTTTCTGTCGATCACTGCTACTGTCAACCTGAACCTCTGCCCGCCGACTGCCCGCTTCCTTTCTCGCCAGGGACGTGCACAGGTACGGGCTATTGTTGCCCGGGCAACGGCCCGTTTCCCCTTTTTGGCTGACCTGCCCCTCTGGAGAGAGCGAGAGGTTTTTTTTTATTTCTGTTGTGGTCGAATCAACATGATAAGCCCACAATTAGTAGCGTCTCGCTGCGGGGAAACACACCAGCTTCATTTTTCTACTTCTTCTCCTTCTTACATGTAATTGCCCGCATGGTAAACTCCCTCGACGGGGCCGCTCGCTCTCTTCTCTTGATCTCAGAGAACACTTCACTGCCCGCTTCATTGTGGGATTTCTGCCATGTCTCTACTTTAATTTTGACCATCTCTGGAATACTAAATAAGTAATTAGATACCTTACACATTACTGCGCTCATAAAGAATGATAAGAATAAGAACAATGCGTATTGAACTGGTTTCATTAATTAGTGACTTTATTTAAGGTAATTATATAAGCCCTATTTTATCAGTATGTCTGCAATGATCAAACTACATTGATTGTCCCCATTTTTTCTTTAGTAGTTTCTAACATTAGATATTTTAACGAGATATGGATATGGACATTTTAAAAATCAAGTTACCGAATGCAAGTAGTTGCCTCAGCTTATTTTGTTATGAGATGATGATGTGAATTACTGTTCAAATTAGTTAATGTAATAATCGTTTTGGTCTTATATTTTTTTTCGGGGGGGGAGGCCCTTTTTCCAGTTTAGAGCCCCTCCAGTGTATCTGTGTCTGTGCACGTCCCTGGTTCTCGCCATTGTCATGTTTGCGCTGTAAAGATGATATTATGCAAAGAAAGGTTGATGCTCAGCGCCGTGTGCAGTATGTCCCCAAAAGTTAGACTTTTTACACTTTTATAAGTTTACACCTCAAATAAACGTGTCAACATCTTCGTTTATGTGTCTGCATGCAGGTCGGAGATATGCTAAAGGTATAACAAGGTATGATGCACTTATTGTTTTCTTTTGCATTTGTTAAGTTTGTTCTGGAACCCTTCCCTGAATTGAAGCGGTTTAATTCAATACCTCCTCCCCGCTCTAAAATCTGTGCAAATAGAATCACAGCCGTTCACAAACAGCATATCTCCACCATTTCCATCCTATGAACGTTACATATGATAAAGGGAGATCCTGCCATTTCCAATAACAAGGCGAGGGTCAGTGTCTCGTAAATGAAGTTAGCGCTCCTCAACACGTTGCGCAAGAGGCACGGCAACCTCAAAGGAAACTAGTAGATGAACTACGATTGCAAAATGTCTTTGTATGATTTTATGTGGAAAACAAGAGAATATCTCCGGCCCAAGGCTTAGTTAATAATTGGAGAACATGTACAACTGCTTTGATTCCTTCTGCCGATAACAAACTCTTATCAGCTCTGCTCAGCTTTATGAGATGGAGTGGGAGTTTCCACACTCAAATCCATCAGTAGGCCTAAGATCTCCTCATGTTGAGCCGTGTTTGCAGCACACAGGATATACTTATTCACACTGTTATCTTTTGAACAATTACATCATGATACTTACAGCCACTTAATACAAAGCATGACATGCCAGGCTGACTTTTTAAACGTGTGCAATGTTTACACACAATAGCAACAGACATTGTGATTCCCTGATTAACTAAGGGTCGCGATACTGTCGATCAACAGGATTTGACGTCACACTAAGACTTTTGACTTTGGATTAGTTAATCGACAGATTTCTAAATGTTTCTCCGCATAAACGCAATACAATACATCTTGGAAATAAGTCAGTCAGCAGGTAGAAGGCATAACAAATACTAAATAAATCTAAGTCAACTAGCTACATCTCAACTAAAACGGGGTCAGTCCGAATTAAATCGCAAAGGTTCAATATATCCATATTTGTCTTCCAATTGCCACTTTTCTGTGCCGATTCATCACGTATTCAACAAATGCATTGACTGGTAGATCTTTTAAACCATCCAGCATCATGTTCAGCCTTTGTCTCTCCTAACTACAAAAACATTTCTTTCTTTGATATATCTCACATCAGCTAATTTAGCTAAGTGTTTAAACCACATCTGTCAGCCTCATACAGAAGTCATCTTAGTTCAGAGAAACAACCGAAGCAGCACTTTGACCCGTCTCTGCTTAATCTGACTCAAAAGCCTCCCAGCTACAAGGTCTGGAGCTATCTCCCCCTGCTAATTGCAAAACAAATGGCAGCATCTGCACACCACTTTGTCTTTATGGCTCTCAGGAATGCAGAGAAACGCTGGCCACTCGCCTTTGGATCTCCATAAAAAAAACTGAACTGATAGTGCCGGGGCCCCCCAGTCTGCTCGCGGTGAGCCGAGCAGAAATCATGGCGAAACCTTTGAGACGTTTTATGGCCGCTGATGGAGGGACAGATATGGAGGTTTCACAGGACAGCGATGAGGAACACCTGAGGTTACTGGCGGCTGAACTAAATCACGTGTTCTGGGAAAGTCTGGTCAACTGAAGGATTTGATAAAACTTATTTACACACAGTGTTCATGAATTATTATATGTTTACATGCTTTCTCGATGTACTGTATGCACATCAATCTTTATACATGATTGATGACATGAACCAGCACATCTTTGCCATCAATCAGGGTTTAAATGAAGATAACGGCAACATCCTTATATTCAGGTCGACAGTTTTCCCAAACAATAACCTCCCTTGCGTCTCAGCCTTTCCTGGCCCTTGTTTTCTTGCCACTCTTTGTTTAATATTCTCTCCGAAAACCGAAAAGGTCCTTCTCAAATGTAGTCGGGGGGGGATCGAGAGTTACTCTACTGGTATTCTGATTTCCATTGGATAGTCGCTGTGAATAAGAGATATGAAATCCACTTTAGTGCTGCACAAAATGATTACATTTTCCTTGTTTGATAATAAGTTTTCTCAGACTTAGTCGTTTGGTCTAAAATGTCAGAAACATTGTGGAAAATGTCAATTTCCAAACGCCCAAGATGACTTCTCTGTAGCGTTTTAAAACCTCAGTAAACGAAGTGAGAATCCAGTCAATATTAGCATTTGAGAATTTTGATTAAAAAACATAGAAATAACTCAAAACAAACAACTCCAAACAGATTTATTTATTTAATTTAATTATTCGAAATTCATTTATAAGGTGATAACTAATCAATACATATTTGCAGCTCTACATTAAACATACTTTAAAGCAGGGGTGTCAAACTCAAACACACAGTGGGCCAAATTTAAAAAATGGGTGCTAGTCGAGGGCCGGACTGGTTCAATGTTTATAGCTAAACGTATTGAAATGAACTTATTGCACATATTAAACCTGGAACTAACAAAGCTTAAATTATTGCCTATAAAAACAACATTAAATAATCAGCTGCATTCATTTCTCATGGCTCTATCTGCAGCTTCTCCAGAGTCACTTCTCACGGCTCTATCTGCAGCTTCTCCAGAGTCACTTCTTATGAGTACATTTCTCCACAGGCCAACAACAGCTTCAAAGAAACATTTCCCTCACAGAGAAACCAAACATGCCCTGCTGTCGTGAGAGAGAAAGTGCAGAAGGAAGCAGGAGATGCTAGTTCAGATACTTGGCGTCTCATCTTGGGAGCAAGGTCATCAATTTTTGGGCTCAGGCTCTGAGCGGAGGAGACCCTCAGGATGGAGTGAAGGTGTGCGTGCAATATACCGGCGGGCCAGATCTAATAGTGATTAGAAATGATCCTGCGGGCCGAAATTAAATCCACCAAGGGCCGGATTTGGCCCCAGGGCCTCGAGTTTGACACATGTGGTCTAAGGAGTTCAAAATGAATGAAGGAACGTAAAATCAAGTCAACAATGTCTTCTGTTGAGACAAGAGACTTGTTGGTTGATGATGTGGACAAACACACCCTGTATCTAAATGTTCAGAGATATTAAAAGATTCTTGTGTCTCACCACAGAATGACTTCACCGTTTGCTTTCACTCACCAGAGCACATTACGCAGGCGGATTAAAAAGGGTAAACAGTGGCAGTCATTACAGAGATTCAGTGTTTCCCGACCACAGGATTTATGATCAGCAGAACAGGACTGTCTGCGGGCGGCCTGTGTTGTCTGCTATTGAGACACCGCCGGGCATTATGGGTAGTGATGACTTCAGGAGACCAAACAATTTGAACAGAGTCAGATGATGAATCTCCGGAAACTCACTCTCTCATCTGCTGATGGACTGCAGGAGGAGCATAACATACTTGCTTATGGGCAGGTTATATCATTGTATGCCTATATGATGCATTCACTGCAGCTGAACCAAAAGGCTGCGGATAAAATATTTAATTTGCATTTTTTACTATACTGTAGGTGTTTGCTTGAATACAAAAGAAATATTTAATAGTGTTGCTAAAATGTATTCCTACAACAACTGAAGGCAAGGGGAGCAAGTATCAGTGGCAGATTTAGGATCTTAGGAGATCCGCAGCTTAGCCCAGAATTTTGAAGTTGTGGATCGGGGGGGGCAAGTTCATGAAGTGTGAACTTGCCGGAGCCTCGCAGCTGGACCATATTGTCTCGGCTGGGCTACTCTTCATGCTAACGAAGGATCGCTTCTTCTTCAGGGCAGGGAAGGCTGTACGTGAAACATCCGGGGCTTGAGCCCAAGTAGCCACCCCCTAGCGCCGCCGCTGGTAAGTATGTGTCGCTGTACGCTGCTTTTTCTCATTCTTTTGATGCATTTGCAGAACAGCTTTAAGCAGTACTTGCTGCGTTCACATGATACATTACTTTTAGCTGAGGGTTTTGTCATGTGATACCAAATCAATGAAAGCAGCAGAAAAGGGGACCAACAAAAGTCCATAAATGAAAAGCTTGAACTCTCCTTATGCCAATGCCCAATTAGTAAAGATAAAAGAAGTCTAAACTATCTAAGTGTTTGACTCACATCACCAATCAGTGAGGGAGCCTGCAAGCTGAGACTGGTTGCAAGCAGATACTTGCTCATATGCAAAGAAGCCGTGCGTGCTGTTCTGGAAGTCAAATCATTAGTCAAAAACCATTTCAGCTTCAGCAGCCTGAAACACGTCTGCCATCAACACGGTTCGGAGAAAGAGGAGGAAAAGTACGACAAGGCTGAGATGACAGGAGAACATGTGGATAGTGTCAGCTCACAAAGTGATGAGGGAGGCGTGTGGTGCAGTGGGTTGTGCGTTGGTGTTCGGGTCAGGGGGGTCGCAGGTTCAAACCCCACTGCAGTCAGCATGTCGTTGTGTCCCTGAGACCCTGTGGGAATTGCCCACAGTATTGAGTATGTAAGTCGCTTTGGATAAAAGCGTCTAACATGTGACATGTAATGTAATGTAACGCAATGTCCCAGTACAATAACAGGATGTTAAAGAAAACATCTCCAAAACAAACCATATCTGAGTATTGATCTCCAGGAGTCATTAGGCGTGACTGGCAGCACGGTGTGCCATGAAGTTACTCGGTAACTTCTCCAGTCTGTGCTCCGTCTAACAGGAAACCTCTCGCTGATTTAACGACAAAAGAATCTGGAAATAGGTTTCATATTAGTTACTTATTCTGCCATCACTGCTGACGTACATGAGCGGATTCATTCCAGAATAAAACGTGCATTGTTTGGAAGAAGAGTAGGATAAAAAGAAGGACACCGAACTTTGATGAGCAGTCACAAAGAGATGATGTTTGTAAATGCTGGTTCTTTACTTTTGTATTAAAACACAAGTCTGTGAGTCATGGAGAAATGTATTCGTATCATAGGTATATGAAACTGGTTTGAAAACATCTCGCCAAGAGACTTCAGAAACATCCCAGAAAAAACAACACTAGTGTTAATGCTGCACGACACAATAACCACCGAGGACTTGTTCTGATCAATGGCCTCGACCAGAACTTTTCTAACTGGGATACTTTGAAAATATCCCTCAAGCGCCTAAAGGGGAATTCTCCAGCGAATCAGGGAAGTAAATGCGAGAGCAGCAACTTCCCCATGTTGTAGCTTCACTCATCGATATCTTTACAATTCAGAATGATCACCCGACTGCCGTTTCTCTCGATTAACGCTTAGCGTCTTTTAGCTCACCGTTTTGTTTTAGCTACCTGCCACTTTAAAGTGTCACTTTCTATGCTCTCAACAACCTGATTTGCCCCGCACCACATGGCAGGCAAACAAGCTGGTCAACATATCTGCATTCAGCACTTAAAGAGTCACAGTTGTCTTTAAGTGGAACATGTCAATGCTACGTCTACAGCTTGTTACGCTGCACCCAAGTTGCATGAAAACCAATACATGCCAGGTTTGAAAACACACTTCACACTAATATCTCGTCATCTTCTGAGGATTGAAATACTCTATCAGCCCTCCCAAACACGTTGGCACTCATTTAAGATCGGCGACTTCTTTTCTGGAATGTTCTTTTGACATGTGACGCAGCATCGAACGAAAGCCTTTGGCCCGATGATAAAGCAACACTGGAGACAACCAGAGACGCGCAGGTGACGAGTGTTTGAGGAGCCTTGCAGCCTCTCTCGTGAGGTCGGCCTCTGCCATCCTGCTCCCTGCCCGGAGGCGGCCTGTGTATGCGGGCCCTGCTCAGACAGGTCGAGCCGCATACTGCTGTCACGACACTGCTCAGTTAAGCCCTCGTTAAAACGCCAACACAATGACACCAACACATGTCTCAGAGGGGTGGGAAAGACAAGAAGCAGACTTATTTTTAACTTTCTCTTGTGCCTTCCTGGAGTGGGATACCCTGTGTTTAAAAGAAAAGTATAGTCCGGGGGATGAAACGGAGAGACAGAGAGTGGCCCGACTTATGTGTGAGGGATGTGTTTAAGAAACCATCTTCACGCACATCGCGGTGAATCAGGAGCACATAAGGTGAACCCAGTCACGCTTTAGATTTGCCCGAGGGGCGACCTATTTCAGTTAACTCGGCTGCTTTGTTCTTGGCGAAGTCATGTTTTGAATAACATCAAACGCGGCACGGCACAGCAAGGGAACACAGAAGGACAAGCTGTTGACTGGTTGCCATCTTGTCTCGAGCAAAACCTCAAATCAAACAACAAAAGGGATATGTTGTAGACATAATACCACGTGATGTTTTCATGTGAAATATGAACTTGTAAGTCGCTTTATTTGACTTGCTGACTGTCATGCAAAAGAAGACAGAGATTTGTCTTATGATGCTATAGTCAATGATTTACGATAAAAACCTGCACCGTTGAGCTCTAATCAGGCTGCATTTTATTGTAATTCATTCCCACAAGCGCACATAAGGCCATAAAACACCTCTTCCTGCTTATGACAATCATTGTGGTCGACATGTATCTGCAGACAGCGAAACAGTGTTTGACACAAAACATACTATAAGTTGAAGACAAAATAACTAAGGAGGCTTTGTTGTATTGACAGAAGAGCAGGTTACATCAAACATTAGTATACTTGTTTAAGATGTTTGCACATACACATACATGCACATACATGCACATACATGCACATACTATTCAGTTTAATTTCAGTTCAACTGCCGCTAGACGTTGGTTAGCTTCTACGATCGCACCGTCACGTTGACGATGCCAATAAAGTCTGTTCAAAAACAGCCACAGCATGTGACCACTCCATGTTTGCATACAACCCAACAGCACGAGTCCAACACAAAAGACTCTCATATCCCCGCGCATCTGCACGAATATAAAGGAAGCTCCAAGAGTGAACAAACAGGCTTAGCCCACCTAATCCACAGGGGGTCTCTCATGTGGGAAAAGCTCTCAGGATCTAACGCCTGGCAGCAAACCAAACCCGGCACCGCACGAAGTCTTCTGGTTTCTGTTGTGACCTGCGTAAAACCCACAGCCATTATACTTTAATGCAGCTGTCATGCGTCTGCTGTGAGCCGCTGTTCATGTGTAACATTTGTGGGGTGGTCCAAAAGTGTTCGTATTTATTGTGTACGAATAGTTTAGTTCCGCTAAAACATGGCATGAGTTACTTCTTGTAACGTGCAGGCTTCTGGCATCAGATGGAGAAATATGAACTCTCTTGGACCGACAGATCCACAGAGGAATGATGGATGGAGAGAAAGGACATTTAGCACATGTGTCTAGAATTCAACCTGATTTTCCATCATGTGATCAAACCCCATGACTGCACAGCCTCTCCAGGAAGTAAGCAAGAAACCTCATGCACCTCCGCTCCAACAGGACCAAGCTGTGTGTGTGTAATAATCAAAAAAAGAAAGGCAAGGGGTATTTACTTCACAATAAGGGCTGCAACTAATCCCTATTTGTTCAATGGGTTCAAAGCTTTGTCTATAAATGTTGGAACATAGAGAAACATGTCCATCTCAGTTCCTCAAAGATCAAGGAGATATATCTTGTCTCCTCAGTCCAGAATCCAAAGGTCTTCATTTAAATATGATAGAAAGCAAAGAAAAACAGAAAATGTTCTAATTTGAGAGGCTCAACCTGCACTTTCCTACATTGTAATATATTTATTACATAATGTCAAGTTACTCTATTCACAATGCATTCATATATCTCGACACGAATAAAAACCCTCCACCTACAATAAGCTTGTAACATCAGGCCTATGTAATTATATAGCATATTTTGTTAAGTGTTTTGTGAGTGTTTGTTAATGCAATTATATTTAAAAAGTCTTAAAAAACAACTTCAAGCTACTAAAATCAACCTTCATTACATTACAGAACTATAAATAAAGTTACATTTGAATCATTTGTAGAGCAGTGCTGCCACTATAGTGCACTAAACAGCTCCCAGGCGAACTGTACCTGCTTTTTCTAACATGTCAGGTGTGTGAGTGTGTGTGTGTGTGGTGTGTGTGTGTGTGTGTGTGTGTGTGTGTGTGTGTGTGTGTGTGGTGTGTGAAGGACTTTAACCTGCCTGTACAGGTGAGCGGATACCTTCCCCAGGTAAAAGCAGCCTGGTAGATTTAAAGAAGTGCACAGCGTTGTGTCTAATCAAAACGACTTCTCTTTAACTTAAACAGAGCCTGCGTCCACACTGCCTGTTAAAGCATTGGAGGGGAAATGAATAAAAGACCCTGGAAGCCCGGCCCTCTCTAGCGGGTCGGTGGAGATTCTCACCCCGGATTTGACGTCCTCAAACACGGCCGCTTCCTCAACGCCATCCGCTGCAGCCATCCTCACCGGCTTCAGCTGCGTGAAAACAGCCCTTTCGTCTGTCGTATGCGGCGGATTCATCGCCAGTCCTACCATCGCTGCCATTATATTTAATCTCTTATACAATATATATCTTATTCTGAATGTAGGTTATAAGAATAGGAAGAGTTATGGCTGATACATGCGTCTTTTGTTAGACTAAATGCTACGTATTCCAAAGCCCTCCCCTCTGTTCTGGCGCACAGGTAGGTTTTACCTGAGCTCAAGTATGGACCTGCTACCTGCAGGCGACGGTCCACACACAGCACAACCAATGAAAACAGAGGATGAGTGTGTGGTCCAATCAGCTGCGAGGAGGAAGGCGGGACTCACCTGAGAGAATCCGGAAATAAGGGAAAACAGCTGGAAGGCATCATCTCTCTCTCTCTCTCCCTCTCTCTCTCTCTCTCTCTCTCTCACTCTCTCACTCTCACTCTCTCTCTCACACTCTCTCTCTCTCACACACACACACACACACACACACACACTTATTTAAAAATTAAAGAAACATAATTTATAGAATTTCTAAAAAATACAATAAAATATCAAATCAAATTAAACTAAACTCAATATTCTGATTTGTCTTCCCTCCCTCTGTTGAAAGCATGCAAAAAGCCTAACTGTTGTTTGTTTTACATTATAATAAAGTCTGCCATCTTTTTCGTGATTTTTGCAATACTGTATTTCCCATATATGAGTCACGCTTTACTTGAGACCTTGGACACAATAACACCTATTGTATTCACCAATATCCTGGTGAAATAGTGGAATTCTCAGGTCAAATGTGGAATGGAGCAGACAATACATCTCGTGGCTGTAGCCTAGAAATCTGTATTGTTTAGCAAATCTGCCAAGTCATTTGATAAGTTGGAAAGCGTTATGGGCAACTGAACACAGAGGAAATGGCTGCATGCTACAACAAATTCAACAAGTGATAGAGCTTTAGTCATGGTGAGTAACAGCAGCACAAAAAAGCGATTTAAGATACAGATATAAAGACAAATATAACGCATGAGATCTGTGTTAAGGACTGCCTGAGTTAGAAAATCAGTCAAATGAACGTGTGTTGAGATGAAAGAAGTCCAATAAACGTGATTTGAAAGAAACACGTGTTTTCGACAGGTCAGTGCTTTAAAGCAGACGTCACTAATACTTAACATTTTAATTTGTCACTTTTTTTCATGGACATTTTGGAGCCTCATTGTATAATATATTTTCTGCAGTTTGAGAATGACAATGTCTTGTGATGTCTATACTGCTGGCGAAGTTCCAATGTAAGAGTATGTCTGGCTATGAAGGGTGAATCAGGTTAAACTTGAAGAAAATTACTCTGCGTTTATGCGTCTGCCCTCCATTGTCTCCCTCACGGTGTACATGCTTATTTATCTTTAACAAAGGAAGGAATTGCATGCGTCAAAAAGCATTTGGATGTTTTGCTTTTATAACAAACAACGCCCCTACGTGGGAAACAGAAATAGACTTCAGATATAGAGTGGTGTCTCAATACTTCGGTTATACATTTACACACGGCATCTACTGCACGTCTGTCCGTCCTGGGAGAGGGATCCCTCCTCTGCTGCTCTCCCTGAGGTTTCTCCCATGTTCCCTAACTGTGGGGTTTCTCTGGAAGTGTTTCCTTGTACGATGTGAGGGTCTGAGGACAGAGGGTCTAAGGACAGAGGGTCTGAGGACAGAGGGTCTGAGGACAGAGGGTCTGAGGACAGAGGGTCTAAGGACAGAGGGTCTAAGGACAGAGGGTCTGAGGACAGAGGGTCTGAGGACAGAGGGTCTAAGGACAGAGGGTCTAAGGACAGAGGGTCTGAGGACAGAGGGTCTGAGGACAGAGGGTCTAAGGACAGAGGGTCTAAGGACAGAGGGTCTGAGGACAGAGGGTCTGAGGACAGAGGGTCTAAGGACAGAGGGTGTCGTATTGTCATACTGATATTATGTACACACTGTGAAGACCACTGAGACAAATGTAACATTTGTGATATTGGGCTATAAATAAACATTGATTGATTGATTGCTATTTTGAGACATTCTAATCCAAAGTATAGAAAAATGCACTTTGAATTCCCAGATGGTTCATAACATAACACAGTTGAGTGTGAAACGCTTGACACATCTAGCTAGCTAACTATTCTAACGTAGCTAACTATTCTAACGTAGCTAACTATTCTAACGTAGCTAACGTAGCTAGCAAGCTATGTTATAGCTCGCTGTTGCTATCAGCAGCGGTCGTCACTTGGTGAGGGCAAAGCCGCTGGACGAGATTTGAGACAATGTTACGTAGTTGCAAAGTTGTTCACAGTTTTTCACAGTATAACGTGGCAGGGAACGAAGGGAAGTGTCTGAATTGAAACACAGCAATAAGACGAGTAACATTCCAACCCAGCCTCACGGCATTTCGTGTTATAGTCATGACATTAATGTATTTCTATTGGTATGTTTCGTGCCTGCACCACGTCTTTTTGTCCGGTCGGTCTGTGTGGTTCATAAAAACATGTTCTTACTCAATATCTTACCCTAAGCCTAACCCTTTTATTTTAAATTGTATAATGTCTGAGTTGTGTTGTAAATATGTATCAATGCATTTTGTTCACCCTGGCTTTTTAGATACAAACCACGAGGAGTACACACACGAGTAACTCTGTGATAGTTTTGGGAATTGTGTTCCTGCTTCATCGTGGTCCCCGTTGGAGTAGCATTCAGGCGACTGATAGAAGTGGATGCAGCTCTGTAAGGCTATTGATTACTGCTTTCAGGACAACCGCTCAGATGTCTCAATCAGCAGAAGGATGTCTTGGTAGTCTGGCTTTGAATAATGCTAGAGTCTCATAGAATCATAAAAAACATTGCTGATTTGTTTGCTTCCACACCACAAACAAACCGCACCAGACGAAGTGAAATTAGAGACTTTTCTTTTCAGGAGTTTGCTTTAAAGGAACCGATAAGATCAGGTGTACGACACTGGAATGCCATTTGTGTTGCCTTTATTCTTACGAAGTGATGATTTACTTGTCAAACCTGATCGGAACAGTTTGTTAGCTCAGGGGTTACAACATACCAGTGGGGCGTGACGTTCTCTCGATTACATCAGTTCACTTCTGTCAAACTCAAGCAGGCCTGTGTGTAATTCTACACCGTGAGAGCATTCGGTATGGAGCGACTATGTGATATAATAATAACTTCTCTGGTGTAGTTTGTCTCATTGGTTGGCCTGCATATTTGCACAGTGTTATTATACCAGAGGGGAGAATGAGAAGCTGTGCTGAAGAGAGCAGCCTAAGCACCTGTCCCTTTCCAGGAGACAGTTATTGTAGCAGGAAATCATTCTTATTGAAACAAAACAATGATTTGTGGAATCAGCTTCCAGTTTGTGTTCGGGCGGCAGACACCCTATCCGTTTTTAAGAGTGCGCTTAAGACCTTCCTTCTTGATAAAGCTTATAGTTAGGGCTGATTAGATTCAGCCCCTAGTTTTGCTGATATAGGCTTAGTTTGTCGGAGGACATCTTACTTCTTCCTTCTCTCTGTCTGTACCCGTGTACTCTCATGTTCCGATTAACCCAGCTTCCCCACATGTCTTTCCTTTTGGTGTCTATATATGCTGGGATCCGGAGTCATGGATGATCCTGCGGTCCTGTGTCCTGGATCGCGAGCCCTGGATCTTGAGTCGTGGCTGTGGTCCTGGATCATCGGTCCTGGATGGATATCCTCGTGGATTCATCTTCCTATTATACACACATGCATTTCCAAACATTTGGACTACCTATGTTGCAAATGTATTATCTCTTCAATTTACACACGGCATCTATTGCACGTCTGTCCGTCCTGGGAGAGGGATCCCTCCTCTGCTGCTCTCCCTGAGGTTTCTCCCATGTTCCCTTTAAACTGTGGGTTTTCTCTGGAAGTGTTTCCTTGTACGATATGAGGGTCTGAGGACAGAGGGTCTAAGGACAGAGGGTCTGAGGACAGAGGATTTAAGGACAGAGGATCTAAGGACAGAGGGTCTAAGGACAGAGGGTCTGAGGACAGAGGGTCTAAGGACAGAGGGACTAAGGACAGAGGGCCTGAGGACAGAGGATCTAAGGACAGAGGGCCTAAGGACAGAGGGTCTAAGGACAGAGGGTCTAAGGACAGAGGGTCTAAGGACAGAGGGTCTAAGGACAGAGGGTCTGAGGACAGAGGATCTAAGGACAGAGGGTCTAAGGACAGAGGGTCTAAGGACAGAGGGCCTGAGGACAGAGGATCTAAGGACAGAGGGCCTAAGGACAGAGGGCCTAAGGACAGACGGTCTGAGGACAGAGGATCTAAGGACAGAGGGTCTAAGGACAGAGGGTCTAAAGACAGAGGGTCTGAGGACAGAGGGTCTAAGGACAGAGGGTGTCGTATTGTCATACTGATATTCTGTACACACTGTGAAGACCACTGAGACAAATGTAACATGTGTGATATTGGGCTATAAATAAACATTGATTGATTGAATGATTTGTTAATCTATCTTGCGATACTTTGTGACTTCCCTATTGTTGTTAGGATGCCTTCACCATCGCAAATAAGCCTAAGGCATTTCCCAGATTGCGAAGAAATAAGGATGTGTGTTCATTAAAGGTGAAATTAGGCACTTGTAACCTCCGTGCATCTTTTGTAAACAGTAACTTGCTGCTGAAACACTCAGGCTAAAATGATTTTACCCAGGACAAGGAGTGGCGTCTGAGAGCTTCGTCCACCTGGAAATGTTCGACTAAGATGTTCCAAGAACTCCTTTGTAAGCTGTCTGCACTGATGTAGTCTACTCTCTATGGAGGAGACAGAGTGGAGCCTTGGAACCAGATCGCAGCAGCATTTTTGATGATTAAGATTTAATTACAGGTCTTAAAATTGGCTCATTCTTGTATTAAATTAACATAATAATACCATGCGGAATGACTTTAAAATAATACTCCACCCAGAGTCGTTCAGCATGAAGCACTCACTTCCTGCATGCTTAACGGTGTGGCGCAGTGCGCTGTGTGGGGTGAAACCCGCCGCCGCCGCTGCGTATGTAAAGCCGGTGTGTCCTTGGGCCAGACACTTCACCTGAACTTGCTCCTGTGGGTATTGTCCACAGTACATGACCATCGCATGTATGATATGTGTAACGTGTGTTTGTGAAGCGCTTTGAGCATCTGGAAAAGCGCTATAATAAATGTAAGGAATTATTATTATTATTATTATTATTATTATTAAAATAATGGCTGTTAGTTTGCTCATTCATAAAGGATTCTCAAACCAACACATCCTCACTCCCAGGTCGGCCTATGTTGACGTTATGTGTTGCTCAAACCACACACATCGTCCACTTCTTCATTCTTCAATCCATACGCATTCGATTTCTTCTTCATTGGACTTAATATTGCAGCTAGCTTGAGTTAATGATACACAAAAAGCCCAGAGGCCAATATGTCTGTCTCCCTTTTTGTTAACCGATGTCGTTCTTCTGTTGTAAATCTGTTGACTCCCAATCTGGCCTAAATCCAGTGTCTAATCGAGCGTTAACATCAAACATATTTCCGTCTCGTATAAAAAGAACACAGTGTACCACGACCACAGGGTGAATCAGATTTAAATGATAATAATAATAATACATTGCATTTCAAAGCGCTTTTCCAGGTGCTCACAGACGCTTTACAGTGGTGATACAACATGATAAAATAGAATTTAAAAGTTATTAGAACAAGATAAAATAACATTTAAAAGTTATTAAAACAGCAATACAGCATAATTCACAGATTAAAAGCCAGTCTGAAGAGGTGTGTTTTGTTTCCAACGGAGACGACGATGATGACTAAAATATCAGACATTAAATGGGTTTTATAATTGTACTGAAAATGAAGAAGCGGACAGAAATGAAATAAACAATCAAAAAGGTACGATATATGTCTAAACTCTGATGTAAAAAATGTATCGCAAATCAAACCTTTCGTAACTTATAATGAGAAGATTTGGTGTTCAGAACATTTCGTATTTATTTCAACAGAGACTGATAACCCCCTTGTTTGGCATTAAGTCTATTACGTAATTGTTTGAAAAGCATTAGGTCCATGAGGTCATGCACACATTTTCATGCAGACAAGTGTGTGTTGCCGCTCCTTTGGATTATTACTTCTTGAAGTAATAACTCTGCCACACCACCGCTTTAAGTCTAAACTCTCGCTCCAGGCGTGTTCTCTATTCTCAGTTTCTTTGGAAGAGGCTCGCATCACTCTATGATTTATCATTGACACATAAAGAAGTCTTTCCTCATTTCATTTCTCTCTAGGAGGCCTGTGGCGCAGTTGGTTGGGCGTAGGTGTTGAGATCAGGGCGGTCACAGGTTCAAACCCCGCTGCAGTCAGCATGTCGTTGTGTCCCTGAGACCCCAAAGTGCTCGTGTGGGGATTTCCCACAGTATTGAGAATGTAAGTCGCCTTGGAGAAAAGCGTCTAACAAGTGACATGTCATGTACTGTCTCTCTGACCCTCGGTATCCCATGAATCTACCGGGAAACCAAATGAACACAAGATTGAACGACATGATAAAGTGGATGATATTCCAAAACAACAGGCTGCAGTTTGGACAAAGGCAAAACCTGTTTCACCACTTACATGCAAAAACACCAACAGAAGATAAAGAGGGGATACGCACACAAGTGTAAATCAAGGAGAGATAGGTAATATAAGGAAAGGGAAGGAGAGAAAGGGAAGACACCTTGCATTCCTCTCTGCTTCTTTCTCTCTCTTTTGTTTAGCAGCGGTGTGTTTTATTAGACAGAGGGTATACGAGGACAGTCAGCCGGTTAACGCCCGCTGCTACAGAATGAACACATACTCAAAACGCTTCAGATACAGGAGGAACGTATATCATTTCACATGCCCCTTAATCAGGTTGAATCTACGTATACATGTTGGGTTTTAAATCTCTGTTTCACGAGCCATACTCTGTTTTAACGGCAGGGTGGAGACACAAACAACACAACCGTCATAGTTCAAGCCAGATTAGTGTTTTGAGGAAGAGCTTAAAAAAAGAGTAATGAAGTACTTTGATGGTTCTTTATAGAAATCGAAAGTTTGATCTAATGATACAGAGGAGAAAGATGCATTGAGGTGCTGAAGAATGTCTAATGATTTTTATCTAAATGATATTTAGAGCAGGGGTGTCAAACTCAATTTCATCTCGGGCCACATCATGGTCGCACTCAAAGGGCCGGATTTATATACATACAAAAAATACATATATAAATATTTAATATATTTAAAAGAATGTATTATATTTAGGGCTGTCAAGTTAACGCGTTAACAACGCGTTAACGCAAAAAAAAATTAACGCCACTAATTATTTTAACGCGATTAACGCATGTGTATTTTTTTTCCTCGGCCGCCCCGTAAGAGCGCATCGAGTTTAAAATACCATCTACAAGCTGATGCTGCTGACACCCCCGCTCCTGCCGCCCGCTTGTGGCAGACCACACTTCCACGCTCACCGACTGGCCATCGGGAGGACCGGGAGGGTGTGTGTCTGTGTGGCCCGAGCGAGCGAGAGAGAGACCTTACGTGCATTACCGTACCGCAGTGTGAACGCGGCTATTGTTGTTGTTAGCATCTGGTGCTAGCTAGCTGCGCTAACGGATATAAGGAGCTGTTTAAATGAAAACAGAGGAGCGCCCTATCCACACAACTGCGCTGAGCACTTGACTTGATGCAGGAAGCAGACAGCGGGACATTGGAGGAGAAGTCAGCACACTCATGATTGCAGCGTCCAGGCAGCTCCGGTTCGAGCATATGCCTTGAGTTGCACATAGCTCCAACGATCACACACACACACACACACACACACACACACACACACACACACACACACACACACACACACACACACACACACACACACCACACACACACACACACACACACACACACACACACACACACACACACACACACACACACACACACACACACACACTTTGTATTGTGTGAGAGAGGTTCCAGGTTGAATTGAGGCGAATATGTGTAATGTTCAGAGGTTGTTGTGTTTAATATTCATGAGAATATTTGTCATTGTTCAAATGATAACAAACATTAGCATAAAGCATATTTGTCCACTCATATGTTGATAAGAGTATTAAAAACTTGAAAAATATTCCTCTAAGGTACATTTAGAACAGATACAAAATGTGCGATTAATTTGCGATTAATCGCGATTAACTATGGACAATCATGCGATTAATCGCGATTAAATATTTTAATCGACTGACAGCCCTAATTATATTACATTATTGCCGTCTGCATTGGATTACTATCGGATAGGGTAATAACTTAAGTCTCTTCAGTGAGAATGTCACAAAATGATTTAAAAACAAAAGCCAAATTCTGGAAAAAAAAGTCAAAATAAAATAAGTGACATTTTGAAAAAAAAGTCCGATTCTGAGAAGAAAAGTCAAACTTGAGATGCATTGTGGGACATGTAGTCTATGGGCAATGTGCTTCTGTAAAGTAGCATGCAACCGTATAGTAAACATATTATATTCTTTGCAGGCTCTTGTGGGGCCACATAAAATGAAGTCACGGGCCGGATTTGGCCCCCGGGCCTTGAGTTTGACACCCCTGATTTAGAGTATACTGCACAAGTTCATGTGAAAACGTGGAATAATTTCTTCTATAATAGATCAACTCAAATACATATCTCAAATGTTTCCTATATTATATGTTGTCGTTATGATGGCATCATGGTGGCTTACCCTCATAGTCAGAAGGGCTTCAAACACACTCGCTGATCGGGGCTTTGCTTCGTTGTGTGCTTGCAAGGGTTCGAAAATGTTTCCTCCAGGCTGTGTATTTTCCTCACAGACGGTCGGGTTAGGAGTTATACCGACTTGCGCCCTTGGTGTGAATGAGAGGGACTTTCTGTCTGATTGGCAAACTGTCCAGATTTGACTCCGCCTCTCGCCAGGACACGGACCTGAGACCTGTCCCGTTGAGGTTGTGAGTATCGATCATGTGTCGGGGTGACTTCCTTGACTTTTTTCAAGAGTGACTGAGCTGTGAGAATATGAAAGCAGTTTGTAGATTCAAATCAAATCAAGTTTTATTTATATAGCACATTTATAAACGATTTTTGGTGGAGCCAAAGTGCTGTACATAGAATAAAAATAGCCTACAGTAGAGACACTTTACAGCAAATACAACAACACAGATTGTTCAGAATATCAGTATGACAATAACGACACCCTCTGTCCTTAGACCCTCTGTCCTTAGACCCTCTGTCCTTAGACCCTCTGTCCTTAGACCCTCACATCGTACAAGGAAACACTTCCAGAGAAACCCTACAGTTTAAAGGGAAACATGGGAGAAACCTCAGGGAGAGCAGCAGAGGAGGGATCCCTCTCCCAGGACGGACAGACGTGCAATAGATGCCGTGTGTAAATCAAGAGATAATACATTTTACAGCATATAGACCGAATGTTAGGAAATGCATGTGTCTGTAATAAGAAGATGAATCCACGAGGATGTCAGCTACAATCCTGAGGGAAGCCATCAGGGAAGCAGCATGACGAGACCCAAGGCAGGACCGCAGAGACAGGTTCAGCCACGACCCGAAGTCCACGACTTAATCCAGAACTCAGGACAGAGGATCCAGGACACAGGACTACAGCAAGAGGGATCAGCCTCGACTCCGGATCCCGGCGTAGATATAGATACAAGACAAGAAGAAAGATGTGGCTGGGTTAATCGGAACAAGAGAAAACACAGACACAGACAGAGAGGGAGAAGGTCATTGGGTAAAAGTTATTCTCGATGACCCTCTAGAAAGATCTAATGAACTTCCCCACTCCATCTATCAAGACCCAAGCAGTTCTATTAGATATAGGATAAGAAACAGAGAGAGGGAGCACAACAACCTATCTCTTCGTCAGATGCACTATCGAGCTTATCGAAGCGACTCTGTACCCCGTTAACCCTTTACAAGGCCATAGACCAGCAGAGGGAAAATGGGGGGTGGGTAAGGGTTTTTAAGAATAAACCGCAAGGGCCTAAAGGGAAAAAAGATGAAAGATTGTACAAGGGAGGATGTGGATCAGACAGGTAAAAGCAACTCGTGACATGTTAATACTGTAATTGTGAGGTGTGGCGCTTTGGACACAGAACACACATTTCAGAAACTCTCAGTTGACCTCGACAGCAAAACCACCGAGCAAGCAAAGACCTTCCAGCGATGAATTGCTCTCATACAACATAACAAGTTTTTTCCTCTAATACTGGAACACACATCGAATGAAACATGTCTTCTGTATTGGGATACATACTGTCGTCGTGTAATAGAAGCTTCTGCCAACCACCCTTCGATGAAAACCCATTTCGACCGCTTGTATTTGCTATCTAGTTATTTTGGTCATGACCCATCCGCCGATCAATGTCTGTTACAAAGTAAGGAACTAAAAGGTTTGATAAATACCAACATGTCACCTTGGCAGAAGTACAACTACCACTACGTACTTTTCCTTGTGTGGCATTTAACAATGGAGGTTCTGTCTGTTGCAAAAATAACAAACGCATTTCAACTTCTGATTAATGTTGCTGCAGATGCTAGTAACTCAATGATAATGTATTTTACACTTTTCTGGAGTAAAACAGGTCAGAAATGTAGACAGATCTCAGGAAAGCAGGTTCCAACTGTTGTCCCTTGCGAAATGTGGCAGGCAGCGTGTGTAAAACAATGCTAACTACAAAACAGCACTCACACTTTTAGAGAAACCCTGCAATGGATTTAAAGCCTTCTTGTACAAAATCCCTAACATTTGTTGTAATTGCAATTGTCAGCATTCCCGGCTCCTGTTAGCTGGAGAGTAACTGCTGACTGATGATATCTGCTTGGTCCAGACATCAGCCTCCGGTATTAACCTGCTGAACCGAGCCGAGCGCAGATCAGCTCTGTTGTCTTTCTGAGCATCAAGCTGCAGCTTCTGGCTACACAGGACACTTATCCACAGTGAAACCCACCCATTTGGCGTGTAGCCAACCCGAAGGATGAATCCAGAAACATAATCAACTTATCCCAAATCAGATATAGAAAAATAAGGTTCCTGAACCAAAATGGCTAAGAAGGTGCTAGATAGATGTGTTAGTTCGATATGGGGATATGAATTTAGATTGGTTACAGGGCAGATCTGACAGGGCAAGCAACTTGTCTTTGAATCAAAAGTGTCCACTTCCGACTGGTACAGCGGTAAAACAAATCAGAAGTATAAAGTCACATTTCTAGGATTCAACTGACTTTTTTATTCAAGTGCTTTTTTAGGTACACAATAGATGGATGTCAGATATGCGACACATTTCTCTGTGTTTCTTTTGTAAGAGCACTGAGGAGGAATTTGCAGAGGCCATCAAAAGGACTCCAGATTGTCAGCCTCAGGCGGTTTGTCCAACAATTACACGTCTGCTGCCGGACTTCAAAGACAAGCAGCAGACAGCGGGGGAGGGAGTCACAGATCACCATCAGACAGACCTCAAGTTTTTTTTTAGAAGGGACGCTTGATGGATGGAAGTCAAGCTTTTGTATGCATGTCAAAAGTGTTAAAAGACGCTCTCAATTCAATCAGGCCTGAAGCTACAAACATCTGAAATGTGGTGAAAGCTCAACGCATATATTTTTAATCATCAAAAATGTCTTTATATGTCCAATAATGCAACTTAATGTAATATCATAGGAAGGTTCACTTGATGTTACCCTGACTTGCCTCTCAACTTTCTTCTCACAGACACATCTTTCTCTTCCTTGTCACTAGAGAGCATAGTTTCTGAGGATTAAACTAATATATCTGTAAGGGGAGAGACATCAAGGACAGAGGTCCCAGCAAGAATGGATTGAGTTTGCATTTTCCCCCTAAATGTTCTTGAATGATTGCAAGTTTGTCAAAAAAGCCACATTATTTCCCATTTAACTTAATTATCTAAATAATACGGACACAAAACCAGCCTCTCTGTGAAGCTGAGCAGTATGGAAGAAAAGCTGTGTAACTATACAACTAAAACCGATACCATATACTAATTTCGTTATACAGTGCAATCGAAGCTTGATATTACTTATTCACCATTTCACACTCCTTTCCTTGTCATTGCAGCATACTAATTGATTATGAAGTTTCAACATCCCCGTTAAGGCGACAGTTGAAATAAAATCAACGCAAACTATTGGATTTCGTTGGAGCACATAATCACAACGCTACATGCCCATACAGCACACCTTCACTGCTGCAGTCCCATTACCGGCACCCCACTTCCTGCGTTGGCTCGAGTCATGAATCATTACCAGAATCATCCAGGTTAAAAAGGCTGACCTGCAATTAAGTGTATTTGTGTTGAGTCATGTTTGTCCAGAACATTTTAATTTGTTTTGTTTTTTTAATCATTCAAAAGAAAAAAAAGTAAAGGTATTGCTAATCGTACTCAAGGGTAACCATGATGTTAATGGACAGTTAAGATGATGATGATGTAATAATACGATTTTATGAATGGTTCTTTCCATCGTAGTTTCCATCCAGCCTCAGATTGGTTGTTTGAACTCTGAGGCCTCGTGTTGACTGAGGGAGGAACTGTGAACAGCGTCTGATTGTTCTCAGGAATGACGCCTCCAACGAAGGACTGTTTACCTTTCTTCAAGAGCTTAAGCATTGATCCAAGTCAACTCAGAAATGCTGTGCTTCATTTAGTCAGTTATCAGCAGTGTGTACAGAGGTGAGACATTGTCAAGTTCAAGGTGGTAGGGAGGAGGAGACAGGACGGAGAGGCAGGGAGGAATAGGAATGTTTCACAACTTTAATAGTTACTAATAACTACTGCTCAAAATATGAACTGCGACGTGAGGGGTTTAAAACATGGACTGTATTTAAGAAGTGGATGTAGTCACTGAGAAGTCACCAGCTGGATTTTGGCTTTGTGTTTAGCATTTTGATATTTTTATAGAGCCAGTTGGGACCAAATGTTGAGGTTTTGGGGGGGACGAGACCACTATTAGCATAACATGTATAAGACTTAATCATGTGAATGCCATCTGGCCAGTCTAGTAGCGTCTTATAAAGAACATATAGGCTTTAAAGAAGATTCACGACGTGTGAAGTACTTCCGAAATGAGACAGTTCTTATATGGAGTTGTAGAAAAGAGGGAACCAAAAAACTTTCTTTAAACAATTTCCTTGCAAACGTTAAAGTTAATCCAGCTCTACATTAGAATCTTCTGGATCATTCATGGCCAGGTTATCCAATACTATGCTGATAAGTGATTCACCTCACTTCCTGTGACAGCGAAGCATTGCTCGTCATTTTAAAGCTCTTATCTGTCCAGACACGGCAATCATTTTATTGATTGCGCGTTAACAGGAAAGAGGCAGACAGTATAGCCTTAACCATATCTAACGCAGTCAAAACTATACAACACTGTGTGCAGGCATTGAGACATCAAGAAATATCCAGGGGCAATCAGAGATCAGATAGAATATAACACAATCTGTGACCGTTTATGGATCGACAGCACAACGTACAGGCGACCAAACAGAAACGGTAACAGTTATATGGATTCATTACATGACACTTGTTAGACGCTTTTATCCAAAGCGACTTACATACTCCCCACAGGGGCAATTTGGGGTGAAGAGTCTCAGGGGCACAACGACATGCTGACTGCAGTGGGGTTTGAACCTGTGACCCCGCGATCCGAACACCAACGCACAACCCACTGCGCCACACGCCTACCAGGTTCATCAGCAACAACTACGATTTTTTTTTAAACGTTTCCCCTAAATCGTGATTATATACAAGAATGCATTTTGACGTACTGAGAAAACTAATTCAAATGTTAACAGGCTACTTGTCTTTGTTCAAATATATATACATACACATTTTGGGCTTTATTGTAAATCATAAAATGTCAGACACGTTAGAGAAAAGATGCTGACATTTCACTGACACGACATGTGTTGTCAGGAAGATAATGGCCATATATTACTGTACCTATGAGACTTATATGTCAGCGAGGCATTGTACAATATACTTAACCTGGAAATGCAATAAAGCAATATATTTTCAGATGAATACAGTCTGCGAAGTCCTTCCCTTTCCTCCATGGGAGCTTATTTCGGAAAAAGTATGTATTGAAGTCAATGGAGAGAGAAAAATTATCTTTCGATCCCGTTTGAATTGTGCCACGAATTACACACATGATGTTTGTCAATTTAAAAGATAATTTTGCAAGAAAAAAAAATCAAAAATGATACTTTTTTGTGTGTGAAACCGCTCCATGAACTACATCTCCCGCCTCGCACCACACACCCAGACGGCCGTCACGTTGAAACATCTCACTTCTTTCTCTCAGAATGCGGCGGAAAGTATTAAAAGAGGTTGAGAGCACGTTGAGAGCTGCGCACACACACAAGGGGAGTTAGTCGGTTCCGTGAGAGCCAGCATGCGGGACCGGGACTCTGGGATTTGTAGTCTTTCTTGTTGCGTTTTTTTCATAGTCTTATATTTCAACAGTTTTACGACAAACTGTGACTTTTTTGACACGGAAATTATTTTTTAAGATTGACAAACATCATGTGTGTAATTCGTGGCACAATTCAAACGGGATCGAAAGATACGTTTTCTCTCTCCATTGACTTCAATATATAATTTTTCCGAAATAAGGTCCCACGGGTCGGAAGTAGATGGGCGGGACTTCACCTCTCTATAGACAAGGTAGGAAGGCAGATAAAGGTATGACGTCTATAGTACAAACAGTGAGTCTGTTTATATTATCAGAAGTTTATTCCAAAATTGATAGATTACATATTTGAATGATATCAAAGAAAAAGTAAAAAAACGTTAAAAAGTCAAGAGGCTGATTCCAGTGAAGTACATTGAGTGTTTGCATATCAGACCATATCTTCTTATTGCTCTTGCCAAATGATACGGGCAGGAAGAGAGAGAGTTTCACAGACCCCACGTTTCCGTTAAGCAGGATGCCTGCCCATATTTGGGTATCAGGAAGTCCTGGAATTCCTTCAGGTGAGACAGGAGTTTGTGACGCCATCATGCAGAGGATAACACTGATTGCCGTGTTATCACAACAGGTTCCTGTAGCTGATTATTGTTCAGGAACACCCACACTATTCCTCCAAACGGTGGGATCCTCGAGCTGCACTTTAATGTAACACATATATTTAGATTCAAAAAGCACTTGCAACAAAAATACAAACGATCACTGCAGTTTTAAACATTTCTGAAACTCTTCAGCAATAGATGTATAACTCCAGAAGTCCAGTGAACAGCATATTGTTGATTGCTATTCTAACCCCTAAAAACATCAAGCTC